>OY811977.1:6531073-6616680 GCA_963681505.1 Eunapius fragilis | reverse complement strand
AAATAAGTCAAATGCAGGTGGCATATTAATATTTACCCGCCGTTTTTAAAAATTGTATAGACTGATGTTTGTTTTAATTTGAGCGCGTTTGTTCGGATGCAAAGGCTCCATGCACACTGGGTAATATGACCTATGTCCAGTACTTTTTAAAGTTTTGAATTTTCATGTGTCATCATGTCAATGGAACTTTACAAAATGTGTAATGTACATGACACCTGAGTTGCGCCATTAGGTCATCCCCCTCAATGAGTAAGTAAACACACACGTTTGTTTTAAAGAATGAACTACTTCAACTATTGGTTCATAAGGAATCAAAACCTACAGAGCATTAGTGCCTTTATCGAAGAGTACGCACATCCTTTCAAATTATCGCCAGGCAACAGAGCTAGCCGTATGGAGGTGAGATCGTGCTCTCTGCATATCGGGCGTAATATAATGATGTACGTTGTCGCGTGTGTAAGCACTAGCTGAAAGCTTTAAAATAAAACCACCCGTTATCAGATAAATCTATTGCGTACGAAAACCGTTGAGGATCGCAAAGAGGAGGTAAAATCTTAATTGTGGTTCGGGGGGCGGGAGGTTTGAGTGGGAAGTATTCGTTCAGCCGAACGCAACATGACACTTTGAACTTTGAATTTAATATCTCCACTGTAAAAAAAAAATCACCACTGCCTTTCTATCAGTGACGCCACCACAAATGTCAGGAGTGAGACTAATTTCAGTTCCAACTTTGCTAACCAACTTTAGCAACAATCGAAAAGGGGACAACCCTGGCATGCTTTATAAACTGTAACGACTGTGGATTAAATTGCACTGACCTTTGTCCTCAATTATGTTTTACGGGACAAACGTTAAGAAGTCTAAGCCCAGTTGGATTGTCGTATTTACTCTTACGCTTTTTAGAATTAGTAGCATGATGGGATACGTTATTTTTGGTATGCTATTCAAGCAGTTATGCGCAGGAAACGTTTAACAATCCCATACAAGTAAAAACAACCTTTATTTCGTAGTTATAATTTTCTTGGATGACCCAATGGTTTTATAAGCTGAGCTGGTATTTACCTATCTAGTATACCAAGAAGAAATAGTGCTGAATTTATGAAACAGAAAAATTTATATGACGTAAGCCTACAAATGCTATCTCATAGTATGTTAGGCTGCAAATGTGGGCTTCGTACGACTGCAAATCTGGGCTGTGCACGACTTAAAAAAAAAGCCTGAGCTTAGTTTCTGCTCGGCCATACTGTAGTGGTTCGCGGCGGTTATTATCTGAGCATGCATTATCGCAAATGAACGTTTTCTTCAACATGTACTGCTTGGTAAATGATAATACTCAGATAACTGCCCCGCATATCAACCAAAAATCCCTGGTAAGAGTAGCAAAAACTAAAATAACTGGATTGGGGCCTTACGTAGTGGCTATAAGAGTCGTACGACAGAAACCTGTGGACGGAGATGTCTCAAGACATGATTTTAAGTGTTTATATACGGAAAGATATACCAGCATTAACGTTTAATCCCCAACCATCCTTATTTAAGGAGCACGGTCTGTACATAAGGACGATGATGAAGTATTATAACAATGGCATAGCTAGAATTATCATTGATTGAAAGTAGTTTTATCGCCGTCATCTGTCAATTCCTTATAAGAAAATCATGGGCGTCAATTTGGAATCAGAATGGTTAAGCTATGCAGCATATTTCTTGTGCTGCAAATTGACAGCAGCAATGCCAATTGTTCACGTGCCTGATTTCCAACGAAAAGAATTAAAGTAATGCTTTATCATCCAGCGTTCTGAAAATATACTTTTATGATGGCTTTTCATTCATAATTCTGTCAATATGCTGCGTCAAAGCCATTGTTACATAACGACCGATGTATATCAGCCGAGGTAGTATTATACTAAAATGCCTCATAAATTTCATTTTGGTGGGGTTGGTGTCGATCCGCTTTCAGTAGCCCAATTCATTTTGATAGTGAGTTGAAAATGATGAAATACACCACTATTAATGATATTTAACGTGTGGCAATTCTTATAAGTTCATATGAAAGCACCTCCGGCCTAGAAAGTTTAACTGATATAACAAAAAATAATGTAGTTCAATCTTGAGAAACGAGGGGATATGTAGTCAATTTTGCGGCAACCTAAAAAGTATTAATTCCTCTAATTAAAATGGCTTGGTTTTGAGTGGTGATTTCATCACATATACCATTATGAGGTATATTCCAGTTTTTTTGTATCTCAACCAGACATACAATTGGTCCAAACCTAATCGCATCGTTGGACGGTTCTAGCGTTATCGCTTAAGAGGCCCAGATTATTAATAGTAACATACTCGGTATTTGTCGATAAAGGAAATTAATGCATAAAGGTGCATGAAACGTCGATTAAATGGTTAGGCCCTAGGATAAATACATGTAACCAACTCTCCAAGCAGGAGTATGGTAAGAAAAGGCATGCATCACCGCCAGTGCATGAATTGTTTCGTTGGTGGACTTCAAGTGTCTTAGTGAAAAACAGACTATGACCAGTCAAACAATGTCTGAACTAAACTGAACTATTCTTTTTTGTTCATTTCATCGGTAAACAATGCGTATCTGTGTACACTTTAATATTTTTGGCAAATAAATAACATTCAATGGCAAGCATCCTACAGATCAAAGAAACACGTGTAAATACATAAATTTAAGATTTTCTATTATAATTCATGCATATCAGATTAGTTCAGTTTTGTTGCTCAGATTAAGGCAGGTACAGACCATGACCAGATTACGGCAGGTATCGATGGGATTAGTTGGGTAAAGCTCGCCTCCGCTTGGACTTTGGATGTACGGACCACACTCCTGTCAGCCATGTCTTCTAACGATAACTGCTGAAAGTTTTGGCTTGTTTGAAACTGATTTTCTGTATCCTCCAATAATGGTATGATGCGATTTTTGATTCAGTGATACTCAATGTGGTGGGTAACATGATCCCAAAAGAGTGTACACGTGGCCATTTCCGCGTCATGAAAAGTATGTACGTCTCTCACTTTTCATGCAAGGGAGTCATTTATAAAATACCATCAAAATGAAAGTATGAATTACCTTTTGCTGTTTCCAGTCGAAGAAACAAGAAGAGGGAATTACTCTCATCCAAAAAAGCCGCCCTAAATTTCCCCGCGTTTCTCTCGTGGATGCGGTGTAAAAATTAACACATATTTGATAACTCATCGTCCATATCTGAGAGGTCTCGACGTTTCTTTCAGATCCTCACTTTTAGAATGCACTCTGGTCTTCTTCATCATTGCTGCGAGCCCTCCTGAGAGTTTGCGGAAATTCTGGAGCGCTTCGGTTATGCACAATGTCAAATTCCCTCTCTCCCCCAAAAATAACTGATTTAACACACAACAGCATACAAAGAACCTCGTGGCGCAAATGGAGTTATAGAAGTCAAGAAGAACGGCGAACGGATTCACAAAAGAAGGCTCACTATTGATAAGCAAGTATAAAGGCACTAAGCCGATGAAGGGTTTCTGGGGGTGGGGGTGGGGGGTGGGGGATGGGGTGTTGTTTAGTGGGCGCATTCACATCTACTTTTTAACTGAAAGCAAACTTCGTAAACAAATTATGGTTCGCTGCAGCAGTTACGTTTTTGTTTACACAAGGTAAGTGGTATATGAAAATTGAACTGTCAATGAGGCATAAAGGCACTTTTTAAAAACAAACTGACGACATAAAAACAGAAAACTTGATTTGTACATTTCGGGGTATCCCCAGGGGTATCATGGTAATATTTATTTAAGGATACTGTACAAATTTATGCCAAATGTTAAAAAAAGCACTGCATGTTATTACAATATACATCGTGCCAGCGAAATAGGATCTACATTGTAGGGCATATTATAAAAAATTTCCAGGAAGGTTGACGCGTGAAATTGAAATGCACGCGTACTTAAAAATTCAGGCCACTGCAACTCCATGATGGACGGACTAATTCCCAGTGCGTAAGAAAGAAGTTGTAGAGGACATAGGTGGCTCATAGAAAATGAAATAATTTGAAAATTTGAGGACTAAGTCCCTATCGCTGTTACGATCCCATATACAAAAGGCAAAATAGATATATGGTAGTGGAGATATCATAGAGAGTACAGCTGTTGAGTTGTCACTGATAAGACTGAGTTTCAACCGGCAATAGATGTCATGGAGTAAAATGGACATTGGCCGAAGTGGCATATCTTGAGGCAAATGTGGAGATAATGGCAGCGGTTTCCTTAACTCAAGCTCCATACATTGCCACTATCAATAGGGACACATGCCCACCCTAGTTCATTTTACTTAAAAGTAATCCCAATTTTGTTCGTTAGTTAAGCTTGCACATATTGTTAATTTTACGACTAATATATTTTTCTACACCAGCAGTAAATATTTTCACCTCGATACTGTAACTTTCTTTAATTTAGAAATTTTGTGTGACAATGAAATGTCAGTCCTGGGGTTTATGTCAGTACCTGTCTATTGCATAATCATTGCTGTTGTAATGCAACCAGAGGTCAGAAAGTTTTTCGATGTCTTGAGACATGAAAATGTAATACTCAACAATACATAGATATTACAGCGACTGGAGATCGTCAGTAATTACTAAGAACCAAGCAGAGATGATAGACGAATTCTGGAACACTAGAGGGTGTAAGAATATTTAAGTCCATTCAAAAATGTTGAGCCTTTTCCATTGACACATGCGTTTATACATGGGTCAACCTTGAATATATAAGATGTCCATGAACGAACACAATCCTTTTGTACGAAAATAAGTTATAAAGCGATTCGTTCATTCATGGATGCCAAATAAAGATCTAGCTTAAAAGTATACATAAATATTGCAACTGACATATGATGTACTCATGACTTGTGCCATGATGATTTAAGCATCACATTAAAGGAACAAGTCCCTTGATGTGACAAATGTATGAAGATACAGCTATTCATCCAAGAATAGAAAGCATTAATATAAACCCAATTACTTTCTTGCAAAGTAGGCATGGGGGTGAATGGAGGGATTTAAGGAAAGACGGGAGGGACATAGAGACAAAAGAGAGGGGTAGGATTGAAGAAAAAGATGGCTGTATGAGAGGACAGGGGAAAGAAGGGGAGAAAGTATGATAATAGAGAGGTTGAACACACTGCATGTTCATTTCTAACAGGATCATGGCAAACATAGCTTCTCACCTATAATTCTATCCGAACCTCAAAAGCTGCCTGAATTTATCAAAGCACATGCTAACATTTTTCCAGTTACTGCACTTGTCACCTCGGGATACCAAAGTGAGGATGGCGATGTGGAGATCAGTTGCAATGAGGTACTGCGCATACATTCACTACATACCACCCCAGTGATACTGGCTATGGACGAGAGCAGGCCACTTCCACCCATCCCCCTTACAACAGAGACACCATTCTCAGTTCTTTACAATCCCAACAATGACAGGAAAGCAGCAATGCTAGGATTTGAATTCAGTGATGTTACCAGTCTGCTAACAATTGCACACCCTCCCAAGGTTGTACGTGTAACAAAGAATTGGACTGGGGACTCCACTACTATCAGCAAAGGAGAAATACTGGTTATCAATAAACATATTGTGCCTGGACTTCATGTTGCAGCTGGAATTGTTACATTCAGCATAAATAAGATGGTAGAAAAGTTCTTACCTGAAGAATGTGCTGGAAACTTCAGCACAGATCCAAACATGATCCAAATGTCACTGCTGAATATATTTTCATACATTTCTGATCCATTTCCATTGGTGGTTTATACCCCTAAGCCCTTTAAACATGCTAATAGTGACTTCATACACCTAGTGGGCTGTGATGTAATAGAATATTTCGCTTACTCAATAAAGGAAGGAGAAATTAAATCACAATTACCAGTACACCTATCAGATGTAAACCTGTGTCGGATTGCTGATGTACAAGACTGCACTTCACCAAAATTGACTGGATCGCGTGTTATCAAACAGGTTAAAGCAACTCACTACAATGATGCACTAAATACTTATAAAGGCAATCAATCCATGACCCAGCAGTCCCGCCCACAACCACCCCTCCTTCCTCCTAAACCTATTCCTAGGAATCTCTCATTACCAGTGCCCACAGACTCTTCAGCTGTGACCCCACTACTTACTGTTGTTCAGCCACCATTGCTAACACGACAACCTCCACCTCCTCCTACACGAAAGCCTAGTGTTCACTATGCAAATGTTGGTAATATTGGAGCCGCAACAACACGGGGCATAACGGGACGACCAGCACCACCCAAGCTATCGGGTGCCAGGGAAGAGGTGATGGTTCAGGACATGCAATATCAAAATTTAACCCTGCCAGTGATATCCGCTAGTGTCGTGCATTCATTCCCTGATGTGCAGGAGGTTGCACTGCCAAATGTTGTCAATGATGCTGCTGAACCTTACATTGAACCTGTAACTATGTATGGACAACCGTGTTCCCAATACCATCAAAAGGCAATGATTACCAGAGATGACACAACTTTACCTTCTTCTTCACCAGCAAGGCAAACACATGATTTAAAATCTAAATCTCAGACATTGCACCGCAAACAAGCACGGTTACCTAATCACACTTCAAGCTTCCGCTTGCCACCATCTTCACGTAACCTTGCAGGCCACCATGATGAGAATGCCACTGCTGCTAAGTTAATTGCTAGCAATATGCACAGATTCATAATTCCCACAGCTCATGCATCACCCCATACACCTGCACCTGACAAGGCAGAAACCTCTATATTTTCTACAAATATCGAAAACGTAATGAAAATGCAAAAAATGGCCCATGATTGTTTGCCTTATCCAAAGATTGAAGTCCCTCCACCTCTTCCCCCTCCTTTCATACCAAATGAAATAATTATGGCACCAAACTTTCAAGGGAGGTCAAGTAGATACCAACAAGATGGCGTAGTAAATGCAGGTGCTCAACAGCCAAGCATGATAGAAGGATATTGTCAGGCATCAGAGCCATTAACACTTACTCAGTTTGTCTCACAGTATTCAGACCAGCTACCTATTTCCATCCATGTGACTGCTGCAGCTGGTTTGATATCTGGTCCAAAATGTTTAGATGTCACTGCATTGAAGAACAAAGAAGTTGTAATAGCTGAAGACTATACTGGAAAGCAATTAGAGGTACTGCTGATGTCTTCTAAACGGTTCGCCCTCTTGTATGGGCAAACCAATATTGAGGACATGAAAGGTACATTGCAAGGGCAAACTCTGAATGGTGTTTCTGAGTTTCTCAAGCTTAAATATGCCCCTAAAGTTTTTTGTGTTACAAAATCTTGGAAAGACAGTGTTATGTCAATTGATGAGAATGAGATACTCATCGTGCAAAGTGCCCAAAGGGAAGGGGTTAAAAAGGGCATTGTTGTGTTCAGTGTACTCACACGAACATTGAAGTTTCTTCCACGTGTGTGCACTGCCCACTTCAGTACAAATGCAGTTTTGCTGGGGTTGCCTATGGTAGATCTGATTGGCTACGTTCCTAACCTCTTTCCTTGCTCTGTGTGTAGTGTCATATATGGTAATACGCCAAAGTGTTACCCCGTTGATGTTATCACTTTAAAAGAGGTAGCCACCACCTCTGTGCTAGAGTGTGTGCCGATGCGCAAAGGTTTGGATAGCACTCAGGAGGCAACTGTTCTTAGCATTCCAGTTGGATTGTCCTGTGTAGAAGTAGTGGTACTTGAGAAATTAAGAAATAAAAATCCAGGCATGACAGGAACAGACCATTTTGACACAAAGAACTCGGTTAGCCAAGCAATAAATAAATTTGTTTTTCTCTTCATAATTATCTTTTCCCTAAGTTGGTCTTCAGCACAGATGAAGATGAATATTATGATACTGCCCAAGATGAATTTTATGAAACAGTTGATTCAAATGAAGATTATTATTGCACAGTTATTCCGATGGTATGTGGAGGGGATATTGATAGAGTTGTGAGCAATATTACACGACTAAATAAAGGTATGGGACAGTTCACGCGAAATGTCGTGTCGCTATGTATAATAGAAAGTTATAAAAATGCACTTCTGTTTGAATCGCTGTACCTTCCGTACGATTAGACGTACTATTTGCAGCGAATCCTACACATCATTTCGAGGAGTAACGTTCTTTGAATGTAGCGTACTGCAGGAGAGGCAAATCGCTTCAAAATCGGCGTAGTCCTTTAGCTATTGTTCGTTAAATTTTATTCTATCTCTTACAAAGTGCTGTGCAAAGCATGTGCACATTTTCCCGCTTGATTCCCGCCAGTGATTATATCTTTGCAACAGATAGAGGGGAAAAAAAATGAATAGCTAGGGCACTTCAATAGCAACAGGACTCTTCTAAGTATATACCGATTTTGAAGCGAGACGGACTCTCCTGCAGAAGGATATTTAAGTTTTGAACTCCTATGGGAATGCCCTTTGTACATACCATACAAAGAGCCCCATAAGGGACAGAAATAAAATATGCCATAGAAGAATGGTGTGGTATAATGTACTGCTGACAGAAAAAGTGCAACCTTTAAACTAATTTGTGGTTTAAACACTGCACTATACACATCGCAAATTAATTAAACCATTTTTCGATTTGAATTCTGCAATTTTTCATGCACTCCACCTGCACATAGCACTTTTTTGCAGTGCATATTAGTTGGTAGCATTATTCGTTATTGATTCAAACGGAGAATTTTTAATTATGTGTATATATTTAGATACGACACTTTCGCGTGAACTGTCGATAAATGAACACACTGAATAAATGTTTCCATGTGTGATGCAATTTCATAACACTATCACTGATTTGCAAGGTACTAATATGATGCATTGCATCTACATGTATTTTATGCAGTGCAATACTGTTAGCATTGCTTGGTAATGAAGCAGTGTGGTGTTAGTTCTTGACCATTAATTTGAATGGAAAAAGTGATTGTGCAACATTGATCCTAAGGGTTTGCATTGCAGGTTAAATGCAGTAGTGAGATGAACACGATGATTCGAGGTGAAATAATGAAAAGGTAACCATCAAAGTATACCTCCCTGGTATCTCAAATGATGGATATATCACATTATAGTGGTAGTCTCCATAGTGATGTGCATACACCTGAGGTGAGGGTCAGGCACAAAGATGTGGGCATGCCAGCCCACATTCAGGAGAAGGTACTGTTAGTCATGATGTAGAAAACCATACATGTATGATTGTTTCCAAAGACACAAATGAAACCAAGCAAGACCTGTGTAACCACAGCTGAAAGATATGCAGCATCAGCACGTTTGTCAGAGGATCAGAAAAGGATGAATGTACAGATTATTAAGAAGATGGCATTGAAACAGGTAAGATGTGGTTATGACAGCTATGCCGCATGAGCATTATGTTATTAACTCTTCATCCGTTGTGTCCATTGTTTGGGATATATTTCCAAGATTCTTCATGTGCTAGACAATGTAGGGTTAAGCAAATACAAGGATATATTCCAAAAAGAACACATAAGTGGCGATGTTTTCTGTCTCTTGACTCACGAGATGCTGCAGGAGAACCTTCATGTGCATTTGGAAGACTGCAAGCTATTGATGAACCTAGTTGCTGGGAACGTCAACGTTTCTTTGTTACAGTAGTTCATAGGTAGAAGACTATGTCAATGACCTAGCCTATGTAGTCATGCACAGTTCATGAACAATGTAATGTATTGTGTATTGATGAGATAATTTAAAATAGGTTAAGATTTGTGTTTTTCATATAAGAGGACATCATAGACAATTACTGTATGAATGACATTCCAATAATCCACCAAGCATGTTAACATATCACACCCATCCATGTAGACATTTTTGTACCAAATATTTAATCTAGAATCAATCATACACATATCAAAGTACCAGGTGTCAGTAACAGTTAGAATTAATTTTAATGTGATTGAGAGAGCCTAAAATTGGCGAAAACAGGAGTAATGAGTCAATATTATCGCAGCAGTAGAACGCGACAAATTATGTTTAAGGTTTGATTGAGCTCATTTGCATAAGAATATACCGTTCAATCGTGTAGTGAATTAAAAAAATCATCTATGAAATTTGTGGCATAACACGTATTAATTGTGTTGTCATGGTAGTTACTTGCGCATGCGCCTGATCATTATATAATACTATAATTTCCAACGTACGTATACGTACGTCCGCATAACTCATTTATACCAATAGGAACGACCACCTCCCACACAAAAGTACATAGCAACGCGTACTTAGCGACCATGCCTGTCACAAAACCTATATGCCTGTACAGGCAATAATGCCATCACATGCAGAGAGAATAAAAGCAACGCTGTTGTGGTTCACTCTCAAGTCTCATCGTACAGGCTCACCTCAGCTGCCAGAGGTGCAGATCCACTTGTCACACCCGCTTCCAATAACGTACTTGATTTTAGCGTAGATGTGACAGTCAGATCTAGAGCTGCTGGTTTGCCCAAATCCCAATGAGGGATAAGGATGTCTGCTGGCCGTGTTCTATGTCCTTCATGCCCCAAACCACTTCCTGCTTCAACTTGAGGACCCAAACAGGCCCGTCGGTAGGATTCTAAGAGGACATCCCTGAGCCGGCTGTGCCACGACACCACATCTCATCCGTGCTTGCATGTTAAGGCATGGTGGCCTAAAGGGTCCAAAGCATGGGATGCAAACAGGGATGCAAACAGGAATACCAGTAACATCAAATTATTATTATGATGTAAAAATGTTTATTAATTCAGAACACAGTTATATAATACACATCAAACACACACAGGTACGGTTCTACACTCTTCGGAGAATGGCATATAATAAACAATATTACACCGTACAGCACACCAACAAAATCAAAGTCACAGCAGCAACCACCCCACACCCACACACCTCAACCCCCTCCTCCGGATGTCGAAACCTTGCACGGGAGAGCAAGGCTCTAGCATTGGCTTATACGAGTGAAAGGCTTAGCCTCTGGTACAAGATGGTGGTAGCCTGTGATTTGTTACGTCCCATTTGGATGGCTAGACGAGCCGCAAGACGCGTAAAGGATTGTTGTGCTTCCATGCCCCACGGCCCAGCATCCATATGACTCCACAGCTAGGGGAATGCACACCCATCCAAGCTCAGCACACTTAGAATCATTAGCATTATGCTTTTTCGCCTCAGCAGCCAGAGCAGAAGACCCAAACCTCATCCCCGCTTCAGTCAAAGTCATTGGGTTAAGCGGTGAAGTAATAGTGAGGTCAAAAGCAGCAGGTTTGCCAAGGTGCCAGTTGTTAACAAGTACGTCAGCAGGACGCACTGGCAGATCCGGGGGGGGGGGGGGGGGGGGGGGGGGTGGCGGGGGTATACCCCCTCCCGCCAAGTTAGAACTTAAATATTCATAGCTACAAGGGGCGGTGTCGTATGTCGAGCTGATGATATAAATACGCGCCGAAGTAACATGATAACAGTAAAAAGCGGCTGGGGCGAAGCCCCAGACCCCGGATACATCTTCCTCTCTTACGCGCTATATTGCGTAGCCACGCCCAAACCATGATTATTAACGCCCCTCCCCTTTGCCCCCCCCTCGCAAAAAAATTCTGGATCCGCCCCTGACTGTCCAGAGTGCAGCCTATCAAGACCAAGACCACATCCAACTTCGACCTGACCTCCTAAGCAAGCCCTATGACAGGACTCCACAAAAACATCACGAAGGCTGTTGTGACGCAAGACCACATCACCCCCGTGTTTGCAAATGCATGGTGACCAAGCGGGTCCAGCCTGTGGTTAGGACAATAGGGACAGCATGAGCCAAAGAAAACATCCATACTCAGCCACAATTGATGGCAACCTGAAATTCGTTAGGCTCTAGATGCAGGTTAAGGCCTGGAGAGGGGATAACAGTAAGCCATGAAGCAGCATGACGTGATGAGACTGATAATAAGCGGGCTCTATGGGCCGGAGAGAAGAGATCAAACAGCTGCCGAAACTGCTGATCATCAATTTTGCTAGACAAAGTGTGCTGGCGCAGGTTAGAGGTGGCTAATATCTCTTCAGTGATGGAATCAGCTGCTGGCACTAACTCATTAAAAAGCACGATTGATTCCGACAAATGCAAGCCCGAACTACTAAGAGAAGCTAGGTACGCTGCAACGGAATGGCATGACAAGCTACGAAGGCCAAATCCACCCCTACTAAGACTGAGTTGTGCTTGCATCCAATCAATATCTAACGCTGTGCATTAAGAGAAGCATTGACGCACATCCTTGTCAAATAAAGCCAAGCCTTCAGCGACGTATGTAGGAGGTGTGGAATGGGCAAGGTGCACCAACTTTCAGAAAGTGGGACATTGCCATAGGAGAAGGAAAGCCACCTGGGAATCGTCTGCACCTACTTCTGCCGAATGGAAAAAAAAATCTCACTAATTTATTGGGGGATACAAAAATTCCATGACACCGGCTTAAAATGCAACTGGGACTATAAAAGACTTTAGCTTAATTAAATCAACTTATATCATGAACAATCAATGACAGCAAAGGCCAGTCTGGCCCTAACATATCCACACGTTTGGGAATAGGTCTTTTCCCATTTGTGAGCCAGGTTGGCTGCTATTCTCTTTAGGAAGTGTTCGGCCTCTCTGTGTAGCAACCATCCACTGACACACTATTGGTGTAAAGTTACCCCTTCGCTGGACTATAGCCTGCTCATAGACCCTCTTCTTCTCTTTAACTCCAGTCTCTAGAATGGCTTCATGCAGGTGAACAATTGCGATGAAAAGGAGCATCAGTATCAATAGCTTTGATATCAAATAATGCCTCCACCTGTGGTTGCCATACCCCTCGTATCCCTAAGTCCAGTCGCAACCCATCATCTCCATTGTTAACATCAGCCTCTCTGACAACTGGTTCCTTGATGACATGTGTCCATCCATACCTGTGATGCAATATCTCCCAGGCAGTCTCTCTGATTTCATTGTGTCTTTGAGTGATAAGTCCTCCCTTCCTGCAATCAAGGGCATGCTGAAGGGTTAAGGTGGTACCACAACTATCACATCTAGGAGGTAGACAGGGAGGATCCCACAAATAACGTATGGCTAAACCATCTCTGAACTGCAAGGGTGACAGGTCAAAATGGTAGTTCTGTAGAGGAAGTACATTGACCATGTTGATGTCTTTCCTTTCAGTGTTCTTTGAAGTGCTCTCTGTCGATCAGGGCTAAGGGTAGGTATTATACCCTCAAATTTCAGTACATAGTCATCTTCCTTAGCCTTACCCCCCCTCTTCCTGGCAATAGTCAGCAACTCCAAATGCTGCTCATGTTTAAAGTCAATCACCCCCTTGATGGCTTCACTCACTATAGCAGTGCCCTGTTTAGATGTCTTGTATGCTTGCACTGCAGTTTCAATTAGATTATGAATACCAAAACCAGAAAGGGATGTTGGCAACTGAAACAAATGCTGCTCCTCAACAGTGACGATGTAACGATGTAAAGGACTGTGTTCTGTGATGGCAAGTTGCAATGGTAAAAATGTCTCAGCACAATCAGGGACCACTCTTTGGACAAACTCCTATTCACATTGCAGTGATTTGGTCATAGTGCTAAATGCTACCTGAGATGCCCTGACTGCTGCCTTGGATACTTTGGTGATGCATTCCATCCAATATCCAACCTTCTGTTTCTGCAATCAGCACTGTACAAAGATAGATTTTGAAGCTAGGGACATAATCAGAGGCAAAACTGCTACAGCATAGAAAAACATAGACAGTGGATCGCCTTGTGTAACTCCTTCCTTGCTGTAAATGCACTCCTTAGAGTCCTTCGAAATCAACATAGAATATCTACTGTAGGTGTTTTAAATAGGAATCTACTGCAACTAGGCCATGAACACGTGCATTCCATAAAGCTGTAGTCCGGTTTAACATGATGAAGGCATTCACTCATCAATTAGGAGGAACCCACAACTGTCGCTTGCAAATTCTTTATACAGGTCGGTCGTGACATGGATAGCACCCTCAATACTAGCTTTTAAGCCTGTTGCTAGCTGTTCAACAGCACACACATCTTGAACATCTCTACCAGTAACCAGGGCCATCGTCTTACCAATCCCTCTACGAATGCACTCACCAATTCCAATGGGTTGGACTCCAGGACACTTATCCCCAATAAATTCATCCTCCTGGATAGTCTATTAATCCTCCGGGGTTAGGTTATGCCGGTGTAACAGGGTAGCTTGCCCCCCTGGATAGGCTGTCCCCCTGCTGACACCCTATCCTAGTATACGTTGTCCAACTTTAGGATAGCGTGTCCCCCTCGTACAGATGTTTCATCATTAGTGGGTTAGACACGCGCTTAAAGTTGCAACTGCTTTAGGATGCTAGATCTCACCCAGCAAAAAGTTCTTGCGCAAGACAACTTGCCCAAGACTTGCCCAAGACTTGCCCAAAACTTGCCACCGCTTGCCCAAGACTTGCCCAAGATCTTGTTCATGCAAGATACCAAGCTGCCAAAATCTCGCCCAGGATCTTGCCTAAGATCTTGGGCAAGATCCTGGGCAAGATTTGGCCTCTTGGACAAGATCTTGGCCTCTTGGGCAAGATCTTGGCCTCTTGGGCAAGATCCTGCCATCTTGCCCATGAATCTTGCGCAAGATCTTTTTGCTGGGCACCAACCGATTCGACTGCAAGACGCTGTGGTTTCTAAGATTTCTATTAATATACCGTATAACACCTCATTTCTCTCACATGTTTGGAACAGATGAAAAGCGTGTGAAGTGTGAATGACAGAGCAGAAAGATATTCAATTGTACAACGATACCTACAGATATCTCAAGGACAGCAAGTATCGTCCAAAATGCTACCAAAAATGACAAGCGAGCGATTTGCAGGAGAGCATGCAGTTTTGTGTTAAGAGACCGCTAGCTCTATTCTATGGAAGATGGGGCAGACTCAACAGCAAAGCAGTGAATCGTAGATGAAGAGAGTCAAATGAAGGTGATCACATCATGTCACGATCAGAAGTTAGGTGAGTCATGATGCTATTGATTTTTAATCTTTTGGGTTACCAGTCGCGACTTATTTTTACCGGTTTCACATGTTCCTAAAAGGCGGTGGGCATTTGGGACGCGACAAGACTCTTCAGAAAATCTGTTCGCGCTTTTATGGCGCGATATGACCAAGCATATTAAAGAGTATGTTAACATGTGTGAACAGTGCCAAAAGACCAATCCTAGATGATTAAGGAGACTGCAGTGCTACATCCTATTCCAGTTAAGACCGAAGTCTGGCATCAATTGGGACCTCTTAAACTTACACGCAGAGAAAATATATTTATTTCGTGCATTCTGCTACTAATAGGTTGTTTGTTAACAAAATACTTTTATGCATGCTTGATAGCTTCACCCAGACCACTAGTATTGCCACTGTGCCTGCTGAGTAAAACCAGTTCATTCATAAGTATACAAGAATAGCACAAGACACACAAACGTGTTTCTTCTTCAGACAAAAAGACCACAATAAGTAAGTGTCTTTTACTGTTTGGGATATATTTCCAAGATTCTTCATGTGCTAGAAAATGTAGGGTTGAGCAAATACAAGGATGTATTTCAAAAAGAACACATAAGTGGCGATGTTTTCTGTCTCTTGACTCACAAGATGCTGCAGGAGAACCTTCATGTGCATTTGGAAGACTGCAAGCTATTGATGAACCTAGTTGCTGGGAACGTCAACGTTTCTTTGCTACAGTAGTTCACAGGTAGAAGACCATATCAATGTCCTAGCCTATGTAGTCATGCACAGTTCATGAGCAATGTAATCTATTGATGCTATAATTTAAAACTGGTTAAGATTTGTGTTTTTCATATAAGAGGACATCATAGACAATTATGAATGACAATCCAATAATCCACCAAATATAAATGCTTAATCACGCAGTAATTCTTTACAATATCTTAACTAGTTATTAATGCATCATTTCTCTCTGCGAATGGTCGATTTTGATGTTCATTTCTCATTATGTGAGTACACATATGTCAAAAATAACACATGATTAGTGTTCATCATTAATCAGATAATCAATGCACAATTATCACGATGAGACAAGACTTATAAGCTTTTGTTCAAACTGGAGGTTCTAGTAGCCAAGATAACATATGTGAAGCTGAGGTAGCAGGTGCATATCCAGGATTGAAGGGAGGATGTTCACGATCGCCTTCGATGCGCGCGCGAATTTTCGGTGACCACGCCCATTATATTGTGCATGGTTTATCCCAAATACAAAGGTTCATGCAAAGTACTTTCATTCCGCTCAGCAAGATAAGTCCAACAGCCGACGATTGCACCGAGCAATGTCGTGACAGAGATGTCGAGCGGTGTATAAATTAAGCCGCTTTTTGCTTGCCGCGTAGCCATATTAAACTAAAATAGGTAGTATACACGAATTTTTAAAATAGATAATCAAGCTACAAAATTACCATCGCTGGAAAGAGCGTGAGAAATGCATTACAATGGTGCATCATGGGTGCAGATATCGTTCACATTACGAACCATAATGTTACAATAGAAAAGAGACGCGGTAGTCAATAGGAGCGGTTAATTAAAAATTGGCACGGTTGTAGTTTCGAACGATATAGCGCTGTAAATTCTAACTTTCAGATAAGTTAGAGGTTGTTGGTATGTTACACATGCAATATAACGGTTTTGCATATTATGTTATATGCTTGAATACATTGCATGACATTATATGACAATAGTTATTGATAATACAATGGAGCACTTTTATATACAATCATGATACAACAAGTTACACGATCCATCAAACTCAAGATCATCTATGATATAATCAACTAGTAATGTCATTTTTTCCTCTTCCCCGTCATCTGTTTTATTTGGAACCCAGTGTGTAATAGTCACTTTTGAACTCTTAACAATGATTGTCTTGTAAGTACATTACTTCCCCTACTTGAAGGCCACTAATTACTCCTAGTTCATGTGCCATCATAGCAACTGTAGACTTGTGTGGCATAATGTGTAACGACACACCAGCTTTAATTACTGAACATGCTGCCTGAACAGAACAGGTACTTCATATTCTAAACAATAATAAATTGCTTTGCGACATGATGTGCTGTAATTGCCATTGCCACTAATAACTTGTGCATGGGTGGTGTGTAGTGTTTGTGACCTTTGGACTAATCCACCTGTGCATGTCCAAGAGACTGGCTAAACCTGTTAGACAGGCTAAACCTGTTATTGTATTATAGTATTCAAGGTAGTGTATTGTACCCATTGTGATCTGATGTTCTATAGTGGGTAGGAGTGTCTTCTTGCACTTGGCTGCTCCTAGGCTCCATACGTCGCTGGGTAGGAGTTTCTTCTCGTACTTGGCTGCTCCAGGGCTCCTTCATTAGATAGAAGCCCTTTGGAGTTCATAGAAAACCAAACATTTGAAAACTTGAAAAACTAGCCAGAAGGTGATTTTGCTGGACACCGTCCCAATTATTCTATACATATATGGGACAGTGTCCAGCAAAATCACCCTTGTGGTACATTTCAAAATTTCCAGGACAAGCTAAAGAAAAGTAACGCTCACATTGAAATGTACGGCTAATCATAAATTCAGTGCCTAAAAACTTTGCGATGTGCAGGTATCATTTAATTTATGCTCATTGGAGCTAGTTCACAGGAAATTTTTTAAAAAATTGAAAACTTGAAAAACTAGCCAGAAGGGTGATATTGCTGGACACCGTCCCATATAACTATGTAGGTACATAATAGACACAAATACTTGGCAATCACATATTACAGGCACTCCTCCTTACCGGTTATGTAAACAAAAACAAATACATACACAACACATTTATCCGGAAATGGGAAAACGTTACTTTTTTAATTGGCATTACAAAGCCACACACTAGGAAAGGTGATCCTTTTCAACAATTGTTGTTGATATGACGCTCAGTGTCTCGTCGGTCAACCAACGCACTAGTACACAGTTGCTCATCTGCACGGATTCAACCGGCTTCTTTCGCTAACGCGTGGGCCAAAAAGAAAATAGTTTCACGTGTTTCTGTATCTCCTCACGTGAGGAGATGAATGTGTTACAGAACCGATAATGATGGCGGATGGTCAGTGCGTAAGGAGTCAACGATCATTACAGTTTCAATTTCCAGACCCTTTATCCAAAGTTGCCTCGAGTAGATCCACAGTACAGGATACGTAAGAAAAGGGGCTAAGAAGGTGATGATGATGATGCAGATGGCTCTAGAGCTCCTCGTAAATATGTTTATTAATTTCAAAAGCCCTATTACCTTTCTTGGCTTGTTGCTGGAGCCGTGTTAGAACCGCTGAAGCATTTGTAATTATCGATGTAACGATGCAACGCTTGCTTTATCAGCTTCTTGCTCGACAAAATCCTGCTGGGCGAAAGTCGCCTTCCGCATTAAGTAAACGCTTGTTTTGGGCGATTTAGGTCGCCCGTTGCAGTTCATGGATTAGCAAAGGTGTTGATGGTTGTTATTATACAATTTCAGTATGCACAACCTCTGACAACCTAAAACAATGTTGCTGCCTCTTAAATTAAAAACCTCAACAACCTTACAACTCCTGAACAACTACTCCACAACCTTCAACAACTATGTAAAAGTTACAAGGTTGTACACAAGGTTGTCACAAGGTTGTTGCTACCATGTCACAAGCTTGTGACAAGCCTGTTATTTTTACTTGGGTAGTGTGCACTCCACAGCTATCTACCGTAGTGTCCACTCCACAGCTATCTACAGTAGTGTCCACTCCACAGCTGTCTTATAGTAGTGTCCACTGCATGGCTGTCTAGAGTAGTGGGGTACAGATCACATACAAGCATTTAACTTGAACAAAATGCTTGTGTATATGGGTGAAGATATGTATGTGCATGTGTGTGTGTGAGTTTGTACAAGAATACGCCATACAATGGTGTACTAGTAACAATGCAAGTGTGTGCAAAGTCACAAGGACGTGTAAACCAAGATGAGGACCTATGTGTGAGTTAAAACTACATGATGAAGGCTAAGGCATAATAAGCACTACCTTTTTCCCATGACTACAGAAGGGTGATGCACCCACACACACAAACCTTGATGGTGCCATCTGATTGCCCTTGTCTCAGCACCATTCTGGTTTTCTTGTCCATGGAATAGCTGCATCAGCAAGTCGTCGCTGATATACTAAGACACATCGCAAACAGATGGCGGAGCCCCCACTGAAATTTAGGTAAGGCATATCTTATTTATATTCTAGCAGTCGGAAAGGTTTATGAAGGAAGATAATCACTTCAGTTCGGCGTGATGAAGGGTAAGCGATTGTGCGCTTTTTTTTACGCAATCACGACCTATGGCCGGTAAACGTACCTCAAATCCAAGTCCGCGGACGCTGCGCTGTCCTGGCAATTTGAAAGGTGAGGCATCGTCAAAATGTCTTGGCATAAACAAAATTTACGAACTATGAACATTTTTATGTATTTTTGGACTAACCTGACTTCCATAATCCGGTTCTTTCTGGTGTGTTGGCAGCTGCCTGATATCGATCGCCACTCCGCGTGGTATACTTGGCGCCAAATTACTTGGAATTAATTTAATAAGTTATTAAACGTAGTCGACATATGTCGAGTCCACGGCTGTTTCGAGATGGACATTAGGTTTTCTAATTAGAACCGTATTACATTTACGGTATTCTTAGAGTCCTGACGATTGATGGAGCTCATTAAAATGTGGTTTATGTTCTTAAACTTAGTTTTACCACACAAAGCTTGCAATAAAAGAAGGATAATCATTTAAGCATTTCTACATTTATTTCTATACTAGATAAGATATATGCGCACAATCAAGGCGTGTTATTTTTTTACCTACTAACTCCGCGCAGGTCACGGTCATATTATGGATAATATGAGACACTCAAACGGCAACCAATTTTTCTCGAAAAAACGCCTGATAGTTGGGCATGAAACTTACCTTTTCGTAAAGAGGAGTCATTGTACATTCTATACGTGTTTAGTTTATATCTAGACATATTTTCTGGTGAGAGAACAAAACGGTTACTTTTCGTTTGTTTAGTCATGAATAAATCGAAGTCACGTGCTTTGATTACATGTACCGTACGGCAATGGATATTCCACGATGCCAAGTAAACCGTTTGTGCAGGGTCTGTGGACACAGATTGTTGAAAAAAACCTCTGCTGGTTATCAAGAGACAACATATAGCTGTGCTAGTTTCTCAGTGGAGCTCAGGACATGTTTTGAAATTGACATCACCAACGACACAGCTGACTTTCCCCCCAGCTTCTGCAAATCTTGCAGACTTGCTTTGTCCAGGATTCAAGAAGCTTCTGAGAAGAAGATTCCATACAAGTGTATGGTAAAGCCATACAATTGGTCCGTACACTGTCCCAGTACATGCAAGGTAAACATATTCACATGACCTCATAAGTTTAATCATATGCACATACACATGCACACACTAATTCATGTACACAATACACATATTTCAGGAAACCATACATGTACACTCATGGATGCACTTAAAAGAGCCACGGAAACCAGGGCGGCAACCAGGTGTCACACCAAGTGCTCTGCTTCATCATATAAACACCATTGCACCTCAAAAGATCATGGGTGGTAAAAATGACCCTGCATTAGCACCAACACAGGTCATTTCAGTCATAGACTTACTCACATGTCCTATGTGCAAAGGAATGTTGTCACAGCCACTGAAGTTGCATTGCGATGTTGTAGTGTGTGCTAAGTGCGTTGTTGATGCCATTACAACATCAGCCAGTACTCGGTGTCCATGCTGTGAGGATGCTGTTAACTTGTTACCAAGTTCTGTGCAACCAGCTTCAGACATAATACAACGTCTTCTATGTGATGTGATAATATTGTGTGAAACATGCAATAGGGATGTACGAGCAGGTGACTATGACTCACACGAGTGCCAAAAGTCTGGAGTTCTTGAAGAGCAAATGGCTTGTAAGGTGATTAGAAGAATCCTGTCTGAAAGTACAAGTGACAACATTTTACAAATTAAGACAGGAGGAACTGTAAGTTATAAAAACGAAGTTGGTAATATTTAAAGCCTATTTCTCATCTTATACAGCCACTGACTTTAGTGCGAGTGACAAAGGCTCGTTTATCTCAAAGTGAGCAAAACTGTAGCACGAAAACTCTTAAGCGAAGAGTCAGTGAACTTCAGGCAGTGAGGAGCCTTCTGTCACCAGAGAGACCTGAACAAGTCCTTGTGGAGGAAATCAGAGCCTTGGGAAGTGATGAAAAAAAGAAGATACTGGCTGATGCAGGTATTACTCTAGATATAGATGCAAAAACCGGACTTGCCATGAAAGCAGCGCTATGTATGCCTTGGAACCAACTTCGGACATTAAGAAGGTAATTCTTCACTTGTGTGAAAATAAAATAAAGCCCACTTTTCTATGCTCAGATGGTTGTCACATTCGGGTGTACAGATAGAAAGTGAAAAGAGGCAACGTCTCATCGCAAAAGACATCCTGGGAGAGAATTTAGAAGCAGAAGTTGCACCATTTTGCTTCTCACGCCCGTCTTGTGATGATGAGATAAGAGCAGCTGCCTATGCGTATACCCCAAGCCTCATACAGAAAGTGACCAACCTTATAGATGAAAATGAAAGGTAATGTACACTATATTTTTAGTAACCTGATCAGTACAGTTTCTCTAAACAGTGCAGGTACTCTGATGTGGCATAATGGAGTAATTCCAGAGACTGAAATATGGGTCAAACTCGGAGGTGATAAAGGCGGTGGTGCATTTAAAATGAACTTTCAAATTGTAAATACCAACTCACCAAACTCAGTCCACAGTACATGTGTGTTTGCATGCTTTGAGGCACAGGACACCATAGCAAACTTTCACATAGCCCTTGATAGATACAAGGATGAAGTGACAAATTTAGGCATGTCTCAATGGAAGTGAGTCATATGAAGTATTAAATATCTGTTTACTCCAATATTGCTTTATTTACAATTGCTACTGTTACAGAGGTTACAATATCAGAGTCTTTCTATCAGGGGATTACGAGTTTTTATGTGCATTATATGGCCATTCAGGTGCAAGTGGTAAGCAAGCTAAATTTTACACATATGGGAAATACACAACATGTACATACCGTAACATAGGGAAGCAGCCATGTTTATGGTGTTTGGTGACACTTGATGATCTAGAAAGAAGTTGCAGTTCGAGAGCCCCATTTCCCAAGCGGACCCTTCAGTCAATGTTTGATGACTACAAACGCTTTGTAGCATCTGGAGGGGATATAAGGAAAGTGAAATTTTTTAATAACTGCAAGGGAGAACCCTTGTTTGCCATTCCATTAACCCAGGTAAATATTCAATATGTTATGATTAGTCGCTTCATTTCCATATCTTTTTAAAGGTCTGCCTTCCAGGACTACATATATCCATGGGCATATTCTACAAACTGTACTCCTTACTTGAGGAGGAATGCCACCTCTTGGATTTAAGGCTCGCCTTGCAGTTATCTACAAATACAGGGCTAACACCTGCATCCTATGAAGAGTATGCAACTGCACTGAGGGAGCTGACTGTACTCAAGGAGCAATTGGAAGTGTTGCATCATGAACGCAGCAGTCTGAAGGATCTCTTCAACTACTCTGCAATGATTGTGGGAGAAAGCAGTCCTCTTCTCTCTAGTCTAGCAGAGGAAGACATAAGCTACAGCTGTAAAATAGCAGAATTGGTTAGTTACTGGATATTAGGCAACACATGTTATCCTCATGTCAATGGATGTAGGAAAAAAAGATCAGGTATGTGAATCTGAAGTTGGAAAAGGCGTTTGCAGTGTCTGAGGGACCATTTGTGAAAGGGGTAGAAGCTGTACTCCAATCTCTCAATGTACAACGCCAGCAGTACCATGGTGGAGCGTTTATTGGTAATCATGTACACAAGGTATTGCAGGTAAGTATTTTTTTAAGTAGCACTTTTGGCTTAATGCAACTTTATATTTTCTCACATAGGCTCAACACACACATGCACTGTGCACATCGATTGTATGTACAGCACAAAAGTACTCACCACAACTGATTGGAAAAGCAAATGCCCTTTGTGATAAATACAAGCGGGCATTTGCACTTTTTTCTCAGTGCCACATACTCTATAATAAGAATTTGGTATCTAAAGAAGAAAAGACAGCACTCAGTACGTGAACTGTACTTCAAACCTTCTTTTTGACATATTTCATTGCAGGTAATGCTGTAAAAGAATTCTTTAGCTATTTCGACAGTGCTTTCCCTGGAACAAATAGGACAATTAAAATGCATATACTGGAAATGCACATCATTGAGTGGGTGAGTACATACAACGCTGGATTTGGGCTAATGGGAGAACAAGGCACTGAAGCAATACATGCCCATTTCAACAAGCTGTATAGGACCTACGGCTGTATGGCAAACAAAGTGCAGAGGCTGAAATGCATTATGCAAGAACATCATTTGAGTGTGTGTCCAACTCTCAATGCCCTGAAGCCTGAAATAAGAACGAGAAAAAGAAAACGCAAAGACTAGCCTTAAATTGTTAAGATACTCATGGCATTGATTTCATTTAACAACATCGGATGCTTACGATACGGATAGTACATGCACTAAATATTCATCCGTGAATCAACGAGACCGCGCTCCGCCATGTTAAAATAACTGCCATATTCAGAGCCTTGGTACGTCTCACAGAAAATATGTCTAGTAACAGAGATAGTCAGAATACGTAGAGACAGCACTCTTGTATACACTCATACCATTTAATAGACCACTTGTCAGGCAAAAAAAAGAAAAAAGTTATTTCGAAGATGATGACTCCAAATGGAGCACAGCTCAATATCATGGCGTACGTTAACATAAACAACATAACGCTGGTATGTCTGTAGTCCTCCAATGATGTATAATCCATATGTTCAACTGTATTTACCTTTCCTTGAACGGATTGCACAAGATAACCCAGGTATGCTATAATGAGGCCCCACTTAATCGCTCTACCGCCAAATATGGGGACGAGACCTAATGTCCATTTTTCAATGGAATGAAACACCCGTGAGTCAAACATTCATGCAAGTAGATAGTTTTCTAATCTATATATGATCTCTGTCTAAACTATCTATGGTATCACGTACGTGTGGGGCTTGTGAAGCGCACTAATATTCACGGTAATCCACTTCTGCGTAGCTATGGTTTTCGAGGCTATTATGTACAAGAAGCAGTATCATGATTAGCATGCATCGAGTTAATTGTGTTCTGATTGGTAAGACGCTCGATCGGTTCACTCCCTCTATCCTGCAATGCGGACTGTCGTGGTAACATGCTGCTCTGAATTGCGACAGAATTTAGGGCTCAATTCCACATTATAACAGAGGCACTCTGACTCACGTGGCGGTAACGCCCACTTCCGGTCACAGTCTCATGTTGGGGATGGTTCACTCCCTCTATCCCGCAATGTGGACTGTCATGGTGACATGCTGCTCTGAATTCTTAACAGAGGCACTATGACTCACGTGGCAGTAACGCCCACTTCTGGTCACAGCCTCATGTTGGGGTGGTTCACTCCCTCTATCCTGCAATGTGGACTGTCGTAGTGACATGCTGCTCTGAATTGCGACAGAATTTAGGGCATAATGAATGAGTAAATTGCATTATTAGAAGCAAAGCACTCATACCCATTCAGTCACATGACCCCTAGGAGACCATTGGGGTGGGACCAATTTGAACTATACACTTGAATGTGCAGACATGAAAATTTGTCATTAGTAGCAAACCACTCACCTGAGATCCAATACCATCATCAGATAGTTACAGTCACATGACCTCTACTTGACCCCTAATTGGGGTGGCAACTCTGACCAATTTGAAGCTTATACACCAAACCTTGTGTCATATTTGTACACTTGAATGTGCAGACAGACATGAAAGTTTGTTATTAGGAGCAAACCACTCACCAGTGACTGCGCATGCTGTGCAACAATGTGCATAGATTGTCCAGGGGAGTTGCCAAATCAGACCATCAGAATAGTATTGTGACTGAACGTTTGCACTATGGCATGAAGGAACAGGGAAAATAGGAGGTTGAAGTCACAACCTCACCCCATAATTCTCTTTACAATACATAAAGTTGTGAATCGTTTAAGCATCCCTTGGCAGCAACCCTAGCATAGCAGCGCCCTAGCCAGGAGATGGGGGCGGGGTGGGGTGGGGGGGGGGGGGGGGGGGGGGGTTGGGGGTGTCGAACGAACCCCTCCCGACGACTCCATGCCCTCACCCACTACAAATAATATAGAAATGGACGGTTCCTGGGTGAAGTAACTCTACCATAACTCGGAACCCCCCCCCCCCTTTTTACCTGATGAACCTTGGGCAGAAAATATTTAGTTGAAGGCGAGCGGTTGAAGGTATTCGAATTTAAACCCGAAATAGTTAGAGAGGGTTATTAAGATATTAAAAAAATAATTACATCATTCATATCCACGTATATCGAGCATACATCAGGGGCGGATACAGGATTTTCCAAAAGGGGGGGGGGGGGGGTTTATTGAACACTACTGTATGTCCATAATGCTCTACGTTCGAACTCACATTGGAGAAATACAGTCATACATTCTTGATCGAGAGGTTCAAACTAATATCTTAATTCGTATCAAAGTTATTCTATTTTTACGTAAGTTATATTAATTTGCATGTGTTGCATAATTCATTGTGGTTTGCGTATTCTTGATACTTCGAGAATACGCGCAATGAATAATTGTCACCTGTGGATTCTTAAAATACATCAGGTGGATATTCGAAATATACACTACCCTTGGTATATTGATGATATACGCGAAATATACGCAAAAAATATACGCTAGCGTATACTACGTTTTTTGCACAGTGCCACATGACGTCAAGTAATGCTTACGTATGGTCAAATGTTAGGTGTTTGGGTCTGTGCACGACCAATATTTGGGTCCGGAGTCGAGATCCAAAGAAGTTTTAGTGTCTGTTTCGACGCTAGCATAATAGGTTACTGCAGTAATATTCAAACGCTATCTATCTGATCCAGTTGAGCATGTCCATACTGTTTTTACACTCACAATCCTTGTCAGAAAAAAGTGTCCCGTTTCCGGTAGCGATCTTAAACGTAGGTCCTCAGAGGAAGTAGTTGCAAGACTGTCAGTAGCTTCAAACATCGTCCAAGGAGTTGAACTACATAGTACACCGGTATTTGTGGGAATTGGTACCGTTCCGACTAATTTTCCAAAAGGTGAATTCGACAAAATAGGCCAAAAAAGTATTCGATTCTCATGGACGCGGTGTTAAAAATAGAGGAAACAAGTAAAGAAAACCATTCTCTAACGAGAAAGTAGGTGGGATACAGGTATTGTAGGCAAAGGTGGTGTAAAAAGGAAGGGAACAAGGTTTTGGGAAAAGAAAAATGAGTCAAAAATCCTATATTTAGTACTTCTTTTGGTTCTGTTACATTTACATGTGCTAAATATAGGATTTTTGTCTCATTTTTCTTTTCCCAAAACCTTGTTCCCTTCCTTTTTACACCACCTTTGCCTCCAATTCCTATATATCCCATCTTCTCGTTTTCTTTACTTGTCAATACATTAATTTTCTACCAGACTGATCTGCCAACACACATCACCATGGCTCTCTCTCTGGCTTCTAGATAGTGGTCCAATAGCTATATCCTGCAGATGGCTCTTCGTCTATTGGTATAGAGGGCTCAACTGGCCAATATATACGGCCCTATAATAATCAAGACCAATCACAGCTAGTAGATAATGGCTCTCCTGAATGCCTTTAATGCTCGCGTGAAAATATGGGTTCTCAGTCCACATTGTTACGACATAAATAGTAATTTTAAAAAGTTGAGCAGTTTTCTTCAATGTACTAATTGTTTTATGTTTTTACAACACGTCTGTTAAAATTTGGAATACATGCATGCAGTGGAACCCCGAAATGCGGACTTCCTGAAATACGGTTACCACGATAAACAGGACACTATCTCTAGGTTCCAAAAAACTTACGCTGACAATGCACTTGTTACACCTCTGAATTGCGTACACCTCGATATTCCGTAATCCGGACACACTACGTAAGTGCGCCATCTGCTGTTACACAATACAAAAACACCCCGACAAGCGGACATGCTGCGTTATGATGTCATTAATAAATTCATAATGTGTACATGGAATGCATACGCAATGGCTAACACGACCTATAACATATACTTATCCGAACGCATGCACTCACTCGTACAATACAGCAATTTTTATACAAAAAACTCTTCCTCTTGACTGCCATTTTAATTGTTCCCAACACAGAAGCTGCAGTGCCACGTTGGACGGCAAATGAGAGTCTCTGAGTGAGGTATGCATAGGTGTTGACTTCTCTGGACACCTGCCTCAATCGATGCCCCAACTCTTTCAGGGACTCCGTTGTCTTTGGTCCAAAAACGCCACTTGTCTCGATTGCCACTGGAGTGAAAAAGTAGCATGAGTCACATATTAATATTTACCAGCCGTTTTTAAACATTGTATAGACTGAGGTTTGTTTTAATTTGTAGATGCAAAGGCTCCATGCACACTGGGTAATATTGTCCAGTACTTTTTAAACTTTTGAAAACTCTTTTCACGTGTCATCATGTCCATGGAACGTTACAAAATGTGTTTTTACATGACATCTGAGTTGCGCCATTAGGCAATCCACCCCAATGAGTAAACACACATTTAAAGAATGAACTACTTCAACTATTGGTTCATAAGGAATTAAAACCTACATAGAATTAGTGCATTTATCGAAGCGTACGCACATCTTTTCAAATTATCGCCAGGCAACAGAATTAGCCGTATGGAGGTGAGATCGTGCTCTCTGCTATCGGGCGTAATATGACGTGAATATCAGTGCATATGCGCTGTTACGGTCTCGTGTGTAAGCACTAGCTGAAAGCTTTTTAAAAATCACCCTTTATCAGATAAATCTATTGCGTATGATAACTATTGAGGATCGCGAAGAGGAGGTAAAGTCTTAATTTTGGTTTTTTTTGGGGGGGGGGGGGGGGGGTTGAGAGGGAAATATTCATTCAGCCGTAGGCAACATGGTACTTTGAACTTGGAATTAAAATCTCCACTGTAAAAAAAATCACCACTGCCTTTCAATGAGTTTAACGCAGTGTTGCTAATCGCCTGACGCCACCATCAATGTCAGGAGCGAGACTAATTTCAGTTCCAACTTTGACAACAATCGAAAAGGGGACAACCCTGGCATGCTTTATAAACTGTAAAAACTGTGGATGATTGAAGTGACCTTTGCCCTCAAGAAGTCTAAGCCCAGTTGGATTGTCGTATACTCTTACGCTTTTTACAATTAGCAGCATGACGGGATACGTTATTATATACCTTTTCTGGTATACTATTCAAGCAGTTGCGGGGCAGGATACGTTTAACTATCCCATGCAAGTAAAGTACAACCTCTATTTTTTAGTTATAATTTTCTAGGATAACCCAATATTTTTATAAGCTGAGCTGGTATTTACCTATCTAGTATACCCAGAAGAAATAGTGCAGAATTTATAAAAAAGAAAAATTTATATGACGTACATGTAATCCTAAACATGCTATCCCATAGTATGTTAGGCTGCAAACGTGGGTTTCGTACGACTGCAAATCTGGACGTGCACGACTTAAAAAAAAAAGCCTGAGCTTAGTTTCTGCTCAGCCATTCTGCAGTGGTTCGCGGCGGTTATTATCTGAACATGCATTATCACAAATGAACGTTTTCTTGTACTGCTTGAAAACTGCCCCGCACACAAATCCCTGGTAAGAGTACCAAAACTAAAATCACCGGATTAGGGCCTTACGTAGTGGCTATATAAGAGTCGTACGACAGAAACCTGTGGACGGAGATGCCTCAAGACGTGAATTTAAAGGAATGATATACCGGCATTAAGGTTTAATCCCCAATCATCCATATTTACGGAGCACTGTCCGTACATAAGGACGATGTTGAAGTATAAAAGCAATGGCATAGCTAGATTTATCATTGATTGAAAGTAGTTTTATCGCCATCATCTGTCAATTCCTTATAAGAAATTCAAGAGCGTCAATTTGGATCCAGAATGGTAAAGCAGTGCAGCATAAATCTTGTGCTGCAAATTGACAGCAGCAATGCCAATTGTACACCTGCCTGATTTCTAACGAAAAGAGTTAATGATCACTGGACAGATGAGAACTTCACAGTGCTAAAAATAGACATGCGTAATGCATACAATCTTGTATCTCGTCAGGCCCTCTTGGATGAGTGCAGCATTCAATTCCCAGAGTTGCTCCCATTGGCATCATGGTGCTATGGCCAACACCCAGTATTGCAGCATGTATTGGGTACTATAAGCTCAGAGGTGGGTGTCCAGCAAGGAGACCCTTTAAGTCCAATGTACTTCTGCCTAGTACTACACAAGATTGTGTCTGCTATTGTATCAGATGAAAATTGCTCCAGTTTGCTGTTTCATGCATGGTACCAAGATGATGGTGTGGTTGCTGGTCCTAAGCATGCAGTTTCACGTGCACTTACCATCATCCAAGAGCTTGGCCCTCCATCGGGTCTGTTTATTAATGCAGCAAAATGTAAACTCTTCAGTATTAGTGATCTCACCATGTTCCCACCAGAAATGAAAAGATCTAGTGTACCTCATTTGGAGATCCTGGGAGCTCCTATTGGGGATGCAATTTTTTGTGCCAAAGTTGTATCTCAGAAGTGTGCTACAGCCTCCAAATTACTTTCCCAACTGGAAGAGGTTGGTTCTGTGGACCCCCAAGTTGCTCTGCTTCTGTTACGACAGTGTGGCGGATTTTGTAAGCTTGTGCACCTGGCAAGATCTACACCCCCTTCTCTCATTGCCGAAGGACTGGAGTACTTCGATAATGATGTTCGTCACTGCTTTGCTCTATCTACAACTGTAGACACCACAAACAATGCTTGGAAACAGGCACAACTCAGCCTTAGCAGAGGTGGTTTAGGGCTTCGCCGGCTTTCAGAGCATTCATCTGCCTGTTATATAGCATCTCTAAGCATGGCTAGCATGTGCTCTGAGACCAATCAGCACCTGTTGAATGCCATCGATAAGTTTAATGAACATGTTTCTAATGAGGATACGGTTACATTGGAAACTATCAGGGAGACATCATGCCGCCAAAATATGCTTTCGAACAAATTGGAAGACAGCCTGTTTGCACAGCTTTTTTCAAAATCATCATTGCCTGACAGAGCTCGCCTTTTATCAGTTTCATCTCCCCATGCTGCAGCATGGCTTTCCACAGCTCCTTCTCCTGGTCTCAATCTGCAGTTGGAGCCTTCTGAGTTTCAAGCAGCCTTACAATGGTGGCTTGGTGTTAGTATCTCAGGCTCTCAGGGTGCCACATGTCCTCACTGTCCAGCTCATTCTTTGGACCCTTTAGGCCACCATGCTCTGACATGCAAGCATGGGGGCGATGTGGTCAATCGTCACAACAGGCTTCGGGATGTATTTGCAGAGTCATGTAGGAGAGCTTGCATAAGTGCACAGGTGGAGGTTGGGTACGGCTTTACATCTGAGGAGCACCACACGCGACCAGCTGATGTCCTGGCAGCAAACTGGATGATGGGAAAGCCTGCTGCATTTGACTTTACTGTCACATCACCGCTAACCTCAAGTAATTTACCTGAAGCGAGTGTGACAGCAGGGTCTGCAGCCTTTGCAGCAGAGGAGAGAAAGCATAAGGCCAATGACTCCAAATGTGCAGAACTGGGTTGGGTATGCATCCCAATAGCTGTGGAGACCTATGGGTGTTGGGGCACTGAAGCAAAGTGGGCAATATCGCAGCTAGCCTCTCGCTTGGCCACACGTCAGAACTGCCCAAAGTCTGCATCTGTCACAGCCCTATATCAAAGGTTGAGCATGACCCTTGTTAGGGCAAATGTGAGGGCTTTGCTGTCAAGGGCCATCTCAGACACCGGCTACTGATATATTATTTAGTCTAGGTGGTAGGTAATTTAACGTTATGTGCTTGTTTATCTGTATTGTACAAGTTTTAAAGTTATTTGAATGTATTCATTCAAAAAAAAAAAAAAAAAAAAAAAAAGAATTAAAGTAATGCTTAATCATCCAGCTTTCTGAGAATATACTTTTATGGTGGTTTTTCATTCATTACAAGTAAAGAAAAACATTCTCTAACGAGAAAGTTGGTGGAATATTGGAATTGGAGGCAATGGTGGTGTAAAAAGGAAGGGAACATGGTTTTGAGATATTTAGCACGTGTAAATGTAACGAACCAAAAGAAGTGCTAAATATAGGATTTTGGTCTCATTACCCTTTTCTCAAAACCTTGTTCCCTTCCTTTTTACACCACCATTGCCTCCAATTCCTATATCCCACCAACTTTCTCGTTAGAGAATGTTTTTCTTTACTTGTTTCCTCTATTTTTTATTATCATTTTTTAATAAGACTGGCAAGCGTCCCCCCCCCCCCCCCTCCCATCCCGCTTCAATTACCGTCACTAGCAGACGCCCGCTTTTGTTTGGGATCACTGTAAGGAACTCGGGAAAATTCTAACTCGTCGTTTCGTTGTTTAGCCTTCCTCATTTGTTTGCACAATTCTAAATATACGTAAATGTCGCCATGGAAACGTTTCTGTTTAACACTACGCATTACGTAATTACATATGTCAGTTCTATTCATACATCTGATACTTGAAGATGTCTTTCCAGGAGATTCTCAAGCGATTGGTATAATTGGCGCTCTTTAAAACCATTCCTATCCGGAGTTATACTCCCCGAGAAGAAGACGACGACGTTGACGACCGAGAAGATTTGGTCTGGGGACGCGGTAAAACATGAACTTTTTTGTTCTCTTAAAGCAAACAGTTCGAAGACTGGAATAAAACATTAAAGTGACCGTCTTTGCCTTCTGGTTCGATAGCAACAAAGAGCAACACTATCGGCTTCTCGGTACGCGAGTTATACGCGGGTCGCGTTTTAAAAAATGATTATCACGACCCGGGTCAATTCCTATATAGCTGCGTCAAAGCCATTGTTACCGATGCATCAGTCGAGGAAGTATTATACTAAAATGTCTCATAAATTTCAGTTTAGCGGGTTGGTGTCCGCTCTCAGTAGCCCAATTCATTTCGACAGTGAGTAGAAAATGATGAAATACACCATTATTAATGATATTTAACAATTAATGCGTGTCACAATTCTTATTAGTTCATATGAAAGCACCTCCGGCCTAGAAAGTTTAACTGATATAACAATATTGTATAAATAAACAATGTAGTTAAACATTAAGAAACACGGGAAATTTGCGGCAATCTAGGAAGTAATAATTCCGCCGATTAGAATGGCTTGGTTTTGAGTGGTGATTTCATTACACATACCATTATGAGATATTAACCAGACATGCAATTGGTCCATACTTAATTGCATTGTTGGACGGTTCTAGCGTTATTGCTATAAGAGGTGCAGATATTTAAGAATAGAATAGACATAGGTGACTCATAGAAAATGAAAAAATTTGAGGACTAAGTCCGCTGTTACGATCCCATAACAAGAGTCCAAATAGATGTATGGCAGTGGAGATATAGCGAGTACAGCTGCTGAGTTGTCACTGATAAGACTGAGTTTGAACCGGCCATAGATGTCATGGAGTACAATGGACTTTGGCCGAAGTGGCAAATCTGGAGGCAATTGTGGAGATAATGGCAGCGATTTCCTTACCTCAAGCTCCATACATTTCTACAATCATAGGGACACATACATGTACCCACCCTAGTTCATTTTACGTATTAAAAAAGTACTGTTCACCACTTTTGGCTAGTGGAGTTGTTTAGCTCAGGGATGTGTTTTATGACTTCTGCCAACGTACTTGCTTGGGTTCACGTCTGGAAATGGGTTGTGGGGCGGGATCCGATTCTCAATCCCGCACAGCATATGTTCTTGTTCCTAACTGGGACCTTGGCAAGCCGGCTGCCTTTGACTTGTCCGTCACGTCTACGCTACAATCAAGTATTCTGCTAGAAGCGAGCGTGACGGCTGGTTCGGCAGCTCTGTTGGCTGAGAAACAGCAGCGACAAAAAGTGTGATGAATTGGGGTGGGCTTGTATCCCACTTGTTGTTGAGACCTACGGGTGTTGGGGGGCTTCAGAATCAGTGGCAGCATTATCAAAGCTTGCAGGTTGTCTCTCTATCAGGAATAATGAACTAAAGTCCAAGACCATTTTTAGCCTGTACAGCCGCCTAGGATTGACATTAGTAAGGGCGAACTGTAGAGCTATCCTATCTAGGTTAACATGAAAATAATTAATGTGCATTTATTCCTATGTATACTTATCTGATCAATATTGTTATTATTATATATTATTTTAAAATAAAAAAGTACTCCCAATTTTGTTAGTTTGTTAAGCTGCACATATTTTTCATTTTACAGCATTTTTTTTTCTACCCCAGCAGTAAATATTTCACCTCGATACTGTAGCTGTCATTAATTTAGAAAGTTTGTGCAACAATAAAATGTCAGTCCAGGGGTTCATGTGAGTACCTGACTATTTCATAATCGTTGCAACCAGAGGTCTGAAAGTTTTTTTGATGTCTTGAGACACGAAAATGTAATACTCAAAAATACATAGATATTACAGCGACTGCAGATTGTCATTAATTATTCAGAACCAAGCAGAGATGATAGACAAATCTTTAAACACTAGAGGGTGCAAGAATATTTAATTCCGTTGAAAAATGTTGAGCTTTTCCATTGACACCTGCATTAATACATGGGTCAAGCCTTGAATATAAAGGGTGTCCATGAATGAACACAATCCTTTTGTACGAAAATAAGTTATAAAAGCAATTCGTTCATTCATAGATGCCAAATAATGATCTAGCTTAAAGTATACATAAATATTGCAACTGACATATGTAAATACTCATCAAATGTGCCATGATAATTTAAGCATCACATTAAAACTTACTTCAAGGAACAAGTCCCTTCATGTGACAAATGCATGAAGATACAGCTATTCATCCAAGAATAGATGGTATTATTATAAACTCAATTACTTTCTTGCAAAATAGGCATGGGGATGAATGGAGGGATTTAAGGAATGATGGGAGGGACATTGAGACAAAAGAGAGGGGTAGGATTGAGGAAAAAGATGGCTGCACGAGAGGACAGGGGAAAGAAGGGGAGAAAGTATGATAATAGGTTGAACACACTGCATGCTCATTTCTAACAGGTTCATGGCAAACATAGCTTCTCACCTATAATTCTATCCGAACCTCAAAAGCTGCCTGAATTTATCAAAGCACATGCTAAGATTTTCCCAGTAACTGCACTTGTCACCTCGGGATACCAAAGTGAGGATGGAGATGTGAAGATCAGTTGCAATGAGGTACTGCACATACATTCACTACATACCACCCCAGTGATACTGGCTATGGATGAGAGCAGGCCGCTTCCACCAATCCCCCTTACAACAGAGACACCATTCTCAGTTCTTTACAATCCCAACAATGACAGGAAAGCAGCAATGCTAGGATTTGAATTCAGTGATGTTACCAGTCTGCTAACAATTAAACACCCTCCCAAGGTTGTACGTGTAACAAAGAATTGGACTGGGGACTCCACTACTATCAGCAAAGGAGAAATACTGGTTATCAATAAACATATTGTGCCTGGACCTCATGTTACAGCTGGAATTGTTACATTCAGCATAAGTAAGATGGTAGAAAAGTTCTTACCTGAAGAATGTGCTGGAAACTTTAGCACAGATCCAAACATGATCCAAATGTCACTGCTGAATATATTTTCATACATTTCTGACCCATTTCCATTGGTGGTTTATACCCCTAAGCCCTTTAAACATGCTAATAGTGACTTCATACACCTAGTGGGCTGTGATGTAATAGAATATTTCGCTTACTCAATAAAGGGAGAAGAAATTGAATCACAATTACCAGTACACCTATCAGATGTAAACCTGTGTCGGATTGCTGATGTTCAAGACTGCACTTCACCAAAATTGACTGGGTCGCGTGTTATCAAACAGGTTAAAGCAACTCACTTCAATGATGCACTGAATACTTATAAAAATAATGGATCCAAGACCCAACGGTCCCGCCCACAACCACCCCTCCCATCTCCTAAACCTATTCATAGGATTCTCTCATTACCAGTGCCCACGGACTCTTCAGCTATGACCCCACCACTTACTGTTGTTCAGCCACCCCTGCTAACACAAAAACCTCCACCTCCTCCTACACGAAAGCCTATTGTTCATTATGCAAATGTTGGTAATATTGGAGCCGCAACAACACGGGGCATAATGGGACGACCAGCACCACCCAAGCTATCGGGTGCCAGGGAAGAGATGATGGTTCAGGACATGCAATATCAAAATTTAACCCTGCCAGAGGCATCCGCAAGTGTCTTGCACTCATTCCCAGATGTGAAGGAGGGTGTACTGCCAAATGTTGTCAATGATGCAGGTGAACCTTGCATTGATCCTGGAACTGTGTATGGACAACCTTGTTCCCAATACCATCAAAAGGCAATGATTACCAGAGATGACACAACTTTACCTTCTTCTTCACCAGCAAGGCAAACACATGATTTAAAATCTAAATCTCAGACATTGCACCGCAAACAAGCACGGTTACCTAATCACACTTCAAGCTTCCGCTTGCCACCATCTTCACGTAACCTTGCAGGCCACCATGATGAGAATGCCACTGCTGCTAAGTTAATTGCTAGCAATATGCACAGATTCATAGTTCCCACAGCTCATGCATCACCCCAAACACCTGCACCTGACAAGGCAGAAACCTCTATATTTTCCACAAATATCGAAAACGTAATGAAAATGCAAAAAATGGCCCACGATTGTTTGCCTTATCCAAAGATTGAAGTCCCTCCACCTCTTCCCCCTCCTTTCATACCAAATGAAATAATTATGGCACCAAACTTTCAAGGGAGGTCAAGTAGATACCAACAAGATGGCGTAGTAAATGCAGGTGCTCAACAGCCAAGCATGATAGAAGGATATCGTCAGGCATCAGAGCCATTAACACTTACTCAGTTTGTCTCACAGTATTCACACCAGCTACCTGTTTCCATCCATGTCTCTGCTGCAGCTGGTTTGATATCTGGTCCAAAATGTTTAGATGTCACTGCATTGAAGAACAAAGAAGTTGTAATAGCTGAAGACTATACTGGAAAGCAATTAGAGGTACTGCTGATGTCTTCTAAACGGTTCGCCCTCTTGTATGGGCAAACCAATAATGAGGACATGAAAGGTACCTTGCAAGGGCATACTCTGAAAGGTGTTTCTGAGTTTCTCAAGCTTAAATATGCCCCTAAAGTTTTTTGTGTTACAAAATCTTGGAAAGACAGTGTTATATCAATTGATGAGAATGAGATACTTATCATGCAAAGTGCCCAAAGGGAAGGGGTTAAAAAGGGCATTGTTGTGTTCAGTGTACTCACACGAACATTGAAATTTCTTCCATGTGTGTGCACTGCCCACTTCAGTACAAATGCAGTTTTGCTGGGGTTGCCTATGGTAGATCTGATTGGCTGCGTTCCTAACCTCTTTCCTTGCTCTGTGTGTACTGTTGTATATGGTAAAGAGCCAAAGTGCTACCCCGTTGATGTTATCACTTTAAAAGAGGTAGCCACCACCTCTGTGCTAGAGTGTGTGCCTATGTGGAAAGGTTTGAATAGCACTCAGGAGGCAACTGTTCTTAGCGTTCCTGTTGGATTGTCCTGTGTAGAAGTAGTGGTACTTGAGAAATTAAGAAATAAAAATCCAGGCTTGACAGGAACGGACCATTTTGACACAAAGAACTCGGTTAGCCAAGCAATAAATAAATTTGTTTTTCTATTCATAATTATCATTTCTTTAAGTTGGTCTTCAGCACAGATGAAGATGGATGCTATGATACAGTGCGTTCAACCCACGATGAACTTTACGAAATGATTGATTCAAATGAAGATTATTATTGCACAGTTACTTCGATGGTATGTGGAAGAGATATTGATAGAGTTGTAAATATGTTTTGCAGTATTACACGACTAAATAAAATTATTATGGTATAGGACAGTTCACGCGAAATGTCGTATCGCTATGTATAATAGAAAGTTTTAAAATTGCACTTCTATTTGAATCGTTTCCCCTTCCGTACGATTAGAAGTACTATTTGCGCAAATCTTACCACATCATTTCGCTTTTTTAGACTTGATTTCTTTCTAAACTTTGAACTCTATACACAGCAAAAAAACGCGTCGAATCAATTCTTGATTTTCAATTGATTTGCCACTTACATTCTGGTACAAAATGTTTACATACCTGGTACAAACTGTTTACAATATGTACCAGAATGTAAGTGGAAAATCAATCGAAAATCAAGAATTGATTCTACGAGTTTTTTTTGCTGTGTATAGGAGTAACCCTCTTTGAATGTAGCGTTCTGCAGGAGAGGTAAATCCCATCAAAATCGGCGTAGTCCGTCGTTAAATTTTATTCTATCGCTGTGCAAAACACGTGCACATTTTCCAGCTTGATTCCCGTCAGTGAAGGCAAAACCGTGTCCGATCAAATGTTGTTGGGAGGCGGGTGCGTAAATGATTGGCCCTAAAATCGAGTGGGAAAATGTGCACGCACTTTGCACAGCTATATCATTGCAACAGATAGAAGGGAAAAAAACGAATATCGAGGGCATTTCAATAGCAACAGGACTCTTCTAAGTATGTACCGATTTTGAAGTGAGACGGACTCTCCTGCAGAATGATATGTAAGTTTTGACCTCCTATGGGAATGCCCATTGTACGTACCATACGAAGAGCCCCATAAGGGACAGAAATAAAATATACCATAGAAGAATGGTGTGGTATAATATGCTGCTGACAGAAAAAGTGCAACCTTCAAACTAAATTGCGGTTTGAACAGTGCACCACTATACACATCGTACACATCGCAAATTAACTAAACCATTGTTCGATTTGAATTCTGCAATTTTTCATGCACTCCACCTGCACATAGCACTTTTTTGCAGTGTATATTAGTTGGTAGCATTATTCGTTATCGATTCAAACGGAGAACATTTAATTCTGTATATGTAGATACTACACTTTCGCGTGAACTGTCGACAAATGAACACACTGAACAAATGTTTCCATGTGTGATACAATTTCACTGATTTGCAAGGCACTAATATGATGCATTGCATCTACATGTATTTTATGCAGTGCAATAATGTTAGCATTGCTTGGTAATGAAGCAATAGTTCTTGACCATTAAAAATAATTGTGCTGATTAGAAAAGTGATTGTACAGCATTGATCCAAGGGTTTGCATTGCAGAATCAATGCAGTACTGATATGAACACGATGATTCGAGATGAAATAATGAAAAGGGAAACATCACAGTATACCTCCCTGGTATCTCAAACGATGGATACATCACATTATAGTGGTAGTCTCTATTGTGATGTGCATACACCTGAATTGAGGGTCAGGCACAAAGATGTGGGCATGCCAGCCCACATTCAGGAGAAGGTACTGTTAGTCATGATGTAGAAAACCATACACGTATGATTGTTTCCAAAGACAGAAATGAAACCAAGCAAGACCTGTCTAGCCACAGCTGAAAGATATGCAGCATCAGCACATTTGTCAGAGGATCAGAAAAGGATGAATGTACAGATTATTAAGAAGATGGCATTGAAACAGGTAAGATGTGGTTACGACAGCTATGCTGAGCATTATACTATTGACTCTTCATCCATTTGTCCATTGTTTGGGATATGTTTCCAAGATTCTTCATGTGCTAGACAATGTAGGGTTAAGCAAATACAGGGATATATTCCAAAAAGAACACATAAGTGGCGATGTTTTCTGTCTCTTGACTCACGAGATGCTGCAGGAGAACCTTCATGTGAATTTGGAAGACTGCAAGCTATTGATGAACCTAGTTGCTGGGAACATAAACGTTTCTTTGTTACAGTAGTTCATAGGTAGAAGACCATGTCAATGTCCTAGCCTATGTAGTCATGCACAGTTCATGAAAAATGTAATGTATTATTGATGAGATAATTTAAAATAGGTTAAGATTTGTGTTTTTCATATAAGAGGACATCATAGACAATTATGAATGACATTCCAATAATCCACCAAGCATGTTCACACATCACACCCATCCATGTAGATATTTTTGTATTAGATAGGTTTGGATGGGGGTACTAAACAATTAATCTAGAATCAATCATATACATATCAAAGTACCAGGTGTCAGTAACAGTTAGAATAATTGAGAGAGCCTAAAAATGGTGGAAACAGGAGTAGTGTTAAAATTATCACAGCAGGAAAAAGCGACAAATTACGGTTAGGTTTTGATTGAGCTCATTTGCATAACAATATACCGTTCAATCGTGCAGTGAATTTAAAAAATCATCTATGAATTAAAAGTTTATTTGTGGCATTTTATGCCTGGTGAATACCAATAAATAATTCTTTCTGAATCAATGTTTTATCAATTTCTTAAAAAATGCAAGTCCTGCATTCACTTGCACAGCTGCAGATCACTAAGTATATTCTAGTGCAGTTTATCACTGCTAATGTAACTCCCTTTTGAAAAATATGGTATATCATCAATACCTCTTTTTACTTTTATCTTGACCTTGAATAGCTGTCTTATTAATCTTTGATTCATTCAAAACCTTTTCGTACAAGGTGATTATAACTTTGAAAGATTGGAATTTAAGCATGTAATAATTGAATCACTTAATCATCAGACTGACAATTACAGCAAAGCAGACATTTATATACAAATATATATACATCATTGCGCATGCGCATAGTCCATATAAAACAGTCATATATTACACTTCTTCCCCCTTAAAATCTAACAGAGAGGCGGCGGGTTCGCTCAGGGTAACGCCGAGTGGTTGATGGAGTTGTTGTTGTTGTTGTTGTTGTTGTTGTTGTTGTTGGCCAGTGATCATGAGGAGCCTTTCCTTCAGTGGACTGCACTTCGTTTCTTCTTACTCCTCTTTGTTCATTACTCGCAGTTGGGTTACTAGCTCATATGTCCTGATCAGTACTTGTTATTTCAGGTTGCCTCATCAGTTCCTCCCTTGGCCTTGTTTCTTCGGCAACTTCAACTGTATCTGTCATGTCGGGTGCCCTTCCATCCACCTTGGTGGTAGGCACTGGCACACATATGGCTTCTGGTACTGCACTCAACTGCTCAATATGTCTTCTCCAAACCCTACCATCAGGCAATTTCATCTTGTAGGACACAGGACCACATTGGTTTCCAATTCTGCCCCGAACCCACTTGGGATCACTGCCATACTTTCTTGACAAGACAGTCCCTCTTCCTGCACACTCCATATCTCTGGCCTTCTTATCATGGTGCCACTTCTGCTCTGCTTGTTTCTTGCAGACCTGTTGCTCAGTAGTTACCCTCAGCTAATGGAGCCTTGTCCTCACCTCTCTCTGCAGAAATAGAACACATGGGGGAACATTAGTCACACTGTGGGGTGTGGTTCTGTATGAAAAAAAAAAGAGCACAGTCTCTGATTGAGTGTTAATTTGGTGGTACCAGTCTTCATAGCTCGCTTAAATGTTTGAACAAACCTTTCCACTTAGCCATTTGTTGCAGGATGGTATGGAGCACTACGGATATGTTTTATTCCATTTTTAGCCACAAACTCTGCAAACTCTCTTGATATGAATTGTGGTCCATTGTCTGAGACAATTTGCTCAGGCAATCCATATGCTGTCGCAAAATTACAATTGTTTTCTAAGACGTGTTCGGCATCTCAAACACTTCAGGCCACTTTGAATGGGCATCAACTAACAATATAAACATCTTTCCATTTATTAGTCCTGCAATGTCACCATGTACTCTTTGCCATGGTCTCCCTGGCCAAACCCAAGGATGTAGGGGAGCTAGAGGTACAGTAGTTTTTACCTCTTGACATGCAGTACAACCATGCACACAATCCTCGATGTCCTTATCTATGGCTGGCCACCATACATGTCCCCTTGCTAAAGGACTTCAGATATGCCGGGATGGTTATGACGCCAATATCTTCTGTCTAAGTTTAGCAGGTATCACTACCCTTATTCCCCATAACAAGGTGTCATTCTCTATTGACAACGCATGCTGCTTATTGGCATAGGGGCTTAAAGCTTCAGATCTTTGATCTAGCCAATAACCTTGCTTTAGATTCTGCAATACCTTACTTAATATTGGGTCACTACGTGTTGCCTGCCTTAAGTGAGCTGCAGTAACTGGGAATGCTTCAATTTGTTCTACACTGAAACCACTTGCCTCTAAACCTTCCACATCAGGTCGATCCTCCTGTAATGGTAGACGTGAAAGTCCATCTGCATTTCCATTGTCATGTGTAGACCGATACTGTATATCAGAAGTATATGCTGCCAAAAGCATAGCCCAACATTGCAATCTGGATGCAGCTATAACTGGAATCCCCTTCCTGGGTCCTAGTATGGTGGTCAAAGGTTTATGGTCTGTCATAAGAGTAAACTTACGCCCATATAGGTATTGATGAAATTTCTTTATACCAAAGATTAAGGCCAATGCTTCTTTTTCAAGTTGAGCATAGTGACGCTCTGCTGATGCCAAGGTACGTGATGCAAAGGCTATGGGGCGTCCACTGCCATCAGGCCCTTCATGTGATAAGACAGCTCCAAGTCCATATGCTGAGGCATCTGCTGCCAGACGTAGTGGTAGTTTAGGGTCATAAGGAGTAAGAACCTGTGTGGAACTAAGCATTTTCTTTATTAGGACAAAGGCATGCTGACACTCCTTGTCCCATTTCCAACCATGTTCTTTCTGTAATAGTGCATACAAAGGAAACAGGGGGGTGGACACATTTGGCAAGAACTTGGTGTAATAGTTTACCATTCCTAGAAATGATTTCAATTCAGTAATGTTTCTAGGAGCAGGAGCCTTTATTATTGATTCTACCTTATTTGGCAATGGATGGATCCCTTCTGCATCAATTCAATAGCCTAAGAAATCCACTGAGTGGGAGAGAAAAATACACTTATCCTTACGCAACCGTATTCCATGTTCTTTCAATCTCTTGAAAACTTGCTCCAGGTTTCTTAAGTGTTCACTCTCATTACTGCCTGTCACTAGGATGTAACACACCACATGTTTGTTCCCCTACAGTACAGAATCCATTGTTTTCTGAAACAGGGCTGGAGCAGATGCTATTCCAAACGGCATACGCCTGTATTGGTACAACCCTCGATGAGTATTAAGGGTACAAAGATTCTGAGACTCTTCATCTAAAGCCAATTGTAAATATGCATTTGTAAGGTCCAATTTACTAAACTATTTTCCCCCAGACACTGTTGCTAACAGTTCTTCATGTTTCGGCAAGGGATATCTAGGGCAGGGTTAATTGTGACCTTGAAATCACCACAAATCTCCCTACCTTTTTATCTGGTTTCAAAATTGGTACAACTGGGGTGGCCCACTCACTATGCATTACTCTGTGGACAATTCCATCCTTTTCGATCTAACTCTTCCTCTATTCCGTCCTTCAATGCAAATGGTACAGACCTTGGACGACAAAATACTGGCTTACTCTGACCCTTTAAATGCAACTTTGCTAAATATGGAACAATTGGGCCATTACTTTTCTCAAACACCTCTACAAATCTAGTTAAAAGTGTGTCGAGTCCACTGTTGAGACTATCACTCACTTGCACCTTTTTTATACGATGCCAGTCCAGTTTGAAACTCCGAAGCCAATCTCTTCCCACCAAACTTGGTCCGTCACCCTCCACCACTATCAGCGTGCACACCCTCACTTGCTGCCCATACCTTACTTTAACCTTGATTTCACCACATACAGAAATCTTTTGACCAGTATGTTGAGAGTCATGCTGAACTAGGAGATAAAGTCATTCTTGGGAAATGTCTATTAAATTTGACTAGAGATATCAGGGTTACCGCTGCACCAGTGTCAATTTCCATTGTAAGACATACACCCTGAATTTTTTTAAACTCAGCCAACACGTGTTTCCTACCAGATGGTTCTGATAGGGTGCAAATACCTTCAGTTCTGTCATCCTCCTCTCCGGTTCTATCTTCATCACCTTCCTCAGTTTCTGTCTGTGACTGACGCAATTTACTACCCCCTCTCCTTTCATTCTTCTGTTTTCCCCTACATACGGAAGCAATATGACCCGTCTTTCCACAGCAATGACACGTGGCGTCCATAAATTTACACTTGTTGGCCACACGATTGTTCTTGCCACAACGATAACATGCGTTCCTACAAGGTGTTACCTGTTGTTCCATAACCTGACTGAACTTTGGGTCCAGCTTCACACGCCCTACCGACAGGTCCTCTAACTGTAGCGCATTCTTCTGCGCCGCCTCCATAGCCTGAGCTACCTCCAGTGCCTTGGCAAGGTCCAGGTTCTGTTCAGTCAGCAGGCTCTTCAGCGCTGCTTCGTTTGACAAGCCACATACAAAACGGTCACGCAACACTTCTTTCAAATACCCCCCTAAGTCACATGTTGCAGACAGACGCCTTAGTTCTGCTATATAGTCTAATACTGACTCACTCTGTTCTTGGTTCCTACGGTGAAAGTGGAACCGCTCCACAATAGTTTGAGGCTTTGGCTCCAGGTGTTCTTTTAGCGTCTTAGCTAATTGGTCAAATGTCTTTTCCTTCGGCACCTCTGTGTGTAGTAGACTGCGTAGCAATACGTAAGTCTTGCTCCCTATAACGCTAAGCAAAACTGCCACCTTTTTTTTCATTAGCAACATCATTTGCAACAAAATACAGTCGTACCCTTTCCAAATACGCCAATATTGACTCCGTACCCAATTCAAACTCACGAATCTGACCGAAAGCCACTGCCATAAGTACACCCTCGTTGCCAGTGTAACAATTGAATCACTTAATCATCAGACTGGCAATTACAGCAAAGCATACATTTATATATAAATATATATACATCATTGCGCATGGGCATAGTCCATGTAATACAGTCATATATTACAAAGCAGTGCTGCAAAGGCCTTACAGATCCCCAGTTGTGTATTTACGTGGGTACATACTTCACTTACCGTACTTCCCAGTGGATGGGGTAAAAACATTAAGTTGATTAATTAGGCACTTAACTAATGTAATTTTTAACAGATAGCATGCATGATATAAAACAAAACACATTGAGCAACTGCTCATCATCGGTATTCACTTTCACTATTTTACTGTTAGCTGCTAATGGATCTATTAGTAGAAAATGTATGAATCTGTGCACAGTGCGCCAGTATGGTCAGCACTCTACTAAGAAGTGGGGCCAAGCCTAAGAAAAGTGCCGAAAGCAAGAGGGTCATTATTGATTTTTAAAATTCTTATGCAGTCACTTAGTTAGACACACACATACCTACATGTAGTAATCTTATTGCAACGTTAAATAGTTAATGTTTATCAAAACATTTATATATTTGTCATGGCAATATGATCATTCTACAGAGTTGTTAACATAAAATATTAAATGCATGGTTGGGAGCCTAAGTGGCTGAAGTGATAGAAATGGTACTTGCTTAAAAGTGAGTGTAATTGTATATGACGAATGTATGGTTACATAACTGGGAAGTCTAAGAAGAATGAGGATCTGTGTTTTGTCTAAAACATCATGCAGGTGTAGTATGAAAAAAGCCTAACATCCTGGACAAGAAAGTTGAATTGCAAGGAAACAATGATGCAGAAGCAAGGTGTGTTTATTGGGGGATATGAGACATATGCTAAACGTATAGATTAGTGTTACTTTTAATAAGAATCGATTATTTCGACTATGAAAAAAAGTCTAACCGATTTTTGAGGTTATAACACCTTGCTATCGGTTATTAGAAACATGAAATCGATTTTGGCGATTGATGCTCATTTAATTTGCCAGCGCATAATTAGGTTTTCGAGGTTTTTCCGATTTTTTTTTTATATCACAGTACCTCAATGGAATGCTTGTCGCTATTCCTTCTATCTTATCGGCTTATAACAACACATGCCTTAGTGTTATAATCCATTATTCGAACAGCATGCCCCCATGAATTCAAAAAAGCGACATGTAGCAGAATCAAAAAAGCCTGTGCAACCTCATGGCAAATCTTTTGAAACGCCGCCCCGCGCACATCACAAAGCCACCAATCAATACATGTACGATATTCAGGATGTCATCGATTCACATCTGGTAAGGGGTGTACATGAGTATTTAGGCCCGAAGATGACACCCTGGGGGAACCATTAGAACACCTAACTGGTGCAATAGAGTACGTAGCGCGTTTAATTTGTGCACACGTGCTTTACACTGCAGAGAGCAAAGACTGCGCAGAAGTCCAGTCTCGTTCATTCGTCACTTGAATCTCACGAAGCATGGTCAAAGCGATTGTCATCCTAGGTGTGCTTGCCTTGGCATAACCTCGAGAAAAACAGTAGGATGAAGAAGACAACGTATCTGTAGTAACTGGTTAACAATGCAACATGAAATGGGAGCATGCGCAGAGGGACGGCAGAGCCCGGTGTAACCAGTTTGGGGCATATTTAAGGTCTACCATTAAGAAGTAGGACTCAAAACTCCGGAGTACCAACATTCCAAACTACGGCTGGTCTGTCACCGTCTGTGTGTGTGTGTGTGTGTGTGTGTGTGTGTGTGTGTGTGTGTGTGTGTGTGTGTGTGTGTGTGTGTGTGTGTGTGTGTGTGTGTGTGTGTGTGTGTGTGTGTGTGTGTGTGTGTGTGTGTGTGTGTGTGTGTGTGTGTGTGTGTGTGTGTGTGTGTGTGTGTGTGTGTGTGTGTGTGTGTGTGTGTGTGTGTGTGTGTGTGTGTGTGTGTGTGTGCGCATGCGCGTGCGTGTGTGTGTGTGTGTGTGAGTGTTATGGACATTGTCTTCATTGTCGGCGTGTGCATGCTGCATGTTGCTTAGTATACTGATTTATTGTGTTGACCCATTGATTCGTCAGCTGTTGGCGGCTAGGTACCACATATTGGCGACGAGGGAAAGTAATGACCGGGCTGCTTGGCACTGTCGGACCATTTGAAAGGGATCGACGCCGATGACTGGACAGCGTATTGCGAGCGGCTGCAAGCCTGCAACAGTTCTTCGTGGCGAATTCGATAGAAGATGCCGGAAAGAAGAGAGCAGTATTGCTGCGAGTGTATGCGGCACTGCCTTTTCCCAGCTGATAGGAAGCCTGGTAGCCCCAAGCAAACCGACAGATAAGTCTGTGGATGAAATTATGAAGTTGGTGAAAGACCATTTGAAACCGCAGCCTTAAACAAACCGTTTGAGTTACCGCAGGTAGCTAAGCTGACGGACATGAATGTGGTAGACTTTCAGCATTCCCGGACCTCAGAGGCGGTGCACGCAGTCAAGCGGTCTGGGTCGCCACCACCTCAGAATGCGTGTTGCCGTTGTCGAGGTACGCACAAGGCATCCGACTGTAGGTTTAAGGGTGTGGAGTGCTACTGCTGTGGGAATAAAAAGGGGCACCTGTCGCAAAAAGGCCACAATAACCAGCAGGCCCCTTAGGAAGGTGCATGAGGCCCATCAGTTGCAATTCAGTGACTCAGTTCAAGAAGAAGAGGAAAATAATAGTGTCTTTTGTTCAAAGAAGAACTGGGCCTGTAAAAGGGTTAACAGTTAAATTGCAGGTGGATATCAAGGCTCTATCTCGGTTTTACAAACCAAGAACGATTCCTTATGCTCTGCGATCAAGAGTGGATGAAGAATTGGTTAGGCTGGAAAGAAAAGGCATATTGGAGCCTGTGAAACGCTCCGGTGGTTCCCATTGTTAAACAGGATGGCAGTATAAGGCTTTGTAGTGATTGAAAACTCACCATCAATAAGGTGGCAGTGGTAGTGAGGTATCCATTACCACGCATTGTGGATATGTGGTCATATCTGCATGGCTAAAGGAAAAGAGTTTTCTAAATTGAATTTTCTAAATTGAATTTGTCCCATGCATACATGCAGATAGCTCTGGATCCAGAGCCCAATAAATGTGTTACTATTGCCACCCGCAAAGGCTTCTTCAAGTATTCAAGACTTCCATTTGGAATATTATCAGCACCTGGCACATAGGCGGCTTCAGCCTTTACCGAATGGAGGGGCCAACCCCACGGAGGGCGCGGAGGGGCATTGTCGATTTTGCAATCTTAGTCATATGTCAATCACTATTTGTACGCTCAGATGAATGTTAGTAGCTATTTTACACATAGTGTTACATGCAGTAATCATATTGCAACGCTACAGTAAAAATTACTTATAGGGATTGGGGGGGACGCCATAACCAGGGGAGGGGGGGAGGGGGGGGGGGGGTGCCACGGCCACCTGCCCCCCCCCCCCCTCCCCCGGGGCCGCCTATGAGCCTGCTATTTTTGAAGCAGGTCCTTCATGGTATTCTAAATGCGATTGTGTACATAGATGATATTTCAGTCGCCGAGGCATCTGAAAAGGATCACTTGGAAACCTTGGAGATAGCTTTGTCCTAGTTAGAAGAGTCAGAGTTAAGGTTAAAGAGGCCTTCAGTTGAATATCTAGGGCATCCTATTTCAGCTGAAGGCATGTGTCCTACAGAAGACATGAACAGAGCTATTTTGGAGGCACCAGTTTCACAGAATGTCTCTCAGTTAAGATCTTTTCCTGGGACTAATTAATTTCTATGGAAAATTCCTGCAGAATGTAGCTGACACCTTGTTCCTGATGATGGAGGCACTTGCAGAAACAGACAGTGACCACCATCAGAAGTGCAACCAGCAGAGATGATGAATTGTCCAAGGTTCATGAATTTGTTATGAAAGGGTGGCCACCATGCAGGCAAGGTTTTGAGAAAGGAGTTTGAACAATACACAGTAGGAAAGCTATGGAACTGAGTGTACAGGATGTATGTGTGCTATAGGAAAGTTGTGCATGTGGTGATCCCTCTAGCCCTGAGGCCCACAGTGATCCAGTTACCTCATGAAGGGCATCCAGGTACGTCAAGGATGAAGGCTTCAGCAAGAGGCGTGGTTTGGTGGTCTGGTATGGATGTGGAATTGGTTTATATTCCTGATCTGGTTCAAGGACGGTTTACCTGGTATGATGTGGTCATTCCTGCTAGTGAGGCATAGGAGGGGACAAAGGGGAGGCGGCTCATTCAAGATGAACTTCGGATAGTGAATGTTGCAGCGCCTACAACACGAGCATTTGTTTTTGGCAACGAGGGGGGCTGAGTCCATTGATGTCAATTTTTACACAACGACATGGCTTGGCATACACAAAAGTTATTGACAAAGTACAGCATCTGCTGTGTATAGTCAAGAAACACTTGACCACGATAGCCCCACAAGCTGTAGCTGCCATCCACCCACCACATTTAAGAGAAAAAGATCATTTAGTCCTCACTCATATACGACGTCAAACACATGTGCTCTATGCACATAATCGGAAGTTTCGTTAGAAACTTCCATATAGGATTTGACCCCGACTATGAATGTCATTAAAAAAACGCGACCCGTCTGTAACAACACTCCCGATGATCGGATCGTGTAGCTTGTTTTAGCAATCGATCTAGAAGTCAAAAATGAGTAGTTTCGTTTTTGTTTCATGTCGCTGAACCGCGTGGTTGTTGAGAACAAGAGTGTACTGCCCGTCCTCGTACCCAGTCTCGGAACAAGGGGCGGGTCGTCTTCTTATTCTTCTCCTTCTTCTTGGCAACGCATAACTCAGGACAGGAACATTTCTAAGCGATGAAAATTTCACCAATAGCTTCAGAATCGGCTGGAGGACTCGCTTTTATATAATATAATACTTTGATAAACAATCGACTATCAGCCTCCTATGTCTTGTTAGTCTCGTACCCAGACCGTCTATGACGTAAGCGATTATCGCTGTAAACTGTATAATCACTACGTCCATACGTATGGACGTAGTGATTATACTGTTTACGTATGGACGTAGTGATTATACTGTTTACAGCGATAATCGCTTACGTCATAGACGGTCTGGGTACGAGACTAATGTCTTGTATAATTAAATGGGTATGAAAAAAAATAAAGAAAACAAGTAAATAAAAACATTCTCTACGAGAAAGTTGGTGGGATATAGGATTTGATTATGACATTGGTGGTGTAAAAAGCAAGGAAACAAGGTCTTATCAGAAGGGAAAATGTCATAGTCCTATATTTAGCACACAAACAACACATGCCCTAGAAATGTGCTAAATATAGGACTATGACATTTTCCCTTCTGATAAGACCTTGTTTCCTTGCTTTTTACACCACCAATGTCATAATCAAATCCTATATCCCACCAACTTTCTCGTAGAGAATGTTTTTATTTACTTGTTTATTACATAGAAGTGCCTTTATGCCATGCAGGCAGTCGACATGCAGCTAGCTGCAGCTCTGAACCATTCAGCGAAAAGAAAAACATGATACGTGATATATAGACATACCTTTTTTACCTTGAAGGTCAGATATGTGTTTCTTAACCACTATATGGCTTATAGGTGTTTATTGTACTCGTTATGCTTTAGTGCCAGTATGGCGCATTCCACTGGTTCGTTGCAATGGGACAGCAAATCCGTTTCAAAAATTTTGGGCGGAGTGCCTAATTTCCTCGAGAGCAGAAAGCCGTATACACTTTGAAAGCCCTCCCACCGTGCTCAAAATTATATTCATGTTTTATGGTTATTAAGCGAATTGAGCCGAATAGAATTGTTTCAGAATGTAGTATGATGGGTAGATGTGATGGGATGGGGGTCCACGACGGCTAATTGCCCAGGGCCCACGACTGCATACATCCGGTAGTTATATTTTCAAAGCCTCGAAACAGTGCGCACCGCTATTAAAAAAAAAAAACTATCGGTTAAATATGTGCATGCACGGCTATAGTTCAATATTTCGAGCCAATTTCAAATTTTAATAGCAAGTTGTTTATGGATCAAACTAACCTTTGCAGACCTGCACTCCTCATTGCTATTCACCCTTTAATGCAGTCGAATTATGAAATGATTAATATTGTAGACCAAAAACTAGAAGGGTGGGTAGAAAACATCGTTCCATTTGTAAGACCCCCCATGTGCAAGGTGTATACAATTATTACTATATGCACTTTTAAAATCATCAATATATCCATTTGCTGAAATTCAAAATCCACCTCGAGAAATACAGCAGGATGATGTTGGTAACGCATCCTTTTATGTTTAGAAATGTGATGACCAGTATTATGTTCGCGAACAAAAATTCGCAGCTTACATGGAGCAAGCAGACGGAGGCAGTAAGTGATTGTGAACAAATGCCGTATAGTCGATTTTTTTTAACCAAAATACATCATTTTATATGAAAGCGGTTCTTCCAGTCTATTCTGAAGCTATTGCCTATTGGTGAAATTTTCATTGTTTAAAAGTGTTCCTATCCCGAGTTATGCGTTGCCAAGAAGAAAGTGACCAATTCAGGGACTGCCCGGGTGAAAAAAATCTTAACTCACAATCCAATCCTTATATCAGTTGCTGTACGTTCTCTATACAAAACTGCTCTTAAAAATAGGCTTGCCTCCCTCCCATGTATGTGTTCATATGTCAAGGAGTCTAACATGCATGTTTCTCTGTGTCAACATTTATCTTGCAACTTTGCATTCATAAAACCACAAGCCTGCCCCTTCCTCCATATATGGTGGCACAGTGTGTGGTCTAAAACCTAGCTTCTATGGCTGCTAAAACATGCACATGGACCACCAATCATCCTCCATGATGTTCTCCTGTTTTCAGCTGGAACCAGTTACCTATTACATGCAGCTCTTTTCTAACAGTTTCAATTTGGATAAGCGATTTATGCTTTGCAGGACTAACTAACTTCCTGCATGATTCCATGTATGGTGTCCCAGCGTGTGGACTTAAAATCTCTATGGCAGCAAACCTGAACATTCCTGTGTTCTCAAGTACATCATTGTAATTTATATTTTTTTTACCCATGCATACGTTTAAGTGGCAGCAACTCTAGGCCTCTCTCTACACGTTATTGTGTGCAGTTTTACATATACCTATCAGCAAATACTAGCCATTTGAAAAGCAGGCCGTCTTAATTCAGCCCCACCCCCACCACCGCATATATAGTTGGTTTGTTCAACACATTTATTATGGGAGGCCGTTCGAGTTCCAATAATTTAATATTAGATCAGTTTTGGTTTATATAAAGCAACTTTTCTCACTCACTCTTTACTTTAAGATATGGAAGAGGTATGCATGTGTACATAGGATTTGCATGCATGGTATTCTATCTATATAATATATATTATTACCCTTGTTGGTCACGGCAGAAGTAGCTGAGAATCTGTTTGCTGTTGACTCGGGTGAGGAGGGCCCTCCCTACTTTCCGATACCGGTTCTGGTCCCTGCTCCGGTCCTGCTTGCCCCAGCTCGGCCACAGCTCCGCAACTGCCCCCAGCTCTGCTGCTCCCACCTGCGCCACTGCTGGCCCCTGCTCCGCTGGCCCACGCTCTGCTTGCCCCAGCTCCGCCACTGGCCCCTGCTCCGCTGACCCCATCTCCGCCACTGCCCCCAGCTCCACCTGCGCCACTGCTGGCCCCTGCTCCGCTGGCCCACGTTCTGCTTGCCCCAGCTCCACCGCTGGCCCCTGCTTCGCTGCTCCCACCTGCGCCACCGCTGGCCCCACCCCATGGGGAATATGGCCCCATCCGTACTGGGGGCCTCCCGGAGCTCGGCCGTATAGAAGGCGGCGAGGAAGGGGGAGGGGTGGACTTCACCTTGTGTCGAAAAATTCGTATATTTATTATAATTTCAACTAATGTTTTTTGAATGCTATATAGCAGGGCTACCGTTTGCGCCATATCGATCTTCCGACCAAGTTAAGACAGTTTAGTTAAGAGCATGCATGTGATTGCGCCGGGATGAATACTTCCTCGCCATGCGAAGTAATCTTGCATTACACGGCACGATTATTCAATACATGTATCTCTGGCATAAAAATGTGTGAAACAAGATATAAAAATTTAATTTAAAAAAATTGGTGATGTAGGATTTGTAGACAGCAATTGAGTAAAAAGTAAGGAAACAAGGAATAACGGATATTAGGTATTCATTTAATTATAAATATTACAGACCTACATTATTTAGCAAATCTACCTCCTTAAAATTCTGTGCTAAATGTAGGTATGTAATATTTATAATTAAATGAATACCTAATATCCGTAATTCCTTGTTTCCTTACTTTTTACTCAATTGCTGTCTACAAATCCTACATCACCAATTTTATTTTAATTAAATTTTTATATCTTGTGTAATATCGGGTTGGCTCGATCAAACTACACTCGTTCCCATGCTTAACCATACTTTTTCACCACTTACCGTTGCTCCAAACTTTTTCAAAGTCTATAACAGCTTAGAGAGCTGCCATCTTTTTCATACAAAATAGTTTATTTAGTAATTATAAAAGATGAACTACATTTATATTCGCGTTAAATGTTCATTTCTATACAGCGATATGCCATTATACTGTAATCATGGGCGTCCCCGGGAAGGGGGGGCGGGGGGGGGGGCGGCAGGGGGGGCCATGGCCCTCCCCTTCGGGACTGAATGGCGCCCCCCCCCCCTTGTTTACATATACATGGGTACGATAACGCCGTAAACGGGCAAAGTACCGTTTTATTCTCTACAACCACGCGGTTCTATGACATAAAACAAAGACGAAACTGCTCATTTTTGACTTGTAATTCGATTGCTATAACAAGCCAAACTATCCGATCGTCGGGAGTCTTGTTACAGACGGGTCGCGTATCTTTGATGAGAGTCATAGTTGGGATCAAATCCTATACATGTATGGAAGTTTCTAGCGAAACTTCCGATATATGACGGACCACTTACTCCGTCGGGGGCCAATTTACTCCGGAGTAAAATGTCCGGTAGGATAATTTACTCAGACGGACACTTTCCTCCGTGACAGTACCTACCTATTACGTAACTGAGTAGTACAGTTATGAATTGGATGACGACTCCAAATTTTGACATCGAAATACGATTCAGATATCCATAATTTTATACGTATATACGTCAAAATCTAGTTGTTGCATTGATATCGGAAGTTTCGTTCCATATGGGATTTGACCACGACTATGAATGTCATTAAAAAACGCGACCCGTCTGTAACAACACTCCCGACGATCGGATCGTGTAGCTTGTTTTAGCAATCGATCTAGAAGTCAAAAATGAGTAGTTTCGTTTTTGTTTCATGTGGCTGAACCGCGTGGTTGTTGAGAACAAGAGTGTACTGCCCGTCCTCGTACCCAGTCTCGGAACAAGGGGCGGCCGGGTCGTCTTCTTATTCTTCTTCTCCTTCTCCTCCTTCTTCTTGGCAACGCATAACTCAGGACAGGAACATTTCTAAGCGATGAAAATTTCACCAATAGCTTCAGTATCGGCTGGAGGACTCGCTTTTATATAATATATGAAAAAAAATTAAGAAAACAAGTAAATAAAAACATTCTCTACGAGAAAGTTGGTGGGATATAGGATTTGATTATGACATTGGTGGTGTAAAAAGCAAGGAAACAAGGTCTTATCAGAAGGGAAAATGTCATAGTCCTATATTTAGCACACAAACAACACATGCCCTAGAAATGTGCTAAATATAGGACTATGACATTTTCCCTTCTGATAAGACCTTGTTTCCTTGCTTTTTACACCACCAATGTCATAATCAAATCCTATATCCCGCCAACTTTCTCGTAGAGAATGTTTTTATTTACTTGTGTAACGTACAATTTATTGCGGATAATCTTCAGCAGTGTCAAGGCTATATGGAAGGTTAAGCATTGCCCTGGTTGGGGCCAAATGAATGCTAAGGCTTTACTGGCTAGGTCGCCTTCATTTTTATAATGTCTATGTATAAGTATAGTCTGCATGATGTGTTCGAGTATGTATCGTAATCTATTATATATGATATATCCATATTAATATTTAACAGAACGGGTGATTTTGCTGCACGGACACTGTTCCAAGCAGTGTTTCGATAAGCCATTATATAGTCAATTATGTAACAAAAAATCCGGCTATGATTCGTATTTTCTAAAATTCAACATGGCTCAATCGATGTTAAAACCTATGCAATAATAAAATTAAACATCATCATTATGTCCACTGATTTTCTGCTGAACTACATGGAGAGATTTCATGGATCATATGCTCCCAAATTGCACGTCAGTACGGATCCGGATACTTCTTCGCCAACGTCAATGGCCATGTTCCCTTTACCATTTCTCGTCTTAGTCGCTCTGCAATAGGTGTCGTCTCCGAAGCCCATTTGGGCCTCGACGAAGAACACATCTCCTGTAGCATATTTTATTTGGAAAGTTACTCCCACTGTAGTGCCACTGCTGGTCGCAATACACTGCGTATACAAACATGCAAGGATAAATAGAAGGCGCATGCAATGACACGGCAGTGCTGGAGACACTATAGACCTTAGACGTTACCTGCCCTTGTGTTGTGCCGCCGTGGGGAGTAACAAAAGACTTCAGCTTTGGATTCCAATTTCCATTTGCGCTTTGAACGACGAGTGACGCTCCGAATTTGACATTGTTAGTGATCTGAAACACGATGGCTGAAAATGGTGTGACTCATAACAGTCTCAACGGCACGCATTTGTTCACAATCACTTACTGCCTCTGTCTGCTTGCTCCATATAAGCTGCGCATTTTTGGATGCAACAGTATTACTGATCACCACATTTCTAAACGTAAAAGGATGCGTTACCTTCTTCATCCTGCTGTATTTCTCGAGGATATGCCAAGGCACTGACAAGCACACCTAGGAGGACAATCGCTTTGATCATCGTGAGATTCGTATGAAGAAGACTGATATAACGTGACCTCTGCACAGTCTTTAAATACACTTAGTACAGCTCTTGCATCGCTTCCTTCCAGCTAAGAACCCTGGAAAACCACAATGTTTCCGGTGATTAGTGTGTGCAAGCCATACCATATATAGCACCCCACAATGTTTATGGTCGAGCTAATTGTACCGTAAACTCAGGAGACAACCACAACCAATCACATGCATTATCAAATAATGTTCAATGCCCAAGCAATGCATAACCTTATTCCCGAGAAGGAACTCTTAATTCTTAATATATCCGGTGATTAGTGTGGGAGGGGATCCTTGCCAGGGCCCGTCGCATCTGACCCAATTTTAAATTTGTAGTAAATCGCTATATTGATGTTTAAGCGTATACAGAAATAATTGAATATATCTTACACTTGGGGCCAAACAAATGGAACAATATTTTCTATCCACTCTCAAGTTTTTGGTCTACAATACTGATATATGCGCTCAGGAGCGCATACAGAAATTTTAGAATTCAGGAAGGGGTATCTAACATGCATAATCAATAACGGGAGGTACGGGAGCATGCCCCACCCCCAGCGCGACGCGTGGAAGCTTTTGGAGACAGAGGATCATCAACTTCGAAGTACTTTTGGAAGCATCAGCGAGCCCATTTCAATCGCTTTGAATAGATACAGTGCACGGTGTATCAGCTAGGCTAGGGGATTGGCGTGCCACATGAGCACATGTAACCCTTCCTTAGTGTTGGGATTTGGGGCACATATATATTTTAAATGCCCACCGTTTTTCATTCCATCTGCATGACTGGGATACACACCCATGAACCACACCCGTGAACCAATTCAACACACACACACACACACACACACACACACACACACACACACACACACACACACACACACACACACACACACACACACACACACACACACACACACACACACACATACACACATACACACACAACACATGCACACATACACATGTCTCATGTCACACCTATACACACACTTTCCGCCATAAGACAATATTCTTTCCCCTTGTTGTACACCCTGTACATTGTTATGTTTTGTGCTACCTAGATTCACTCATAAGCTTTTATGTCTTTTGGTTACATGGTTTTTCACTGGTATTTTTGCTATGCTTATATTCAGATTCATTCTCTTTATGTGTGGTTCTACATGTGCATAGTTCATACCTTCTATTTCTTTAGTGGTCATTTAATCAGCACAAAAATGGTAGTATGTCTTTTCAAACTCATGCCCACCACTGTATGCTCATATCCCATGGTCTCCTCTACATGGTCATGTCCAAAGGCCTCCATGTCATAGGTGTGTTTTTCACATGTAACTGGACTGTGTGTTGCATGTATTGGACTGGTGTCAGTGGTGTAGGAAGCATGGGGGCTGTGGGGGCAACTTTTGTCAGAGGGCCCCATGAGACTCTACTATCATCATTCAGAGTGTTCATCATTTGGAGGGTTTTACATGATTTTAAGACTCCTCTATTCCAGCTGATAGTGGTCATGAGAGGGTCGGAATGATGGGGAAAGGGGGGGGGGGGGGGTCAAATCTCATGTCCCCGTCAATGGTACACTTTCTTATTGGCAGCCCTTACTAAGTTATATTACTGTGATTACATGCTGGTGGTGCTCTTGTACATACTAGTCCTGATGCTCAAGTTTTTGGTCTACAATATTGATCATTTCATAATTGTCCAATTGAGCGACTGCATTGAAGGATGAATACTTATGAAGAGTGCAGGTCTGCAAAGATTGGTTTGATCCACAAACAACTTGCTTTTAAGCATTGAAATTGGCTCGATATATTCATATAGCCATGCATGCATATTTTTAACTTAAATTTTGGGGTGTACTGTTCGAGGCTTTGAAAATCAAACCACCAGACAAGCCTGCTATATCTCCTCATAGCGTACACTGCAAATGAGTAGCTAGATATGTCGGTCAAACGTAATACTGTTAAAATGACTGCACTGCCACAGAAATGTGTAGGGACCACTCATGACTGCTCAGGAGCGCATACAGAAATTCTGTAATTCAGAAAGGGGTGTCTAACATGCATAATCTATAATGGGAGGTACGGAAGCATGCCTCACCCCTAGCGCGAAGCGTGGAAGCTTTTGGCGATAGAGGATCATCAATTTCGAAGTACTTTTGGAAGCCTCAACGCCAATAGACAAAGCCGTCATTTATCTACTCAGGGTGCATTTAAAGGGGTGCTTATGAAACTCGCCTTCAATTCCTATATCTCACTACCTTTCTCGTTCGAAAATGTTTTTCTTTACTTGTGATATATTGCATGTCATACATGTATCCTCTCATCTATACTTCTTCCCTCTCCGTAATTCCTCCTCTCTATTCCATCACCCCTCCTCTCACCCCAACAACTCTTCCATCCCTCCTTTCAATATCACCAACACTGTTATACGTGATGCAAGACTTAGACCTTCTCTCTGTACTTTTAATTGGGTCCATCTGTAAAATAGTATATACCGCTTACCATGGACCTGTTTTTTTTGTGGAAGTACGCATTACCTGGTATTAGGTGGGTTGCATTTGCGCTGCTGTGTAGTATTTCCTTCCACTCATGACACTTCCAACTTAAAGTAATTCTGCATGGCATGCAAGGTAGCTTATTGAGATGATGCATGAAGCGATAATAGGTCACTACGCATATAAAACATCAATGAGAGCCATTCTCAACTTTGGAATAGTCCTGTGTAGTTATTATAATTCTTTAGAAATTAAATCTAAAGGCCCTGCACATCTTTACTCTAGCTGGTTTGAATAAATGTATGCACATCGGTATAGTTATGTCCAATTAATTTTAATTTTTACTCTACTGCCCAGCCCAAAAGATTCTTAATCCCTGGATTCGTTGCACCTACATTTGGATTGCTTGAAGTTGATGATTATATCCTAGTCTTGGCGTTGTGCTAATAATACATATTATACTTGCAACTACTAATTTCAGACTTTTATTATTTTCTTTTGAATTCTCGCCGACAGCGTAGTAAGGAAAAAAAGTCAACCCGGAGCTGCCTGGCTACTGTAGCAGTTTATTACTTGCTTCGTGTGTCAAAATGTCGATGGGTGGGGCTGGTGGGATGGTGAGTGTTCGAAGGCGGACGTATTAACGGAAATAACCGTCATGTCATGGCATTTACTATAATTGGAGAATTATCGTGCTGGGTGCCGTGAATAGATTGCTTTCATGTATTAAATCCAACATGGCTCTAGCGATGTTACACCTACGCAATAATTAAACTATTTGTGTCCACTAGCTGCTGAACGACATGGAGAGATTTCATGGATCATATGCTCCCAAATTGCACGTCAGTACGGATCCTGATATTTCTTCGCCAACGTCGATGGCCATGTTCCCCTTACCATTTCTCGTCTTAGTCGCTCTGCAATAGGTGTCGTCTCCGAAACCCATTTGAGCCTCGACCAAGAACACATCTCCTGTAGCATACTTTATTTGGAAAGATACTCCCACTGTAGTGCCACTGCTGGTCGCGATACACTACGTATACAAACAAGCAAGAATCAATGGAAGGTGCATGCATATGCAATACACTGGGCGCAGTGTTGGAGACACTATTAGAATACAGTTTAAGGTACTTAAACCTAGTTAACCGACCACCGCGGTGACCGCGCCTCATTACCAAGACAATCACGTGAGACGTGACACGCATGCGCAGTCAGTAGTGCGTCTCATTGCGAAACGGTGTTGCGGAATAATTTTCTTATGGGTGAGCCGCCGTTCAACGAAGACCAAAGAAAATGGATCGCCGAGTACATGGCCAAAGCTCTGAAGCCAACGGAACCGTCCACCTCTGTGTCTGAGTCAACATCGCAAACCCAATCAACATCGCAAACCCAATCGGACGGTTAGTGCGGGTAGGGTACTTAATAACGCGCGCGTCTACCAGGGCGATACCCATTTTGCACGAATCATTCCTTTCTTTCGCTTCATTTGGCTACCGAACGCGGCTTTCTTGCTCAAAATACGGACGGCTCAAAAAATATACATATATTGTCACCTCCAGCCACGTGGCACAGTGTTTAAAGTAACTCGAAATCATGTACAGGCTGCATGTTTCATATCACAAGGGACGTAATTCATGTAGTTGGCTGCATCCCATACTTCGTAACGTCGTATATATAAGCGGGGGGGCAATGCAGTCTCACGACCCATTTATAGGCCAAGGTATCGCTCCCTTCGCCGTTCAATTGCACGGTACGTAGTCTCCTTGACAATAGACCCCATTATTAATCGGGCGAATAGGTCCGTTCGTTGCTACTCGATGGGCATCGGCCCGCTCGTTGAACATCGGTTTGCTCGCTTGGCTTCGGGGCATCGGCCCGCTCGTTAGGCACCGGCCCGCTCATTGGTCATCGGCCCGCTCGTTGGGCATCGGCCCGCTCGTTGGGCATCGGCCCGCTCATTGGGCATCGGCCCGCTCGTTGAACGTCGGTTCGCTCGCTTGGCATCGGGGCATCGGCCCGCTCGTTGAACATTGGTTTGCTCGCTTGGCATCGGGGCATCGGCCCGCTTGTTCGGCATCGGCTTTCTCGTTGGGTGTCGGCCCGCTCGCACAGGGAAAAAACGCGTCGAATCTTATTTGATTGTGAGAACGATTTTACAATTGATTTATTTGATTTACTTATGATTTGAAATCAAATGAAGATTTATTTAGATTCTAAATCACACGAATGATTTCGTGTTTGATTTTTTATCTGTTTTTGATTTCCCATAGATTTTTAATCCTTTGACAAATCTAGTGTAGATTTTGAAAAGATTTTCTACTAGATTATGCTTGGAAAATGTGCACCAAATCCTGTTTGATTATGCGCTGGATTTTTCACATGATTGGCTTCAGATTGGGAATCAATGAGTGATTTTAAGAAATCCAACAATACATATGATTTAATATATTATTATTAGTACATTTAGCCAGTCATTGTAGTTATGGCTTTCAACAATATACATGCTGCATACACAACAGTTCAACATAACTGCACACATTCATACATTGAAGTACATTGTTCAGTTACATCTCTGGTAGATTGGCAACATAATATGAAGATTTCTTCTCACCACGTACCAGGGTACAGCGACTGATAAACCTTCGAGGACTAATGATCTTATCGCGTTGATAAAATGCATCACTCACTAAATATAGGTTTGAGAATTTATCTTTCTCAGGTGTCTTAAACACCATCCAAGTTACATAAGCCAGTATTACATTTTGGAGGTTTCCAGTGTCACTTTTATGCTTAATGCATATTTGGAAGTAGAATCTCACAATCCCAAAGTAAGGGTGCAGTTCATTGCTGTCATTCATTACAAACATTGCTTGTATCAATGCACCTCTATCAGTTGAATTATAATCAGATGAAAATAATTGTCCATTTACCCGGCACCTTCCAAATTTATCAATTCTTGGAAATACATGTACTTCATTGTTGAACGAGTTGGTACAAAATAGTGTGATCTCCTGGTAGAAACTGTCATCAACTTTAACTTTAAACTTGCTGGGATGCAACAATTCAATTGGCCAGTCAATAACGTCACCACGATCAATTGCTCTATAATACTCAAACATGTCCTCCCTTATTTGGGTAAGTTCTTTCAAGTGTTTCAGTTCATTATACTTAGTGGAAATATTTCTGTCCACACTAGTAAGTTCTATTAAAGCCTTAGACATAAATTTTTCATCCATTGGTGTTAGAGGATCAGTATAACAGTTGAAACAGAACTGCTGTATTATTTTGTTTAATATTTGTATTTCAATGTTTCTGTTACTGTTTGGAATGTCTGCAAGCACTCCATTCATACGCTCATACCCAAAACACCAGTACCCATGTGGGGGGCCATAATCAGCAACAACATCAGGAAGGTGCAGTGCTAGATGGTAGTTAACTGAAACCTTCCACTTTCCATAGACCTTCTCAAACAGTTTGTGATGTTGGTAAAGCTTTGTATATAACATGCATATGTCATCTTGGAGTAATGACGGCTTGATAATAATCTCTACAATTTCACAGAGCAAGCAGAGACACTGATACTGGCTCACAGGTAGCAGCCCTGCAAAGCAAGGCCTGGCATAAATACACAGAAAGTTTTTCCACTGTTGTGCAGTCATGCCAGGAAGATCATCCTCATCTTTAATGCCAGTGGGAATTCGTCCTACATCATATGGTACTTTGACATGTTTGAAGCGATCCTGGAACTGTAACTTCTTGTCTTTAGGTAGAGAAGAAAGGCACAGTTTGATTTCGTTGTGTGCCATACCCAATAAGAATGTATGCATAGGGTCCGTTATAGACATTCGAACAATATCAAAGTATGGTAGCCTTATAAGTTCACTATACCGAACCCCATTCTTTTTTTGAATAGAAAGGGCTTCCGTTTTGGATTTGGCAAGCAGATATTCTTTGGATTGTAAATTTGTCTCCTCCTTTGTTCTGTTAGGTGCCATAATTGATGTCAAGTAACTCATGTTCCCTGATGACCCTCTCATTGAAGGTTCCCTCTCAGCTTTGAACTTGCATCGTGAGCAACCATAATCTGCTTTGTGGCTAACAAACTGGGAGACTTTTCGTAATGCAGGCATATCTGCAGACAATGCAATAAGTGCAGCTTTTACAGTTTTGCCTTCAGGATGTAAAGGCAAGCCATCCCACAAGAGCAGCAAATCATCCACCAGTGGCTTAAGAAATGTGTTAATATTTCCTTTTGGTTCTGTTGGCCCAGGTATTATGCCTAAAACCATTGTCCATCTTTCCTTAAATCTCTCTGCTCGTGGTAAGTTCAGCACTGTCATCATCAAAGCAGCCACTTTATATTCAGATCTTTTGAATGGCTTAAACCAATCAACATTCAACATTAAACCAATGTTGTTTTGATTTGATAGAAATGGCACTGATGTGTCGAGAGGATTTTCAAGAAACTCCTTCCAAATTTCACCATCATACACATCTTGTTTTTCATCAGATGCTACTTCTCTGTTTTGTGATGTAGCCAATAGCGTACGAAATGGTTCATCACTGAACATAGCTTTTAACCAAACAGAAGGTGGTATAAAGTGAAATGCTTTGTGATAGGACCATTTCTTCTGGGCAAATGCCAAATTTCTGAAGTATCCTAGTTCATAACCACATTTTTTCCCAAAATGTACTGCTTTGCAATGTGCAACCCTTTGAGCTTCTTCCAGATTGTAAAGACAGTTACAAGTGTCATTAGGGCAAACAACATAAACTGTTTTCTCTATTTTAGGCAATGCAACCACTTTCTGTAATGCATACAGTGACGTGGGAAATACAGCATGTAAAGGATGTGAGGTAAGCTTCAGTACTACTGATATTAGGCCACAGATGCATGCAATAACTGGTTGTGTCAATCTGAAAATTATAGATATCCTTAAGAGCAAGGTACAAATCCATCTTAACATCATGGATGGAGGTGTGATGTGTTGTAAGTTGCCTTGACTCTCATTACTGCTTTTGGAAGGATTTGCAGATTCAGAAATACTGGCCGAAGTTGCAGTGTCATCAACTGTCATGCATTTTATTAATAATTTTTGTTTACTACGATATACTCACATACCTTGAAGTAATTGTCGTTGGCATGAATACAGAACAGATTCATCATCATTTTCACCACAATCTAATTGAAATGCATGATATGACATATACATTATAATTGACATGAATAGTTCACGTATGCATGCAGCATATTTGAACACATATATATTGTCATTGCTCATTGTTATAAAATTACCTGCATGCTCACCTTCTTCAATCACTTCCTCCTCTGTACAATCCATTGCACAGTCCCCAGCATATGTAGAGACATTTTCAGTATCAACCACACAGCCCATTCCTTAAAAAGTAAAGCAACTCATTCAGTGATGTATTCATTTTTTGTTCAATCCTCCTTGCATAACATTAACCTGCACTATATTAAGTTGCTCAATCTTTAGTTCTACATTTTATATGAGCATGAACTTATATGTTGCAATGGCTAGCGCTCATTATGCTTGTTCTGAAAGAACCATACCTATATACATATACATGCTATTGTACCTGATTCTTCTGCCTCACAGCAATTCTGTGGGAATTTTTCTAATCCAGTACCAGCAAAATCATCTTCATTCTCTACATGAAAATCAATTACAAGCTAGGTTAGTAATTTGGTACGTTTCCATTCATGTACCTGAATCTGAGCATATGTCCAGATCATGTCTGCAGCCGTCATCCCCACATGATGCATTTGCCTGCAGTTGTGTTTTTGAACCACTTTCATTATCAACATCCAATACAAGTCCACTGTTGTCTAAAGAATGCATGCACGATAGAAGTGCAGTGATTATCACACGCAAGCGCGCTCATAAAACTTTACGATCAGTAATCACAGAAGTGCTTGAATTAGAATCCACCGTTGCGTTAGCGCATGCAGTTGTCGATGCTGTTTCTGGTACTGTAGCCCCACTTTCCACACCGTAAATCGTCCGATGTCTTCGTACAGTCGAGTACGAAAAGGTATACCTTCGCTTGCACCTTGCACAATCGCACGAATGGAGATAGTTTTTCTTAGGCATTTTGCTTGGGTATCGTATTGAAAAAGGCGGGATTGCAAGCTCATTAAATGTGCATTTATGCATTGTGAAACGTGACTGACACGTGTATGCTGACTCATAGTTTTTGCAACGCATGCACGTGTGCAATGTCTACCCAACAGTCTCGAAAACCGGCTGGGGATTGGTCTGCATTAAGGACGCAAGTAAGGGAATTGGAAGATAGGCTCGCCTTGCTCGAGAACGTCGTCGACCGTATTGATGAGATCGATAAGACCGTGAATGAACTCAAAACTACAATGAGGGATTGTACATGTAAGCTAGTTGTTTTTAAGGCGGTATACATAGACGAATTCATGCTTTTTATAGTCAGCGCATCTAACTCGGATCGCGGGCGAAGTGACTCACCTCGAGCGAAAGACGTTGTACCCTTGGTTAGTGTACAAATAATACATGCCGGCAATGAGCTGACATGCACATACGCATCTTCTGCGTTCTTGTGCAGACAATTTTACAGGACGCGTTCCACGAGAACAGTGATGAATTGGCAGAGGTTCTGCCCTCATTTGTGTGGTCAGACGTGAGTACTACGTTAAAGTCCAAGCTTCTTGAGTCAGTGCGGGGCCACCTCAGGCACAGCAAGTACACTGTACCACCCGAGAAGAAGATTATGAAAAGAGTTAAGGTGTGTCAAGTTTAGTAAATAGATTATGATTACGCTTTTTTATTTATTATTATATATATATAGGACTACTATTCTAACAGACGATCTACTGTCCTTATGAAGGCCGACAGTTCCAAAGTAAGAAAACGCCGCTCTGAGTTAAAAAGAAGCCGATTGACTCACGTAAGTTATATTCAGTGGTTTTTTGATACATGATATAAAATGAAATTCCTCTGCAGGCTGCACGCGACAAAGCAGTCAAAGAGGCCTTGCACAAAGGAGACGTACTACCGCAAGATACAGAAGGAATAAAAAAGCTGAGGGCTGCTGTCAAGCCAGCACTACTAGACAACGTACAAGATAGGGATCCACATGCAGAGGATGTGGATGAAGAAACTTTGCAAGCTTCTATCCAAAAAGCGCGACTGAACAACATTGCAATCGCACGCGCTGCGTGTGGTGCAGGTGCAAAGAGGACAGCACGAGCGGCCCAGCTTCCTGATCCAGATCCACATCTCAATCGCGAGCAGCTCAGTTGTAGCGTGGACTTGGCGGAACGCTTCTCGGAAGGCGAATCAGATGACTCGGAGAACTAGCTGAAGGATGAAATGCTTGGACAATGCAAAGTTGAAACTGTAACTGTTGTGCACGCGCATGAGATTTGAGCCCAAATCTGGTATAAATCCATTATTGAAAATTGATTTGATTTGCTATTGGATTTAAAGTTAGAATCGCATGCGAAATCGGTCGCTGATTGGTCGTTAGATTTTTCAGATGAATTTTGCATGAAATCATATATAAAACCCTATGAAATATCCTATTTGATTTATCAATGGATTAGATTAATGATTTTGAGTATTTATCAGATATAAAATCAAATACAGATTCATTATTGGATTCACGAACGATTTATCATCTGGAAGTCTATTCAATCCGATATGATTTAATGCATGATTTGTATGAACAAATCTTGTGATAAATCTTTTTTGGATTTGACGCGTTTTTTCCCTGTGTCGTCGTTAGGCATCGACCCACTCGTCGGGCATCGGGCACGTTCATTGGGCATCGGCCCGTTCATTGGGCATCGACCCGCTCGGTGGGCATCGGCCCGTTTGTTGGGCATCAACCCGCTACGTGGGCATCGGCCCGTTCGTAGGGCATTGGCCCGCTGGTTTATAATACTTCACCCATACATTGATGGAATGCGCAAGGCATGGTAGCGAATATGTATAGTAATGCTTTGAATACCCGTGTTGTATGGTGTCTTTATGCTGTAGGGCAACCCAAGGAGTCCGAAAAGGTTAACATCCCTACGTTTAATCCGTCGACAACGGACGGCAACAACGGCTCGGCAATGCTGTCACTAGCCACGTTGAGGCAAAGTACCGACGCTTATTCGACGAGCGGGGTACCAGTGGGTCCCATGGCGGGCATCCCGGCACGTTTAGCACGTCGTATTTTGGACTTGGAGTTTATCGAGATGTGCGATCTCCTACCGGACTCCTGGCAAGAGGAGACACAACAGTTGCTAGTACTCGACTCCCTGCATTTAACACCTCGTCGCGTGTCACGAAAAGCACCAGTTCACGACATTGGCCTCTGAATCGAGTGCTTCTCGAGGATGGCGGCCATCCTCGTATCCCGTTACCCCGACAAGGCCCCAGAGCTGTTTGCTTACCAGGCGACTATTGTCAGAGCGTCGCGAAACTTTGAGGGCAATTCGTGGGTGGCGTACGACCGCCAGTATCGCCGCGAGGCTCTTGCCAATAGGGATCTCAATTGGTCCCAAATGAACACTAGGCTATACAACGAGGCCTTTACGGGCCGCGCAAAATCCATCCCTCGTTGCAGGCATTGCCTCAGTGACACTCACACGACGACCAATTGTCCACTGGAGCCCAACCTTGGCGGCGCTGTCTCCACTCAGCCCCCCGTCAGCTCGACCATCCCCAGCAGCTCCGAAGTCTGCCGCAAATACAATACAGGGCGATGCACGTATACCCTTTGCCGCTATCGCCACGTTTGCCAAGGGTGCTTTTACCCACATCCGTGGAACCAGTGTCCGAAGAACAGTTCAGGATCAAGCAATCCACCCCGGGAGCGATCGCCAGCAAGAAAGGGAAATGGCCGTAGCTAATTTACGACTAGTCGACGTTTGTTGTGCCATTGCATTTCATTACTTTGCACATGCCGTAAAAGATGTCAGTGGCGCAAGCTATAGATGCATGGCGTTGCGCGCCTCCACTCTAATGAGTGTGATTGCCTGATTGCAGGCTTAAAAGTACGTTGCATGCATATACTTATATTTTCTCTAACGTCCTTGCAGGGGTACACGGCTATCGGTACATGTCCGACCTCCTGTCTCTAGATGCCTGCAGGTCGGCAGACCACAGCGTGGGAATACAGGGTGGTACATCACCCCTCCACCATACTAAATGGCAAGCCGCTCTACAAACCCACCCCGACAAATCGTTTGCCGAATACATTTGCACAGGTCTGCAGTTCGGCTTTAGGATTGGGTTCGTACGGCCCAAACCCCTAAAAGACGCCTCATCGAACATGTTTTCAGCAATGCAACACCCCGAACCTATATCAGAGTACCTCAAGAAGGAATTAGAACTGGGTCGCATGCTGGGTCCATTCGCCGATCGTAGTGGATTCAAATCTATCCACATCAGTAGATTTGGCGTTATACCGAAGGGGCATAACACCGGCAAGTGGAGGCTGATAACCGACCTCTCCTACCCGCCGGGGTATAGCGTGAACGACGGGATCGATCCCAACATCTGCTCACTCCGTTACGTGGCGTCCGCATGTGCGTTGCTCGGTCCCAATGCGACGATCGCCAAAATTAACATCGAGTCCGCGTACCGCTTGGTCCCTGTTCACCCCGACGACCGCCCACTCCTGGGCATGAAGTGGAACGACCAGTTCTATATCGACCCCATGTTGCCATTTGGGTTACGTTCGGCCCCAAAGATATTCAACGCACTTGCAGACGCCCTAGAATGGCGGCTGAGAGAAGACGGAGTGCGCAATGTCTTCCATTACCTGGACGATTTTGTGGTGCTGGGTACCCCAGGTACGCTCGAATGTCAGTCCGCTTTGGAGAGGCTCAGATTCAGGTGCTCGGACCTGGGTATACCACTCGCTGCTCATAAGTGCGAAGACCCTTCCACTTGTGTGACCTTCTTGGGCATCGTCATTGACACCGCAACCGGGGAACTGCGTTTGCCACCGGAGAAACTCTTCCACCTTCGTAGCCTTCTGAGTGAATGGGGCGGTCGGAAAGCATGTAGTCGCCGAGAATTGGAGTCACTCATCGGCTACCTTAACCACGCTTGTAAGGTAATTCGACCAGGTCGCTCGTTCCTCAGAAGGATGATAGACCTGTTGCATCGGAACCACAACGCATACCACCCCATTCGCCTTAACTGTCAATTTCGGTCAGACCTCCAATGGTGGACGTCCTTTGCAGCTGGATGGAACGGTACGTCATACATAACCACTAATTCCTCCACACACTTTGCATCCGACGCCTCCGGCAGCTGGGGGTGCGGTGCCTGGCACGGGACCTCGTGGTTCCAGTGGAAATGGGGACCTCTATCAGGGCAGCAACCCATAGCTGTGAAAGAGTTGATTCCGATTCTGATAGCAGCACTCATTTGGGGTCGGTCATGGTCCGGGCAAAAAGTGCTCTGCCACTGTGATAACCAGGTCGTGGTCGCGGCAATTCGGTCGAGGTCAAGTGCTCAAACCCAGATTATGCATTTACTGCGATGTTTATTCTTCATCGAGGCGTCATCTAACTTTAGTCTGGCCGCGGAGTACATTACGAGCGCTGACAATGCCATTGCGGACGCATTATCTCGAGATAACTTGAACTCCTTCTTTCAGATGGTGCCGGGAGCCAGCAGGGGTCCCACACCCATTCATCCACAAACGGTGGAGGTGCTACTGGACCCAGCCGCAGAATGGACCTCACCAGCCTGGATGCAGCAGTTCAGGGCTATTTCCATAACGGCCTCGCCCCCTCTACTCACCGAACTTACGACGCGGCTATGAGGAGATTTAACAAATTTTGTGTTCTGTACGACATCTACGACCCATTCCCTGTAACTGAAAAATTGATGTGCTACTTCGCGACCTCACTCGCCAATGACGGGCTCGCCCCACAAACGATAAAATGCTACCTCTCAGCGGTTCGGAGTATGCAGATATCCCTCGGTCTGCCTCCCCCATCCGAACATTCGTCACTACCGGTGTTAAAGAGAGTACTTGATGGCATTCGAAGGTGTAAGGTCTTGGGGGGGAAACCACCAAGGACACGCCTCCCGATAACTACCACCGTGCTACGGCGTATCGAAGCTCCGCTCAAAGAGTGTAATGCCCAGGACGCATCGGCCATCTGGGCAATTGCCGTGACGGCCTTCTTCGGGTTCTTCCGTCTTGGGGAGTTACTGGTCGAAACTGAGTCTGATTACAACCCCGCACTGCACCTCAGTTGGGGCGATGTGGCCGTTGACGCTCACTCCGAAGCATCAATGGTGAAGATTCACCTTAAAAAATCAAAATGCGACCAATTCGGAACAGGGGCGGACATTCTGCTGGGGCGCACCGGATGTCCCCTGTGCCCAGTTGCAGCAATCCTGTCGTTCATTGGCTCGCGCAGGGACACAGCTGGCTGCTTCTTCATCGATAACGAAAAAAAAAACCCATTACAAAATCTCGTTTTGTGTCAAGGGTTCGGAACGCTTTGTCGAAGGCTGGTTATGCGGAAGAGCAGTTTGCTGGGCACAGCTTCAGGATTGGGGCAGCAACTAGCGCGGCGTTGGCGGGAATAGAGGACTCGATGATTCAAGCATTGGGAAGGTGGCACAGTGCGGCATACCTCCGTTACATTAGAACTCCACACAGCCATCTCGCCGCCCTCACCGCGACGTTAGCGAAATAGAGTTCCAATGCGTCTAGTGTAGCCACACGCATAACATCACCTGTCAATAATTAAACAACCTATTTCTAGTCATTGTTTGGGGGGGTGGAGTAGGCATGTAATGCCTCCTCACCTTGGGCAGGGATATGGCACGGTACGAGTGGGTGGTGCCATATCACCACACACCCCCAAACTTGCCGCGCCACGCGTACCCTGGCCCAGACCCCTGCCAAGAGCATGTAGACCCAAATCAGTGCTGGCCATACAACAATATCGTGATAGAGAAGGTTAAATACAGTTTAAGGTACTTAAACCTAGTTAACCGACCACCGCGGTGACCGCGCCTCATTACCAAGACAATCACGTGAGACGTGACACGCATGCGCAGTCAGTAGTGCGTCTCATTGCGAAACGGTGTTGCGGAATAATTTTCTTTTAACTGACTTCTCCATCACCATCCGGGATGATGTGAGTCTGTGGGCAGGGATATGGCACGGTACGAGTGGGTGGTGCCATATCACCACACACCCCCAAACTTGCCGCGCCACGCGTACCCTGGCCCAGACCCCTGCCAAGAGCATGTAGACCCAAATCAGTGCTGGCCATACAACAATATCGTGATAGAGAAGGTTAAATAGACCTTAGTCGTTACCTGCCCTTGTGTTGTGCCGCCGTGGGGAGTAACAAAAGACTTCAGCTTTGGATTCCAAATTACATTTGCGCTTTGGACGACGAGTGAGGCTCCGAATTTGACATTGTTAGTGATCTGAAACACAATGGCTGAAATTGGTGTTATATATATGACAGTATCAACTGCACGCATTTGTTCACAATCACTTACTGCCTCTGTCTGCTTGCTCCATGTAAGCTGCGCATTTTTGTTCGCGAACGTAATACTGGTCATCACATTTCTAAACGTAAAAGGATGCGTTACCTTCTTCATCCTGCTGTATTTCTCGAGGATATGCCAAGGCACTGACAAGCACACCTAGGAGGACAATCGCTTTAATCATCGTGAGATTCGTATGACGAGGACTTATATGACGTGACCTCTAGCTGCACAGTCTTTAAATACACGTTCTAGAGCTCTTGCAACACTTCCTGCCAGAAGGGTCCATTATGAACTCATAATTGTTTGGGAAACCACAATGTATCTGGTGATGTGTAGCGACCCGCTATATTTATGCAGGAGTTAATTGTATTATTCGTATACCGTAAACTCAGGACACAACCACAACCTATCAAAGATGCATCCAGAGGATCGAAGCCTACCACGACGATATGCATTATCAAATAAAGTTCAAAACCCAAGCAATGCAAATCTTATTCGCGAGAAGAGTTCATTAGGAACTCTTAATTCTTAATATATCCGGTGATTAGTGTGGGAGGTGATCCTTGCCAGGGCTCATCGCATCTGACCCAATTTTTAATTGGTAGTGAATAGCTATATTCATGTTCAAGCGTATGTAGTATTATGGTATATCTTACACTTGGGGTGAAACAAATGGAACTATAATTTTCAAGGTAAAGATCAATGGACACTACTAATGTGTAACATGCATTCGGCCAACAGATGGCTTTGTTGTGACTGTAGTTTTACAAAGAGGATCCCAATGTACGGCCTGGTATCAGGAACATGGAATCCTCACACTGACTAAGACACCTTCGGTTTTAATCATTACTATGTGCATTCCAACTATTTTTCGAAACTTGATTATTGGGACCATGGTTACGTTAATTACTGTACCTGTAATACCCAGTGGATGACAAGTACAACCTAAAATGCCAGACTACCGTCTCATCTACAGAAACACAGTACAAATTAAGATTAGCTACTAACATTGTCAAATAGATTCCAACACTATAAGCCCCATGTGTACCATAATTTCCTAATTGAGCACATTCAAGAATGAGCTGTTGCCAGTTCTTGAGAAGTTACCCTAGAATCAATACAGCAGAGATAATATGTCTATCTCCAGACGCTGAAATCTGGAATGTGGCTTTAGTAATTGGAATGTGGTGCTGAGGAATGTGGTGCTAACTTCCTAGCGGTGCGCTCATGCACAGGAGCCGCTACCTCTTTTCAGAAGGATGAGTATACCAGATTCGTTCTTGCTGCAACGGGGAATGCGCAGTCCAATCAAATTGCAACATTTGAATGAGTCGAAGGCAATTACAGATCATCTGACGAGAGCATCGAGGAAGTAAAAGTAATATGCCATTTTATCGAGGGGAGGCGGGGGGAGCCAAGAAAATCAGTGCGAGAGTCAGATTTATATGGAAGTATCACGAGTATACATCCCAGTCACTGGGACACCAATTCTATGCTAACACCTCCATAAACTGCATGAATAACAAGGTTTACCCCCTCGAGGTAGTTTCCTATAGTTTGATCAGCAATTGATTGGCGAAAGGTATGGCAAGTACTTAAAAAGTAACAAGTGATAAAAACATTCTCTACACGAGAAGGTTGGTGGTGGTATCGGAAGTCTCGCTAGAGACTTCCATATAGGTTTTGACCCCGACAATGAATTTAATTAAAATCCCGCGACCCTACCGTAGCTTCGCTCCCGACGATCGGATCGTCTAACTTGTTGTGGCAATCGATCTAGAAGTCAAAACTGAGTAGTTTCGTTTTCTTTTCACGTCGTAGAACCGCGTGGTTGTCGAGAACGAAAAATACTGCTGTCCTCGTTCCCCTTCCAAAAATAATGGGCGGGTCGTCTTCTGCTTCTGCTTCTGCTTCTTCTTGGGAACTCATAACTCGGGACAGGAACACTTTTAAGCAATGAAAATTGCACCAATAGCTTTAGAATTTGCTGGAGGACTCGCTTTTAGGCTTTGATACACAAAAGCCTAAAAGCCTATATACAGTCTTAACAAGTCTAATTAAGCAAAAGTACCGACATGTATTTGGGTGTTAAAAAAATTAAGGAAACAAGTAAATAAACACATTCTCTCTGAGAAAGTTGGTGGGATATAGGTTTTGCATACTGGCGTAAAAAGCAAGGAAACAAGTTTTATCAGAAGTGAAAATGTAATAGTCCTATATTTAGCACAGAAACCGCATATGCCTTAGTCGAAGTGTGCTAAATATAGGACTATTACATTTTCCCTTCTGATAAAACTTGTTTCCTTGCTTTTTACACCAGCATACTATTTGCCTGCAAAACCTATATCCCACCAACTTTCTTAGAGAGAATGTTTTTATTTACTTGTATCTATAGGAATCAAAGGCGACGGTGGTGCAAATAGCAAGCCGGGGAACAAGGCTCCTGATTGAAAAGAAATAGCACACAGTTACGTACTGATGACATCATGCTGTTTATGGTCTAGTTCATTTCAATCAGATGGAAAGAATCGCTGTGAGATACATGTATGCATGTCAATGTTTTGTTTAATGAATTCATATTTCCGGAACGGGGGATTTTAATACACGGGCACTGTTCCCAAGCATTAATTCAGATAAACCACCGATAGTCAACGATATTCTATTCGCATTTGAAGCCCATCAATACATGAAAACCAACATTCTGGCTATGATTCGTATTTTTAAAAATCCAACATGCATGCCTCTGTACGCAATAATTAAGCTAAAACATCTAATTGAGTATATATGGAATACCACGCCCATTTTTCTGATGTACGGGAATGTCACGGGGCGCCGTATCAGGTGTGGCGGGTCGTGGTCAGATGTGCTGTTAGGGTGGTAGTCACACATAATGGCCAGTAGGAGCAGTATGATGGTGTTGTGTCCATCGCTGTGGAGGTTATTTTTTAACTATAAATTATGTATATCCGTGAATGCTAATCTATGTGAGAATGTCTTGTTCAGTGAGAGTGTGTTACTGAGTGAGACGTGAGTGAGACACTGAGTGAGACCGACTCTCTCACAGGGGTCCTTTCTGGGTTGCTCACTTGGGCTTACACTCGGGGCTTAGGAACATTTATCGATTTTGGCAGCATTTTGTCGATAGCTTAGTAATGTCAATTCGGCTCACGGATTTGATACTTATCAATGGGACTGGGCTGAAAACTTAAAGTGACAGAGAGCCTTGCCAAAATCAACGTTACTTGGGCTATGAGATTCGTTGAGAGAGAGAGCACAAATCAAGGCTCACAAAACATTGATATCCAATGTTGATAAAATCAACGTTACTTGGGCTAAGAGTTTTGCCTTAACAAATCCTGACACAGTATTTATCCCTGTGAGCCCGGACCATAAGGTTCTGTGAGCAACCCTGAAAGAAATCCAGTGAGCGTGTAATTATACCTGTCATGACGCTAACTGACTACGGCTCTGACAGCCACCACAGGGTCCCAGACCACGTCCCACCCACACACGTCATACGGCACCCCGTGACCATGTCCATACATCAAAAAGTGGGCGCGGTATTCCCTTTATACTAATTGTGTCCACTGATTTTCTGCTCAACGTCACAGAGAGATTTCATGGATCATATGCTCCCAAATTGCACGTAAGTACGGATCCTGATACTTCTTCGCCAACGTCGATGGCCATGTTCCCCTTACCATTTCTCGTCTTAGTCGCTCTGCAATAGGTGTCGTCTCCGAAACCCATTTGGGCCTCGACCATGAACACATCTCCTGTAGCATACTTAGTTGAAAAGATACTCCCACTATAGTGCCACTGCTGGTCCCTGACAAAGAACAATTAGGAGGACAATCGCTTTGATCATCGCGAGATTCTTGTGACGAGGACTGATATTGCGTGTCTTCTGTACAGTCTATGAATACACCTTTTAATCCAGCCGGTGATTCGTATGGTTCGTGCATCACTGCTAGAAAAGTTCCATTGTGAACTCTTAATTACTAGGAAAACCACAACGTATCCGGTGAATAGCATGTGCAACCCTAGCCTCGTCCCCAGGCCCTATATGGCGACATACAATATTTATGTTTGTGCTAGTTGTATAATAAACTCTGGTGTTCTTACAAAAATAGAACGATTATGTTTTGCATTATTATACCAAGACACACTCCTCTAGTCATTTGTGTCATTTGCACCGACAATATTTGTAGCATGTGTAATATTTTCCGTAATAGTACAATTCCTCATCCGTGACTTATTAACTCTTTAGAGTAAGAATTCATTAGGATGCTAGTAGGGAAAACATCAACCCATGCACAATGGTCCTGGCAATGGCTCAGATGAGCATGATTTCCGAGCCAATCAGTACTGTAAAGAGCATGACGCTGCACAGGCAGTAACCACCCCACTAACATATACCGCTATCTGCAACTCATGGGGTCAAGACGGTCCAGTCGTTTAGCTGGAGCTACTAGTAGCCAAGATCATACTGTATGTGGAGCTGCATGTCAGTATCCAGGATTCAATTGGGGGTGGGGGGTGGGGGGGGGGGGGGGGGGGGGAGGATGTGCTCATGATCGCCTCGAAGCTGGCGCTAATTTTCGGTGACCACGCCCATTATATAGTACACTGTTTACAAAGGTCATGCAATGTACGTTCATTCGGCTCAGCAAGAAAATTGCAATCGCCGACGATTGCACCGAGCGAAGTCATCAATCACGTACGGTTTAGTAATAGTTAAAGAAGCCGCGGTGAATAAATCAAGCTTGCTGTTTGCAGGATAAAAATTATAAAAGGCGCTTTTCAACATGTTGAGGACCAGTGCTGTCACAATAACTAGCGGTCACTCAATTGCGCAATTATAAGATGATTAAGTTTGTAGGCCAAAAAAAGTAGAGAGTGGATAACGATATAGTTCCATTTGTTGGACCCCAACTGTAAGGCAAACTATTAATACTACATACGCTTAAACATCAATACAGAGATTCGCTACAAATGAAAAATTGGAATCAGATGCGATGGGCCCTGGCAAGGATCACCTCCCACACTAATCACCGGATATATTAAGAATTATGAGTTCCTAATGAACTCTTCTTGAGAATCAGATTATGCATTGCTAGGCCTTTGAACATTACTTGATAATGCAATCGTCGTCGGTGGCTTCCTCTGGATGCATCTTTGATTTGTTGTGGTTGTCTCCTGAGTTAACGGTATACGAATAATACAATTAGCTCCAACATAAATTTAGCGTGCCACTACACATCTTATACTAATCACCACATACATTGTTGTTTCCCTAACAATTATGAGACCTTTCTGGCAGGAAGTGTTGCAAGAGCTTTATAAAGTGCATTTAAAGACCGCAGAAGACAAGTAATATCAGTCCCACACGATCTCACGATGATCAAAGTGATTGTCCTCCTAGGTGTGCTTGTCAGTGCCTTGGCATATCCTCGAGAAATGCAGCAGGATGAAGAAGGTAATGCATCCTTTTACGTATAGAAATGTGATGACCAGCATTACGTTCGCGAATAAAAATGTGCAGCTTACATGGAGCAAGCAGACAGAGGCAGTAAGTGATTGTGAACAAATGCGTGCAGTTGATACTGTCATATATACAACACCATTTTCAGCCATTGTGTTTCAGATCACTAATAATGTCAAATTCGGAGCCTCACTCGTCGTCCAAAGCGCAAATGTAATTTGGAATCCAAAGCTGAAGTCTTTTGTTACTCCCCACACTGCATAAAAAAACGGGTTTACGCAAGCGGTAAACACGATGTAAACATGAGGTAAAGATCAGGTTTACAAATATTTACTTATGTTTACAACGAAGCAAACCTTATGTTTACGCAATAGTGTAAAGGTGGTAAAGTCTGGTTTTACGCGTGTTTACGCATCGCAAATATGATGTCAAATGTTACATTTGGTATAGCTTTACACTTCCTCGTAAAAGTCAGATCTATATTTAGCACAATTAAGTGTGACAGCTTTTATTTTTAGATCTACAGCTAGCTAGCTACATTTAATTTTACTTCATAACTTCAAATTGGTTAGCGTTGATGAATTGCAAAAACGTTAAACATATAGCACGCAAAGAAATTAAAAGTCCAGTTTTGCAGCATGGAAGAGGAAGGGTTCGCTCCGTGCCACGTTTGCGCCGCTTTTCTGGTGCACATTTGCTCAATGTTAGGAAGGAACTCTGTATCGTCACCATCTCCTGATTCCTCTGTGGACAGATTATGTATTCGACATGAATTACATTATATATACATGTATATTTTACTTACCTTTGACGAGCTGGCGAAGTTTCTGTACAACATGGCATGTGAACTTTCTTTTTAAGGTTAAAGCTGGAGACCTACGTTGTTCTTAATCTCTGCATGCTTCACGTCGTCTCACCACCAGCGTAGCATATTTTCAGGTGCTGACACTAATACATAAGAGATATAACATACTAGTACTAGCTCAGCTGCATGCCTTACCCTATGCTCCTGCTGTCTATCCGATCTTTCACGATACTGCGAATAAAGAACAAATCTTTTGGTTTTCTCTTTTGAGAATCCCAATGATCGAAGGCTTACCAGCAAATCCGTGGCCACTTGGCCCTGAAGCGATTTTAATCACGTCGCTAGTATTTGTACTTTGCCTGCGGCGGTCGGCAACAATTGTAACATGAATGCTCTTATTACAATTATTTATTACCTGCAATGAAGAGCTTTAACCACGACCAAGAAACGTACGTATAGAAGAACTCGAACGAACTGGAGTACGTGCTGGGAAAATATTGTACTGCACTGTCAGAAGTCACAAACTGACTGCTGCCAACAGCTGCATGTATACGAGTGTCTCGCGCGCATGCAAATGTAAAATTTGATTGGTCCGATTTTACCGCCTTGAATTAATAATTTGTGCATGACGTCTTGTTGTACTCTCGACGGCCCAAATATCTGATAGGCGACCATAGGCCCTACCTCAGAGGGCAAGATAAGCAACAGAACCAGCAAACTAAACCCAATCACTTTGTTGTAAGTGACTCCCTGCAGTTAAGGAGGAGGGCATGGTACCAGTCATTGCCCCTACACAAGGGCAGTCTGAAGCCACACCTACAACCAGGTGTTATTCTAATTAAATAACAATAAAACACAACACACCATGGTCACCAGGCTAACCTTTTATCGGATAATGGTCACATTCACACCCTGTGTGGGCATGGTACCAGTCATTGCCCCTACACTAGGGCAGTCTGAAGCCACACCTACAACCAGGTGATATTCACATGAAAACACAACACACCATGGTCAACAGGCTAACCTTTGGTCGGATAATGGTAACATTCACACCCTGTGTGGGCATGGTACCAGTCATTGCCCCTACACAAGGGCAGTCTGAAGCCACACCTACAACCAGGTGTTATTCACATGAAAACACAACACACCATGGTCAACAGGCTAACCTTTGGTCAGATAATGGTAACATTCACACCCTGTGTGGGCATGGTACCAGTCATTGCCCCTACACAAGGGCAGTCTGAAGCCACACCTACAACCAGGTGTTATTCACATGAAAACACAACACACCATGGTCACCAGGCTAACCTTTTATCGGATAATGGTCACATTCACACCCTGTGTGGGCATGGTACCAGTCATTGCCCCTACACAAGGGCAGTCTGAAGCCACACCTACAACCAGGTGTTATTCACATGAAAACACAACACACCTTGGTCACCAGGCTAACCTTTGGTCGGATAATGGTCACATTCACACCCTGTGTGGGCATGGTACCAGTCATTGCCCCTACACAAGGGCAGTCTGAAGCCACACCTACAACCAGGTGTTATTCACATGAAAACACAACACACCTTGGTCACCAGGCTAACCTTTGGTCGGATAATGGTCACATTCACACCCTGTGTGGGCATGGTACCAGTCATTGCCCCTACACAAGGGCAGTCTGAAGCCACACCTACAACCAGGTGTTATTCACATGAAAACACAACACACCATGGTCACCAGGCTAACCTTTGGTCGGATAATGGTCACATTCACACCCTGTGTGGGCATGGTACCAGTCATTGCCCCTACACAAGGGCAGTCTGAAGCCACACCTACAACCAGGTGTTATTCACATGAAAACACAACACACCTTGGTCACCAGGCTAACCTTTGGTCGGATAATGGTCACATTCACACCCTGTGTGGGCATGGTACCAGTCATTGCCCCCACACAAGGGCAGTCTGAAGCCACACCTACAACCAGGTGTTATTCACATGAAAACACAACACACCTTGGTCACCAGGCTAACCTTTGGTCGGATAATGGTCACATTCACACCCTGTGTGGGCATGGTACCAGTCATTGCCCCTACACAAGGGCAGTCTGAAGCCACACCTACAACCAGGTGTTATTCACATGAAAACACAACACACCTTGGTCACCAGGCTAACCTTTGGTCGGATAATGGTCACATTCACACCCTGTGTGGGCATGGTACCAGTCATTGCCCCTACACAAGGGCAGTCTGAAGCCACACCTACAACCAGGTGTTATTCACATGAAAACACAACACACCTTGGTCACCAGGCTAACCTTTGGTCGGATAATGGTCACATTCACACCCTGTGTGGGCATGGTACCAGTCATTGCCCCTACACTAGGGCAGTCTGAAGCCACACCTACAACCAGGTGTTATTCACATGAAAACACAACACACCATGGTCACCAGGCTAACCTTTGGTCGGATAATGGTCACATTCACACCCTGTGTGGGCATGGTACCAGTCATTGCCCCTACACAAGGGCAGTCTGAAGCCACACCTACAACCAGGTGTTATTCACATGAAAACACAACACACCTTGGTCACCAGGCTAACCTTTGGTCGGATAATGGTCACATTCACACCCTGTGTGGGCATGGTACCAGTCATTGCCCCTACACAAGGGCAGTCTGAAGCCACACCTACAACCAGGTGTTATTCACATGAAAACACAACACACCTTGGTCACCAGGCTAACCTTTGGTCGGATAATGGTCACATTCACACCCTGTGTGGGCATGGTACCAGTCATTGCCCCTACACAAGGGCAGTCTGAAGCCACACCTACAACCAGGTGTTATTCACATGAAAACACAACACACCATGGTCACCAGGCTAACCTTTTATCGGATAATGGTCACATTCACACCCTGTGTGGGCATGGTACCAGTCATTGCCCCTACACAAGGGCAGTCTGAAGCCACACCTACAACCAGGTGTTATTCACATGAAAACACAACACACCTTGGTCACCAGGCTAACCTTTGGTCGGATAATGGTCACATTCACACCCTGTGTGGGCATGGTACCAGTCATTGCCCCTACACAAGGGCAGTCTGAAGCCACACCTACAACCAGGTGTTATTCACATGAAAACACAACACACCTTGGTCACCAGGCTAACCTTTGGTCGGATAATGGTCACATTCACACCCTGTGTGGGCATGGTACCAGTCATTGCCCCTACACTAGGGCAGTCTAAAGCCACACCTACAACCAGGTGTTATTCACATGAAAACACAACACACCTTGGTCACCAGGCTAACCTTTGGTCGGATAATGGTCACATTCACACCCTGTGTGGGCATGGTACCAGTCATTGCCCCTACACAAGGGCAGTCTGAAGCCACACCCACAACCAGGTGCTATTCTAATTAAATAACAATTAAACACAACACACCATGGTCACCAGGCTAACCTTTTATCGGATAATGGTCACATTCACACCCTGTGTGGGCATGGTACCAGTCATTGCCCCTACACTAGGGCAGTCTGAAGCCACACCTACAACCAGGTGTTATTCACATGAAAACACAACACACCTTGGTCACCAGGCTAACCTTTGGTCGGATAATGGTCACATTCACACCCTGTGTGGGCATGGTACCAGTCATTGCCCCTACACTAGGGCAGTCTGAAGCCACACCCACAACCAGGTGTTATTCACATGAAAACACAACACACCTTGGTCACCAGGCTAACCTTTGGTCGGATAATGGTCACATTCACACCCTGTGTGGGCATGGTACCAGTCATTGCCCCTACACAAGGGCAGTCTGAAGCCACACCTACAACCAGGTGTTATTCACATGAAAACACAACACACCTTGGTCACCAGGCTAACCTTTGGTCGGATAATGGTCACATTCACACCCTGTGTGGGCATGGTACCAGTCATTGCCCCTACACAAGGGCAGTCTGAAGCCACACCTACAACCAGGTGTTATTCACATGAAAACACAACACACCTTGGTCACCAGGCTAACCTTTGGTCGGATAATGGTCACATTCACACCCTGTGTGGGCATGGTACCAGTCATTGCCCCTACACTAGGGCAGTCTGAAGCCACACCTACAACCAGGTGTTATTCTAATTAAAACACCAGATCACAAGGTACCCAGACCTTAAATCAGAGTCCCATGTACCACACTATAAAAGAAAACAAGCTTCTCCCAATGTCATACCCTCTTGGTAACTATACTCATTCACCAGGACAACCCTTTGAAATGATTTATAGTAACTGTCAAGTGGTAAGGGTTGAGTCACACAAGCTGACAACCTTAGATCAGAGCCCCTCGCAAATACTTGCGTATATGTATATGCCAGGAAAGATCAGAGCGATATACACTCACCAGCCCCGGATCCAGCATAGGCTTGGGGGGGCTGCCCCCCTCCCCCCCCCCCCCCCCATTCATATGAAATGCCGCCCTCCTCCCCCCCGCTCCACTCCCCACGCACTATCACGCACGTGCTTACAAACCAAGATATAAATCATCGTACGGCAAGCAGCCCTCCCCCCCCTTCCCACTTTTCGTATCGGACCTAAAACGGACAGAACCCCCCCCCCCCCCCCTCACCCCCTGCTTTTCGTATCCGCCCCTGGCTTCGCAAGCATTTATTGTCAATGTGCCGCCCCTCCCGTAAACCGCCCCCCCCCCCCCCCCCCCCGCCTTAGCCAAATCCTGGATCCGGAGCTGACACTCACCTACACATAACCACTGACATTCCTGTCCTCTAGCTAGTTATATCGCTGCGCTTGGGTCTAGCCGTTTAAAAGTTATCGTCACGCGCCCAGAACCATGCAGCAACTTAAGATTTGAGTTATTTCGTGAACGTTTAATTAGAAGGAAGGTCACATTTGCTTACCCTGGCAAAGATGATTCCAAATCTAGTACGAGCAAACATATGGTAAATACGTACGTAAATATATGCCGCATTTACTCGCTCTGCAAACGTGGCGTAAATATGTATGTAAATATGTTTGCACCTTTACGTATGCGGTAAATGTATTGTAAATATTAGCGTAAAACGTAATAATGTTTACGTCCGTGTAAATACGAGCGTAAATATGATGTTTCACGTTTGCAATAAATTTACGCATAGCGTTCAGACATAGTAAAGCCATTTTTTTGTCCAGTGCCACGGCGGCACAACACAAGGGCAGGTAACGTCTAAGGTCTATTCTAATAGTGTCTCCAGCACTGCGCCCAGTGTATTGCATATACATGCACCTTCCATTGATTCTTGCTTGTATGTATACGTAGTGTATCGCGACCAGCAGTGGCACTACAGTGGGAGTATCTTTCCAAATAAAGTATGCTACAGGAGATGTGTTCTTGGTCGAGGCGCAAATGGGTTTCGGAGACGACACCTATTGCAGAGCGACTAAGACGAGAAATGGTAAGGGGAACATGGCCATCGATGTTGGCGAAGAAATATCAGGATCCGTACTGACGTGCAATTTGGGAGCATATGATCCATGAAATCTCTGTGCAGAAAATCATTGTACACGATTAGATGTCTTTGTTTAATTATTGCGTAAGTCTACGTAGTATCGCTAGAGACATGTTGGATTTAATAAAATACGGATCATAGCCAGAATTTTGTTTGCACGTATGGATGGGCTCTTACTTAATGTGGCATGAAAATGATATAAATTCAATGTTTCATCTGAAGTACTTCTTTGAACAGTGTCCGTGCAGCAAAATCACATTTTGCAGTAATATGAATTCATCGATGAATAAATTGTACATTATTGAAAAAAAAAACGCAACCTTTATATTCAACAGCTATTCACAATTTTCCGTTCACGTGGAGCTAAAGTAGATAAGAGACGGTGCTTATCTGTAGGTGTTCATATCCAGAAATGGCCCATACATAGGCGGTCATCTTGCTTTTTTTTTCAAATTGAATTTTAAACCTGTCTATAGTGTACTATAAATCGGTCCGATTATTGTATATGTACTTCAAACAATTGTGGCATTAACCATTCCGTAAATAAATTCAAGACAAAATATTAATTTCTACCGCGCATAATTTATTCATAAAAGTCTGTCATTGCGTAATCCATTCAATAAAATTATTAAGAATGGCTCACGAGACCTATAGGATCTCTATACGTTTTATAATTATGCCAATACATTTTTAATAAATGTCACGCGCCCCCCCCCCCCCCCCCCCCCCAAGGCTCCCCCTTTGTCTACGGCTTTTCAAACGTCAGTCTGGTTATAGCGAACGGAATTCGCTAAGCGATCGAAATGCGTGGCCGGATTCAACTGCCAGCTGCCATCGCCTTACGCAACACGGTATGTACTAGCTTATAGCAGTAGTGAATGGGCTATTCCAGTTTAAAATCGTACATGGGTACTGATGACTAATCTGCATACCACCGGATAATAGCTAGTAATCTTAGAATACTAGTGGTTATCCGGAGGTATGCAGAGTATGTCATCAGTACGATTTTAAACTGGAATAGCCCAATACGCGCGCACATAACATCATTTTATAGAAATCGTGTGCGTGTCGGTTCAGTGCACTCCTTGCGTGCCCATTTATCGACGTACAATGCTATAACAGATCCATGAGACACGATGCATGGGGGAGGCGGGGTCGAGTGCTGGGCTGAAAAGTTTATGCTCTGCACGCACAGATGTATTAACCAACCACCATATCTCTCCGTTTTTTATTTCTTCTGCATGTTACACCCACTTGCAGATATATGTAACCCCTCCACACACACACACACACACACACACAAACCATACATGCTTGTGTGTCATAACCTCCGCTACATGGTTTTATCTCAGTCTCCAACAACATTCTTGTGTCTTATTACATGCTTGTGTATCATCTCGCCAATGTTTCATAGTCTCTACTACCTGCTGGTGTCACATAATCTCTGCTACATGGTCCTTGCTTATAGCATCCATTACAAGATTATGTCTCATAGCCTCCATTCCATGGTCCTGTCTCATACATTTTTGTGTCACATAGCCTCCACTACATGCTCCTGTCCCATGCCCTTCCTTCACTGTAAAATCTGAGTGGGGGGAGGTACGGTTGAGTTAAACCACAGGTGTTATTTTGTGTTGGAATTTACTCTCTGAAAGCACAGATGGACCATATTTTAATTTCATCTGCATGTCACACCCTTGCAGCTACAGGTAAACACACACACACACACACACACACACACACACACACACACACACACACACACACACACACCCCATTAACATCCATAGCACCCTACATGTGTGTCTCTTAACCTCCAGTACATGGTACTGTATTGTAACCTCCACTACATTTTTGTGTGTGGGGGGGGGGGGGGGGGGGTTCATACATCTGTGCGTGCAGAGCATAAATCCCAAATAAAAAGAAGGGTTGCTATCAGCACGGCAGTGGTTTTAAACTCGACCACACCTCCCCCCACTCTGAACTTATAGAGAAGGAAGGACATGGGACATGAGTGGAGGTTATGTGATGATACTTTAACTCGCATGTCACACCCCTTGCAGATATATGTAAACACACACACACACACACACACACACACACACACATTAACACTTAGACATGTACACAAACCTCACAGGCTTGTGTCTCGCAGGACTGCATGGATCTCATAGCCTCCACTACATGCCTCATATCCTCCCCTGAATGCCCATGCAGGTCTCCTAGGACCCCGAGGGGGGGGGGGGGAGGGGGAAGATGAGCCTGTACCCCTGTACCCCTTACTTCCTCCCTTAAAATAAATAGTAGTTTGCTATGAGATTTTTAATACTGAATCACCACAAATGCAAAGGCATATGGGGCATAGCCTCACACAGTGAGTGAGCTTACAGCGTTCCCCCCTCATGCCTTATGCCACTCCCCCTCCCAAATCAGCCACTGCTTTGTGTCTCATCGTCTTCCACTACAAACTCATGTGACCATGCCCTTGACAACCTTCACACACTGACTAACACAAACCATTCATGCTTGTGCTTCTCCATTACATGTTCCTATCTCATGCCTGCACTAAATGCTCATGTCTCATAACCTCCACTGTGATGCCCTTGTCTCACTATATATACAGTAAAGCCATGGAAGTTTGTATGCTACATTCTCAGGGTGCTTGTCTATATAAACTTTACTACATGTACCTCAGATCTACCACATCTGATCTGATTGGGCAGCAATAATATTCACAGTCACTACAAGTACCTGTACAAGAAAGGCTTCATTATAGATAAGTCTTGCTTGCACACTTTTCAAAATAAATTCCTGCCTATCACTTGTTCAGAAAGGCAAGAATGTTACCATTGAGGGACAAAAAGTGTTACATCACTTTTGTACATGCACACACACACACACACACACACACACACACACACATGCACTGACCTTGAGGACATAGTGAAGGGGTCACATGAGCATGTAGTGGAGGTGATGAGACACAAGCATGTAGCAGTGGTAGATTGAGGATTTGGGAGGGTAAGGCACAAGGTATGGGAGGGTCAATGCCCACTGCAGCTGGAGGGGGGGGGGGGGGGGGGGGGGGGGGGCGGGGGAACGCTGTAAGCTCGCCCATCCGGTGAGGCTTACCCCATACACCTTTACAATTGTGGTGTTTTCGGCATTAATAATCTCATACCAAACTTCCTTTAAAGCTATTTCTTTTAAGGGGAGGGAGCTAAGGGCACAGGCCCATCCCACCTCTCCCCAGTCCATTACTGTGTAGTGGGGACTAGGTGACCAGGGCATTTATGGGAGGATATGAGACATGTAGTGGAGGCTATGAGATGCATGTAGTCATGACCATGGTGTGAGACATGAGCATGGGAAGTTTGTGTGTTTCTAAGTGTGTGTGTGTGTGTGTATGTGTGTGTATGTGTGTGTATTTACATATATATGCAACTGCAAGGGGGTGTGACATGCAAATTAAAAAAGTTAATGTATGGTGGGGGGTTCGTACATCTGTGGATCTGTGCATGCAGAGCGTAAATTCCAACTAAAAAGAATGGTTGCTTTCAGCCCTGCAGTAGATGCTTGTGTTTCATAGCCTCCACTACACTGTCTTGTCTCATACATTTTTGCATCTCATAGCCTCCTCCCCATACAATTCCTTCACTATAATTACAGTGTTCCCTCTCCACTCCCTAGATGGGGACCCCTCTCACACCTTGTGGCCGCCCCCCTCCCAAATCCTGAATCCACCACTGTTACAATTTTAAAAGTATCCATTGTATTTTACTATGAGATTTTTAATGCCGAGAATACCATAATTGAAAAGGAAAAGGTATATGGGC
>OY811977.1:6154615-6530873 GCA_963681505.1 Eunapius fragilis | reverse complement strand
CATGGGTACACTGGCTATGGTGCCTTCACATGGATGCACTGGCTATGGTGCCTTCACATGGGTACACTGGCTATGGTGCCTTCACATGGGTACACTGGCTATGGTGCCTTCACATGGGTACACTGGCTATGGTGCCTTCACATGGGTACACTGGCTATGGTGCCTTCACATGGATGCACTGGCTATGGTGCCTTCACATGGGTACACTGGCTATGGTGCCTTCACATGGGTACACTGGCTATGGTGCCTTCACATGGGTACACTGGCTATGGTGCCTTCACATGGGTACACTGGCTATGGTGCCTTCACATGGATGCACTGGCTATGGTGCCTTCACATGGGTACACTGGCTATGGTGCCTTCACATGGGTACACTGGCTATGGTGCCTTCACATGGGTACACTGGCTATGGTGCCTTCACATGGGTACACTGGCTATGGTGCCTTCACATGGATACACTGGCTACGGTGCTTCACATGGATGCACTGGCTATGGTGCCTTCACATGGGTACACTGGCTATGGTGCCTTCACATGGGTACACTGGCTATGGTGCCTTCACATGGGTACACTGGCTATGGTGCCTTCACATGGATGCACTGGCTATGGTGCCTTCACATGGATACACTGGCTATGGTGCTTCACATGGATGCACTGGCTATGGTGCCTTCACATGGGTACACTGGCTATGGTGCCTTCACATGGGTACACTGGCTATGGTGCCTTCACATGGGTACACTGGCTATGGTGCCTTCACATGGATGCACTGGCTATGGTGGCCTTCACATGGATACACTGGCTATGGTGCCTTCACATGGATACACTGGCTATGGTGCCTTCACATGGATACACTGGCTATGGTGCCTTCACATGTGTGAAAGCCAGTGTATCCATGTGAAGGCACCATGGTAAGCCTCACCGAACCGGCAAGCTTACAGCATCCCATCCACTAGTTGCAGTGTGAGTGGACCCTCCCATACCTTGTGCCCTCATCCTCCCAAATCCTAAATCCGCCACTGCTACGTGTCATTACCTCCACTACATGCTCATGTGACCCCTTCACTATGTGCTCAAGTTCAGTGTGGTGTGTGTGCATGTACAAAGGTGATGTGACTCTTTTCGTCCCTCAATGGTACCATTACACATGGTCCTTACTGAACTGTACGTTCTGTAAATTCAAGGATTTATAGAGATGTGTGCAGGCTATAATGGAAGCCTTTATCAATCAGATCAGATGTGGTAGATCTGAGGTACATGTACTAAAGTTTCCCTGAGAATGTAGCATTCAAACTTCCATGGCTTCACCATATATGGTGAGACAAGGGCATCACAGTGGAGGTTATGAGACATGAGCATTTAGTGCAGGCATGAGATAGGAACATGTAATGGAGAAGCACAAGCATGAATGGTTTGTGTTAGTCAGTGTGTGAAGGTTGTCAAGGGCATGGTCACATGAGTTTGTAGTGGAAGACGATGAGACACAAAGCAGTGGTTGATTTGGGAGGGGGAGTGGCATAAGGCATGAGGGGGGGGGGGGGGGGGGGGGGGTACAGGGGTACAGGCTCATCTCCCCCCCCCCCCCCCCCCCCCCCCCCCCCTCGGGGTCCTAGGAGACCTGCATGGGCATTCAGGGGAGGATACGAGACATGTAATGGAGGCTATGAGATCCATGCAGTCCTGCGAGACGCAAGCCTGTGAGGTTTGTGTACATGTGTAAGTGTTAATGTGTGTGTGTGTGTGTGTGTTTACATGTTTACATATATCTGCAAGGGGTGTGACATGCGAGTTAAAGTATCGTCACATAACCTCCACTCATGTCCCATGTCCTTCCTTCTCTATAAGTTCAGAGTGGGGGGAGGTGTGGTCGAGTTTAAAACCACTGCCGTGCTGATGGCAACCCTTCTGTTTAGTTGGGATTTATGCTCTGCACGCACAGATGTATGAACCCCCCCCCCCCCCTCACACAAAAATGTAGTGGAGGTTACAATACAGTACCATGTACTGGAGGTTACGAGACACACATGTAGGGAGCTATGGATGTTAATGGTGTGTGTGTGTGTGTGTGTGTGTGTGTGTGTGTGTGTGTGTGTGTGTGTGTGTGTGTGTGTGTGTGTGTGTGTGTGTGTGTGTGTGTGTGTGTGTGTGTGTGTGTGTGTGTGTTTACCTGTAGCTGCAAGGGTGTGACATGCAGATGAAATTAAAATATGGTCCATCTGTGCTTTCAGAGAGTAAATTCCAACACAAAATAACACCTGTGGTTTAACTCAACCGCACCTCCCCCACTCAGAATTTACAGTGAAGGAAGGGCATGGGACAGGAGCATGTAGTGGAGGCTATGTGACACAAAAATGTATGAGACAGTACCATGGAATGGAGGCTATGAGACATAATCTTGCCTTCCTGCCGTGCATTTCTAGTATCCTATGTATGGTGTGGCCACGCCTAAATCTGTCTCTGTGTCCAGGGCAACGCCCAAATCGAACTGTCATTTAAGTATGTTACATGGTTACGTCATATTGCGTAAAGTTGACATCGCTCTGCTGCAAGCCAATTAACGTAGTTATTGTACGTTCGACGTAAGCAGGACTGGGACGACCTCCGTACGTCCTGGCTTGCGAGACTAACTAGACGTACATAAGTATTAACTTAATGAAATTATAAGTAGTGTCTCATTCCATCGGAAATTGACATCGTCGTATCAACCCGAGGCTGCTAAATTTTTCCTTTAGCCTGCGACGTACGTATTAGCTCAACTCCACACTCGGATCACGTGCCATCCCCCCGACATAGTTACAACGAATGGAGATTCAATGCTTCTGGTACAACGCTCCTCGCAACTCCTTGTGTGGAGCGTTGTATGCTCCCCCCATAGGGGCCCCCAGAAGCTTTGAATTTATAACTGTGATGTTGCGCGATAATTATCAGGGGGATGGCACGTGATCCGAGTGTGGCGCTGAACTAATACTTACGTGCATGTCGCAGGCTAAAGGCAAAATTTAGCAGCCTCGGGTTGCTACGAAGATGTCAATTTCCCCATCGTTACGATGGAATGAGACACCATTTATCATTCCCAGCTTGCCTGCCTGCCGTACGTTACTAGTATCCGACTTCTGGTGGGATTACGCCCAAATCGGTCTCTGTGTCGACTTCCGGTCCCAAATCGGTCTCTGTATTGGTCTCTGTGTCATTTGCTCTATGTCAACTGCTGTTGCGACGTACGTACAATTGTGAGGGCACGAGACGGAGACAACATACTGATTCAATATGGAATACTTCTTCCAATTATGGAAGCCGATTTTTAAATTGGAAGACCTAGTTTTCAATGCATAATATAGTTCTTCGATGTACTAGGCAAGAGCGCGCTCCAAAATATGCCGCCCCTCCAATATAACCGCGCGCGCCCCCCCCCCCCCCCCCCCCCCCCCTTCATTGCCTTATTCCTGGATCCGCCACTGACTATGGTCGCTTCTAGTGAGCCTCCAAATGTACGACAAAGAGATCTAATTAAGCGGCAATAGAAATAAAAATGTACGTAAGCACAATTTTTAAGTGACACAATTTTTAAGTGGCACAATTTTTAAGTGGCACAAATTTGTGTCACGTCAAAAATGGGTCACAAAAAAAAGTGTATCATTTGAAAAATGTGCGCTATTTCAAAAATGTGTCACATAAAGTGTATCGTTTGTAAAAAGTGTGCTATTTCAAAAATGTGTCACATAAAAAAGTGCATCGTTTGAGAAAAGTGTGCCATTTCAAAAATGTGAATTTAGGCAGATTGGTAGTCTAGTGGGGTATCACTGCCCTGCATGGGTTGAGCTGTTTGCTGCATCACTCAGGTTGCTACATCACTCAGGTGAGATTTAGGCAAGGATGGTATAATGGTAGTAGATAGCAGGTTTGTGGTCATGGTGAGGTGTATGTTACATTGACATTTTCTGCAGTTAGGAAAATGCAAGGAGAGGTTTTAACCTCAGTGTGATTTGAACCACTGACCTTGCACTGCGATAACACCTGTGTAACCACTATGCCGATCTGACCATCCCCTACCCCCTCCCATTTAGGGGAAGGGCCATGCTTTATGGGACATCTCATGCCATAAAAAGGGATGTAAAATTGGAAGTAACCAAAAGAACAGTTGATATCACACACAGAATTTAAAATAAAAATAGGAGGGACAGTATAATAATCAAATAGAAACTATGTTTAGGGCACAAATGATTTGTGATGAGGTAACTGATGTGTACTTACAAGGCCATCCTTATACAGTGGCTTCACAGGGACAGTGACAACGTTGGGTGTGTGTGTGTGTTGAATTGGTTCATGGGTGTGGTTCATGGGTGTGAGTGCCAGCCATGCTGATGGAATGAAAAACTGTGTGTGCCTGCAGAAAGCAAATCCCAACAATAAGGAAAGGTTACATCAACTTACATTTGTACAAGCCTAGCTGTGCTGCAGTGCATGTGGCTTTAACTTGACCACGCCTCTCCGGCCCATAGCCTAGCTGATACACCATGCACTATACCTCATGGCTCTGTTATAGCTTGTGAGCCTATAAATGGCCACGCAATGAATGGTTTTAAGTGAATCGACAGGGATACGATTTCTACATGATGATGTGTGCGCTGGTAGTACGAACCGTGTTGTGGATGGTGATGATAGCTGAATCCACGCATTTTGATCGCTTAACGAATCTTGTTAGTTATAGAAGAGAGCGACTTCAACCACTGACGTACACTGAGTACACAGTGGTATAAAATTAATAAATAATAAAGTTAATAAATGACAATATTAATTGTGGTTAAACATGTAAAATCAAATCCAAATAATCAAGTTTAACTATCTATCTAACTGTAATGAACTGAAAAGTTTTAATTAAAGATTTCAGCGTAATTTGGACTATTGTGAATGTATTTGTAAAGAAACATTGAAGTGATACCCTGGCCCAATTTTCTTGTTCTAAACCACTGTGGAGTAAGTATGTAAGAAGCGGAAACACGAGTTGTACATGTTTATATAGTGGCATGGGCACGGGAGGTAATTGTGCTCGGAGTAGGTTGAAGGGTTAATGAAATGAACGCGAAATGTATAATTACTTTTTACAGCTATATCTCCATAACGGATGAATTAAAAATTAATGAACAATTAGTACAGGATCCCTCTATGTATGCATTGCTATGGGTGTGCGCTGGGGGTGTTGAGGGGGATGTGTGCACTGGGGGTGTTGAGGGGAATGTGTGCGCTGGGGGTGTTGAGGGGGATGTGTGCGCTGGGGGTGTTGTGGAGGATGTGTGCGCTGGGAGTGTTGAGGGGGATGTGTGCGCTGAGGGGGATGTGTGTGCTGGGGTGTTGAGGGGGATGTCTGCTCTGGGGGTGTTGAGGGGGATGTGTGCACTGGGGGTGTTGAGGGGGATGGGGTGTTGAGGGGATGTGTGCTCTGGGGTGCTGAGGGGGATGTGTGTGCAGAGGTGTTGAGGGGGATGTGTGCACTGGTGTGTTGATGGGGATGTGTGCGCTGGGATTGTTGAGGGGGATGTGTGCTCTGGGGTGTTGAGGGGGATGTGTGCGCTGGGGGTGTTGAGGGGGATGTGTGCACTGGGGCGTTGATGGGGATGTGTGCGCTGAGAGTGTTGAGGGGGATGTGTGTGCAGGGTGTTGAGGGGGATGTGTGCTCTGGGGGTGTTGAAGGGGATGTGTGTGCTGTGGGTGCTGAAGGGGATGTGTGTGCTGGGGTTTTGAGGGGGATGTGTGCGCTGGGGGTGTTGAGGGGATGTCTGCGCTGGGGGTGTTGAGGGGGATATGCGCTGGGGTGTTGAGGGGGATGTGTGCGTTGGGGTGTTGAGGGAGATGTGTGCACACCTATGGGTGTGCACTGGGGGTGATGAGGGGGATGTGTACATACCTATTGGTGTGCGCTGGGGGGTGTTGAAGGAGATTTGTGGGTTGGGGTGTTGAACAGGATGTGTGAATACCTATGGGTGTGCACTGGGTGTGTTGAAGGGGGGTGTGCATACCTGTGTGCTGGGGGTGTTGAGGGGTATGTGTGTGCTGAGGGTGTTGAGGGGGATGTGTGCATACCTATGGCTGTGCGCTGGGGGTGTTGTGGGGGAAGTTTACATAGCTATGTGTGTGCGCTGGGGGTGTTGAGGGAATACCTATGTATTTCTTCCATACCACAGGTAGCAATTTGAAATGGCAACAACTCATCATCTGAATGAATGTTATGTCACACCGATGTTGAACCCATGCCATATACTGGCTCCTACTGCTGCTTTCAATGTCATTGTCTGGTCTATGCTTCATTTTGCGTTCAACAATGCACTCTTACATGTATGGTATGTTGTATGTATTGCATATGCTAAGAGTTTACCATCCACATTTTCCTGTTCAAGGTCGCTGAATTCATCATCACTCCCTGACATAACAGGCTCGTCAGGGTCACTACAATAGCTCTCAAGGGCATCGTCATCCTTGTCAAGAAGTTCTATAACGTCTTCGCGGTTCATCCTGCGCGAGCGCTTCGCCATTCTCTTTATGTTATCATATGTTGGCTTTATGTGCTTGTTTACCTTGTCCGCAGATTTAGTACAAACCCACAATAGCAAGCCTACTAGTTCGATAATAAACTGAATAGTACAGGAACGGGTCCGGGTGTACACAACTGTACTGTCACTGCCAATCATGTTTGGCTCCTCGATCTCTTCATCACTTGACAACTCTGCATCTACCTCCTCGTCCATATCAAACTCTAGTCGCCGTTTAGCCCCGCTGAGCAACTCGGAATCATCTAGCATGCATGGCTTCCACCTCCTCAGCACTGAAAGTCCTTCGCCGTGTTGCAATTGTCCTTCGTGTGTATTTGAAATAATTATGTTTTTTTCGGGGGGAGTGGCAAAATACAGCGAAACTTCGGAGCCGTGTTTACCTCGATAACGCCCGACAAGGAGCCACAAAAGATTGATTTGTACAATGCCCACAACACTGTAGAACTGACTGACACGATTTATTACTCTTTCTACAACCTGTACTTTATATAGTATCGTATTAATTGTATATAATATACTTCGTGGTTGATTTATATATCATTTAAAATTTCGAGAGGAGGGACTGGTGGGATAGTGAGTGTTCAAAGTCGGACATATTAACGGAAATAACCGTCATGTCATGGCATTTTGGAGAATTTAAAGTTGCATCGTGCTGGAGTCGTGAATAGATTGCTTGCATGTATTAAATCCAATTCAACATGGTTCTAGCGATATTAAACCTACGCAATAATAAAATCAAAATATCTAATTGTGTCCACTAGCTGCTGAACAACACGAGAGATTTTCATGGATCGTATGCTCCCAAATTGCACGTCAGTACGGATCCTGATATTTCTTCGCCAACGTCGATGGCCATGTTCCCCTTACCATTTCTCGTCTTAGTCGCTCTGCAATAGGTATCGTCTCCGAAACCCATTTGCGCCTCGACCAAGAACACATCTCCTGTAGCATATTTTATTTGGAAAGATACCCCCACTGTAGTGCCACTGCTGGTCGCTATACACTACGTATACAAACAAGCAAGAATGAATGGAAGGTGCATGTGTATGCAATAACACTGGGGGCAGTGCTGGAGACACTATTATAATAAACATTAGACGTTACCTGCCCTTGTGTTGTGCCGCCGTGGGGAGTAACAAAAGACTTCGGCTTTGGGCTCCAGTTTCCATTTGCGCTTTGGACGACGAGTGAAGCTCCGAATTTGACATTGTTCGTGATCTGAAGCACAATGGCTGAAAATGGTGTTATATATATGACAGTATCAACTGCACGCATTTGTTCACAATCACTTACTGCCTCTGTCTGCTTGCTCCATGTAAGCTGCGCATTTAATTGTTGATACAACGGTAATGCTGATCCTCACATTTCTAAACGTAAAAGGATGCGTTACCATCTTCATCCTGCTGTATTTCTCGAGGATACGCCAAGGCACTGACAAGCACACCAAGTAGGACAATCGCTTTGATCATCGTGAGATTCGTATGACGAAGACTTATATGACGTGACCTCTAGCTGCACAGTCTTTAAATACACGTTCTACAGCTCTTGCAACACTTCCTGCCAGAAGGGTCCATTATGAACTTATTATTGTTTTGGAAACCACAATGTATCCGGTGATTAGTATAAGATGTGTAGCAACCCGCAATATTTATGTTGGAGCTAATTGTATTATACCATAAACTCAGGAGGCACCTACAACCAATCAAAGATGCATCCAGAGGCAGCCACCCACGACTATATGCATTATCAAATAATGTTCCTAACAATGCATAATCTTATTCCCAAGAAGAGTTCATCAGAAACTCTTAATTCTTAATGCATCCGGTGATTAGTGTGGGATATGATCCTTGCCAGGGCCCATCGCATCTGACTCAGTTTTAAATTTGTAGTAAATCGCTATATTGATTATTAAGCGTATGTGGTTGTTAAGGAGCATGCTCTGGCATGACCTGGCTTGCTTTTAGGTGTTAATTAAACATGTGTTGGGCATGCATGTTCTAGAACTTTCTATTGGCTATTTAAGCATTTCACCGTGTGTAGGATTTAGACAGGAATAGACGTCAGTGTGCATTCTCTTTGTGCTCTTCTGTAGTTTTGACATAGGCTGTATTACTTTGTATCGCTGTGATTTCCCTGCAATATTATATTCTTTGGACATCCTGAGTATTTTCTAACGAGAAACACAACAGGATAAATTGGCGTAGTCGGCAGGATTCCGGATCAGCGAAGATGAGCGAGACTGCAAAACTCATGGAGCTGCTGCAGCAACAAATGAAAATACAGCGCGAACAAACGGAGGCACAAATACAGGCACACGCGAAACAGACGGAAGCTATTATTGCAACTTTGACCGGCGGAGTGGCTAAATGGGGAGATTCAACTCCAAAGTCTTTTCCTAGTTTCGTCTCTTTCGACACAACGTCAGAGCTCTGGACGGATTACTGGGCCCGCTTCCAGACATTCGTCGCGGCTCATTCAATACCAGACGACAAGAAGGCACAGGTCTTTTTGACAAATCAATCTCTGGTAACGTTCAAAACGCTCAGCAATCTTGCTTCGCAACTGACCCCTCCAAAAGATGTCAATGAACTCACCGTTGACGAGATCGCTACATTCATGAAGAACCAGTTCGACCCAACCCGTTACGTTATTCGGGAGCGCTTCAAGTTCTGGTCGAATATGCTTCGGAAGCCGGGGGAAACAGTCCAAGAACTCGCGGCTAGAATTCGACAGGACGCGGTGACGTGCGATTTCGCTTCTATCAAGGATCCGCTTGACGAAGCACTGCGCACTCGCTTTATTTGTTCAATCAACAATGAAGCTGTCTTAAAAGCATTATTCAAGGTCAAGGACAGTGACTTAACTTTCGCCAAGGCAATAACGATTGCAATGGAGACCGAGGACGCTTCCAAGGTTGCCAAGGAGACGGTATATGGAAACAAATCAGGTTCCGTTCACAAAGTTCAATATTTCAAGAAGCAGGCGGATGAATACTCTGTGTTGAAACCGAAGTTCAAGAGCAAGGATCAGAAAAGGAGGGATTTCGCCAAAGGAGTTTGCCCGAGGTGTGGAAAGACTGATCACTTATCTAAGGACTGTCCTCACATAAAAAGCACCTGCCATTTCTGTCAGAAGATGGGACACCTTCAATCAGTATGCCTAAAGAAGAAAAAGGAGGATGGGGGGTCTGTCAAGATCATCTCTAGGCGTGCACTGAGAACAGTCAAAAGCATTAACTCTATTCCGCAACTGAAACAGTCAGTCTGGGTTAGTGGCCAGCAACTCACTTTCGAAGTTGATACTGGAGCTGGCGACAAATTCTGTTCCAAGGACTTTTGGAAGAAACTTGGAGAACCTGCACTCGCACAAGTCTCCAGTCGCTATCAAGTGGCTAATGGGCAACCTCTCCCAGTACTTGGCACCTTCAGAGCTTCAGCATCTCTTCTAAAGGACCAGGAACCAGTAACATTAGAGTTCACTGTCACTGATGTTCCAAAACTCAATCTCCTTGGTCGTGATGCTATTGTTAAACTTGGGGTTAACGTTTCTGCTTTACTAGGGGTGTCTTCGACTCCAGGCAAAGGAACAATTCAGAATCTTCAGAGTATCACTGACACAAAGGAACCCAAGCCAGATGAGGAGTTACAGCAAGCTTGCCGTAAGCTGTGTGGTGAATTCACGGAACTTTTCAAACCTGAGCTGGGGTGCTTGAAGGATTTTCAATTGGAGATCAAATTCAAGGCAGAGTCCAATCCCACCTTCTGTAAACCTCGTCCAGTACCTTTTGCTATTCTGGATGACTTAAATCAAGCTTACGATGCGGGTATTGCAAAGGGCGTCTGGAAACCAACCCAATTCAATGCATATGGAACTCCAGTTGTCCCGATTCGTAAAAAGGTTCTACCAGGTCAAACTAATGGCAAGCTACGAGTTTGTGGTGATTATTCAGTGGCTGTCAATGCTCAGTTGGAAACTCACCGTTATCCAATTCCCCTTCCTGAAGACTTGATGCGAAAACTCAGCGGTGGATACGATTTCTCCAAGATAGATCTAGCAGATGCCTACAACCAGGTAATGCTTGGTCCAGAAAGCCAGAAGAGGCTTGCATTGAGTACCCATCGTGGGGTTTTGCTCCAACTTCGACTTCCATTTGGCATTAGCTCTGCCCCAGGCTATTTCCAAGAAATCATGGATCAGCTGACAGGAGACCTCAAAGGAGTATGCACCTACTTTGACGACATCCTGGTTAGTGGTATGAATGCTTCAGAACATCTGGAGAACCTCCGTGCCCTTCTGCAACGTCTACCGGACAAAGGTCTCCGATGCCGCTTGGAAAAATGTCAGTTTGCAGAACCATCCATCGAGTACTTGGGGCATACTCTCTCTCAAAAGGGGATTGCTAAAGGATCGAAGGTTGATGCACTGGTACAGATGCCTCCTCCTACAAACGTCAGCAGTCTTCATTCTTTTCTGGGTTCAGTACAGTTTTATAGCAAGTTCTTGCCCAATCTAGCTACAGTGTTAGCACCATTGCATCAGCTCACTAAGAAGGACACCAAGTGGAAATGGGATTCTACTGAAGAAGCAGCCTTTAGGGAGCTGAAGAAGAACTTATGTGCAGATACCGTGTTGGCTCATTTTCAATCTTCCGTTCCAATCGGAATCTCTTGTGATGCATCAGAGGTTGGTATTGGAGCAGTCCTTTTTCACCGATACCCAGATGGCAGCGAACGGCCGATTGCAAACGTCTCCAAGACGCTTACAGAGACTCAATGCAGATACAGCCAAATTCAAAAAGAAGCGCTAGCCATTATATTTGCATTAAAGAAGTTCCACCAGTTTCTGTATGGTCGCAGCTTCATTTTGGTGACGGACCATAAGCCTCTCATTGCTTTATTTGGTCCACACAGAGCAACCCCGGTGTTAGCTGCTAACAGATTGGCTCGATGGGCACTGATGCTCAACCAGTATCAATACAGCATTGAATATCGGAAGACATCAGAGCATGGGAACGCAGATGCCCTTAGCCGTCTTCCAGCAGAATCAGATACCAGTTTTGATGGGGAGGAGGATGAGGCAGATGTAGATGTGGTCTGTGCTATCCGCACAATAGGTCAGCAACTCAACCCCACAGACCCTGGTGTTCTAGCAAGGGAGTCAGCAAACGACCCAGTGATTTCAAATGTGATTCGTTGTACCAGAGAAGGATGGCCTGAGAGAGTCCCAGAGATTCAAACAAAGGACTATTCTATGGAAAACTTCAGAAAGATTTCCATGTCACTCTCCGTAGCTCATGGCTGTCTTCTAAATGGATCCAGGGTAGTCATTCCTTCCAGCCTGCAGCCTCAAGTACTGCAGCTACTTCATTTAGGGCATTTTGGCATCCAAAGAATGAAGCAGTTAGCCCGTACAGCAGTATACTGGCCAGGAATTGACAAGGACATTATGGATCAGTGTCAGCAATGCAGCACATGTGGGGAACACCAGAACAAAGTAGCCAAACCTGCCAACCATCCCTGGATGCTACCTGAAAAGCCGTGGAGCAGACTCCACGTTGATCATGCTATCAATTTCTTGGGCAGTAACTGGTTAGTTATGGTAGATGCCTACTCGAAATACCCTTGCATTCATCCCACAACATCTACCTCAAGCAAAGCTACTACTGACCTACTAGAGCAGGACTTTGCACACTTTGGATACCCTCACACGATTGTAACAGACAATTCTACATCTTTCCTATCCGAAGAATTTCAGACTTGGTGCCGTGAGCGTGGTATTGTGCATCTTACTGGGGCGCCATACCATCCAGCCACTAACGGAGCAGCTGAGCGCATGGTACAAACATTCAAACAGGCCCTCAGCAAGTCAACACTCTCACCCAAGGCAGCACTACAGGAATTCCTTATGCAGTACCGAAGGACACCACTGGCAGAAGGATATTCACCCAGTGAAATCCTGAATGGGCGTCAGATTAGAAGCAAAATAGATATTTTGCTACCTTCAACAGCACACATAGCCCAAGGGAAACAAGCGAAGAGTGCTACCAAGTCCCAGTTGAGTGAGAGACACCAACAAGTTGAAAAGGTGACCCAGACATTCAAGATAGGATCTCCCTGTTATGCCCTATACTGTGGTCCAAGGAGGGAGAAGGAGCCAAGATGGGTCCCTGCTGTTGTCACAAAGGTCTTTGGCTCTCGTTCATTCAATGTTCGTGTATTTCCTAAAGGAGTCACATGGCGACGACATCTAGAACAGCTGAGGCCAAGGCATGGCATTCAAGAAGATGATGATCCGGGGGATACTTCCACACATGATTCTAATTCCTCCTATTCATCACTTGAAGAGAGTTACTCAGACACTTTGTCTGGTCAAGACATGCTCTCAGAAAGCCCAAAACCAATGCCAACACCTCAGGAGCCCTCTATTCCAGAACCTAAGCAACCACCAAACCCCAAACCTCGCAATCCACGTTTGCCTACTGAAGGAGACTATGGTCCAGAAAATCTACGGAGGTCAACCAGGATTAAAAAGTGAACATGGCCTCTGAGGTCAAGCCTCAAGACCAGTGGGGGAGGTGTTAAGGAGCATGCTCTGGCATGACCTGGCTTGCTTTTAGGTGTTAATTAAACATGTGTTGGGCATGCATGTTCTAGAACTTTCTATTGGCTATTTAAGCATTTCACCGTGTGTAGGATTTAGACAGGAATAGACGTCAGTGTGCATTCTCTTTGTGCTCTTCTGTAGTTTTGACATAGGCTGTATTACTTTGTATCGCTGTGATTTCCCTGCAATATTATATTCTTTGGACATCCTGAGTATTTTCTAACGAGAAACACAACAGTGGTATTAATAGTGTATCTTACACTTGGTGTCTAACAAATGAAACTATAATTTCTACCTTGTCTCTAGTTTTTGTCTACAATATTGATCATTTCATAATTGCGCAATTGAGCGACCGCATTGAAGGATGAATACTTATGAGGAGTGCAGGTCTGCAAAGGTTGGTTTGATCCACAAACAACTTGCTTTTAAACATTGAAATTGGCTCGAAATATTGAACTAGCCATGCATATTTTTAGTCTAGGTGGTAGGTAATTTAACGTTATGTGCTTGTTTATCAGTATTGTACAAGTTTTTGTTTACCCCTTCAACAAAATAAATAAATAAATAAATAAATAAATAAATTTGTATATAATTATTACTATCTTGCACATTTTCACGGGCTGATTATTTTAATAATCTATCACCTGTTCTAGCATACCATTACTACGCAACCTCTATAATTGGTAGTCCGCATAGTTGTGAAAAGATAATTGACTGCCGGAGTGTTTAAAGACTGAAAGAATTGGTACTGCTAGAACGAGCTCGTTGCAATGCCTCAGTGCTGCCGATACAATGGTAAAGGGCGCTGTAGGAGTTGTGACTGTGTGAAAAAGCATACTGTCTGTACGAACTGCTTACCTGGTCGTAATGGCACATGTGAAAACATTTCGAACGAGTCCGGTGAAGATGTCAACATCTCTGTTAATTCAGCGGCGGCGGCAGAAGAGGAGAAGGTATGCAAGCATACGAAAGTTGTTAATGATGCCCCTAGCGAAGAAAGTCCTCGTTTAGTCAAAAGTGCGCTAAATAGAATTTTTCATCTTCCTCCTGTTACTACCATGGCATCTCCAACCTTCACATGGGGAACACTCACTTCAGACCAAGTCATTCGCTATTTTACGACGCATATTCGGAGCTTGTACATTGGAAGAGAAATGTTTTTTCCATTCCCTCAGGAAAGTGTGGCAAAGAGTTCATTAGTGAAATAGCTCGGTTACTACGAGCGTATGCAGATGCAACGGCTCTTGAATCAATTGCTTTAAAAGCTGTCACAGTGTTGTGCATACTTCTTCTCCAAAAGCCTTATAGTGCCTCCAAGTCTAGAGATCATGTTGCCTGCCTTGAAAGAAGGTTGGTGTTGTGGCATGCAGGTGACATCCCAAACTTACTCATGGAGGGCAGAACAATTCAACAGCGTCTCAATGGCCGTTTAGCAAGACCTTGTGATAACGTGCGCCTTGCACGTATCATTGCAAATCTCATGTTTCAAGGCAAAACTAAAGCAGCAATCCGTCTTCTGACAACGCAAAGTAAAGGGGGTGTGCTCCACCTTAATGATCTACTTCCCTCTTCTGATAATGCTACACAAACAGTCCGAGATGTTTTAATGGCTAAACATCCACGTGGATCACAAGCAGACCCTTCCATTCTTCTCCACACAGATGAAGGCCCAACTACTGTCCACCCAGTCTTGTTTGATAGAATTGATGCAGTTGCCATACGTGATGCAGCCCTTCGAACTGAGGGTGCCGCTGGACCTTCTGGCATTGATGCCAGTGGTTGGAAAAGAATGTGCACCTCGTTCCAATCATCCTCCAATGAACTCTGTCATTCACTTGCTCTCCTGGCAAGGCGTCTTTGTACAACCTTTGTTGATACAAAAGGACTTGCACCCTTGCTAGCCTGCCGTCTTGTTGCTTTAGATAAGAATCCAGGAGTGAGACCAATAGGAATTGGTGAAGCTGCCAGACGGATTATTGCCAAGGCCATCCTACATGTCACCAGAGAAGACATTCAGCAAGCAGCAGGCTCACTCCAGCTCTGTGCTGGTCAGATGGCTGGGGCGGAAGCTGCTATACATGGCATGAACCTTGCTTTTCATGATCAAGGCTCAGATGCTGTTCTCCTAGTTGATGCCATCAATGCATTTAATCTTCTCAATCGACAGGCAGCTCTTCATAACATCAGATATTTATGCCCTTCCATTGCAACAGTCATCATCAACACCTATCGTGAGCCCACAGATCTCTTTGTCGATGGCAATTCCATTCTTTCTCAGGAGGGAACAACTCAGGGTGATCCCTTGGCTATGCCCATGTATGCATTAGCTCTACTACGACTCATATGACATATTGCAGATAATGTGCAGCAAGCATGGTATGCAGATGATGCTAATCTCTCAAGAATTTACGCACTTGGTGGGATAAATTAGTCACAGTAGGTCCCTCTTATGGGCATTTTGTGAATGCTGTGAAGACCTGGCTCATAACAAAAGAAGAAACTCACACAAGAGCATTAGATATATTCACAGACACGCAAATCCGCATCACAAAGGAAGGCAAGCCACATCTCGGAGCAGCTCTGGGTACCTCGTCATACATAACTGAATTTGTGAAGGCAAAAGTCAAAAATTGGTCATTGGAATTGGAACAGCTGGCTTCCATAGCGAACACACAACCACACGCTGCCTTCTCGGCTCTTACCCATGGTTTAGCAAGCAGATGGGTTTATGTGGCAAGAACTGTCCCCAACATTGGCCATCTTTTACAACCGCTTGAAGAGTTACTCAGGACCAAATTTATCCCTTCGCTCACTGGCCGTGCAGCATCATCTGATCTGGAGAGAGTGCTATTAGCTCTTCCTGCTCGCTTAGGAGGCCTGGGCCTACTAAACCCTTCTCATCTCTCCACCACTGAGTATTCTGCTTCCATGAAAGTCACACAGCCTCTAGTAGACCATATCATAAAGCAGGATGAAAGATATGGATATGAGATCCTTCAAGATCAACTTTCTGCCAAAGCCGAAGTCCACAAATCCAAACGAGAACACCATTTAAATGCAGCTTCGACATTAAAGGATATTCTTCCACCTTCTCTTGCACATGCCATGGACCTCTCCCAAGAAAAAGGTGCCTCCACCAGGCTTTCAGTTCTAACACTTGAAGAATATGGCTTTGCGCTCCATAAGGGAGCCTTTGGTGATGCTTTGGCTTTACGTTATGGCTGGAGTCCTGTGAATGCTCCACTAAATTGTGCGTGTGGCACCCACTTTTCTGTTGAACATGTACTGTCATGCCCTAAGGGAGGGTATCCATCAATCAGACACAACGAAATCAGAGACTTAACAGCTGCTCTCTTGTCAGAAGTGTGCCACAATGTATCAACAGAGCCTCATCTACAACCCATAACAGGTGAGGTCATGAGTGGACTCTCAGCGAATATACAGGATGGTGCGCGATTGGATATTGCAGCAGATGGATTTTGGGGGAGTCGATTTGAAAGGGCATTTTTTGATGTAAAGGTTTTTAATCCTTACGCCCCTTCAAATCAAAAGACTCCTTTATCTGCATGCTACCGTAGCCATGAAAACGAGAAAAAGAGGAAATATGACCAACGCATTCGTGAAATTGAACATGCCTCTTTCACTCCACTTATTCTCTCTTGCACTGGTGGCCTTGGGCCTCAAGCCACAACAAGCTATAAGCGTCTGGCCTCTCTGCTATCTGCCAAATGGAATCAGGCCTATAGCCTAACCATCATGTGGTTGAGATGCCGCCTTGCCTATTCATTGCTGCGAAGTTCAGTTATGTGCATTCGAGGGGCACGCTCTCACCTTGGCCATTATATGTCTGCTACACAACCTCCTCTTGACCTGGTGTCAAGGGAAGCCCTTCTACTTGAACCATAAATTTTGATATTTTGTTTCCTTTTCATTTATGTGTATAGTTGCTTACCAATATAATTAAAATTATTAAAAAAAAATTAAAAAATTAAAAAAAACCGCAGTACATGTACAAATACTTCATTGAATTATTAGTAACTTCAAGTCCGATGAGACTTGAGAATGAACCACAATAGCGTTGCTTTTATTGTTACTGCATGTGATGACATTATTACCTCCTGTAGAGGCATGTAGGTTTTGTGGCACGAAGCAAGGTCACTAAGTACGCGTTGCTATGTACTTTTGTGCGGGGGCGGTGGTCGTTCCTATTGGTTGCTAGGTACGCGTACCTAGCAACCAATAGGCGCTAGGCCAAATTAGTAACGCGTACGTACGGACGTAAGCACGTTGGAGATATATCATTTTCGGGTGAACTGTCCAATATATTATATATATGGAACAGTGTCCCTTGTGATACTTTATCAAATTTTCCAAGACAAGTTTTTCAAATTCGCGGCAGCTGATATACTTTTACGTTAATAAATTGCTACAGTAGCCAGGCAGCTCCGGGTTGACTTTCTTCCATACTAAGCAGTAGGCGAGATTTCAATAGAAATAAATGCATGAAATGAGTAGTCAGTTGCGAGTATGATATGTTAATACTCTATAAAATTATAATTAGCAGAATGCCAAGACCACGATATATTAATGACCTCAGTGGCGTAGGAACGAATTAAAGATTGGGGGGGGGGGGGGGGGGGGGGGGGGGCCAATTTCATAATAAAAGGGGGGGGGGGGGGGGGGGGGGGGGCTAAGCTTTTGAAAAAGTATGATAGTTGGCTTATGAAACCTCACGGTTGCACATGGTTGTTTAAATACTACATATAAAGGTAAATTACACTGAAGTTATACGCTTCGGGAAAGTCAGGTTGTCATTTTCCGATCAAGAGGGGCTACAAGATTAACGCTATCAAACCGACGCGTGGATTTATATTTTAACACTAATGCTAAGTTTACACGACACAATCTTTCCGTGCCAGCATGGTACTGTACGGTACATGACGGCATGGTTAAAATTCGACGCTTGAACACTACCAAAACCATACAGTCGGTCGATTGTGGTAGATTGCGATATGATTGCAAACGAGCATGCGAAGTAGCGTGTTTCCATAGTATTAAGATGGCGTGGTTTTTTGATTTCAGGCATTAATTGTAGCTAGCTATAGTTACGGCCGCCACACAATCCCAAATAATCAGTAGTCGTACCGTGCGCTGCTCCGTACCATGTCGTACCAAAGATATGTCGTGTGAACATTGAATTACCCCCCCCCCCCCCCCCCCCCCCTTCCCGCCCCCCCGGTTCCTACGCCACTGGACCTTCATTCAATCTAAGTTTAGGTCCAACAAATGCAGCGATTAAGAAACATTTGGGTTGGGCAGTAGGGTAAAATTTAATTAGACATAATTATACCAATGTGCATAGATCTATTCAAACCAGCTAGTTTAAAGATGGGAGGGGCCTTTAGAATTAATTTCTAAAGAATTGTAATAACTACACAGGTCTATCCCAAAGTTGGGAATGGCTTCATTGATGTTAACTGTTTTATATGTGAAGTGATTAATTGGCCACCGTTATAGCTTCATCATCTCAAATAGCTACCTTGCCATGCAGCATTAGAATAAAGTTGTAAGCGCGCATGAGTGGAAGGAAATACTACACAGCAGCGCAAATGCAACCAACCTAAAAACACCAGGTGATATGTAGTTCCACAAAAAAAACTGGTCCATGGTAAGCTGTATACTTTTGTTCAGATCAATCCATATGCAAGTATACAGGGAGAAGGTCCAAATCTTGGACCACGTATAGCAGTGTTGGTGATATTGGAAGGAGGGATGGAAGAGTGGTTAGGGTGAGAGGAGGGGTGATGGGAATTATGGAGGGGGAGAGGGAAGATGTATAGATGAGAGGATACATTTGTGTGACATGCAATATGTAACAAGTAAAGAAAAACATTCTCTAACAAAAAAGTTAGTGAGATGTAGGAATTAAAGGCAAGGTGGTGTATAAAGGAAAGGAACAAGGTTTGCATGGGAAAAGACAGAAGAGACAAAAATTCCTCTTTTAAGCACTTCTTATTGGTTCTGTTATATTTACACGTGCTAAATATAGGATTCATATCTCATCTTCGTTTTCCCAAAACTTGTTCCCTTCCTTTATATACACCACCTGCCTTCAGTTCATACAAGTAAATAAAAAACCTTCTCAGAAAGTTGGTGGGAAATAGGATTTGAAGGCAATGGTGGTGTAGAAAGCAAGGAAACAAGGGTCTGTAATTATAATAAGGGAAAATGTCATAGTCCTATATTTAGCCCGTTTGTAGCATTAACAATGTTCGTCTGCTAAATAAAGGACAATAAAATTTTCCCTTACTATTACAGACCCTTGTTTCCTTGCTTTTTACACCACCATTGCCTTCAAATCCTATTTCCCACCAACTTTCTCACAGAGAAAGTTTTTTATTTACTTGATTCATTTTCTTTGTTCATGCACATTATTCCGATGCGTAATTGATCCATTGTGCATGTACACATGCAGTCTAAAAAAGAACAGGAGTCGTCATTGGGGCCAAATATCATGATCTACAAAATAGTTGTGAGTACGAGTCCAATAACATGCTTAATATGCAACAAGGCACAGTAATTTAAACGGTTAATACAGCACAGTACTTTTAATCGTAATAATAATATACGCTAATAAAATCAGAATAAAAGTCCCTTGCTTTTTTCATTCAGTGTCTTTTTAAGCACTGCATGCATCTGCACTAACATTACTGACAGCAGCATGTGCAGATCTGGTATACACCTTTTGTGCTAACCATGGTGCGTCTAGCAAACGTCATCATTTAACTCAACTAGTAAAGTGCTATTCTTAATAACTTACTTTTCGAGGCCACCCTTATACTCGCATAGTACGATATCGTTTGGTTCGTACAGAGAGTAGCTACAGTGAAAAAGGAAGTGCGTACATGCCAACATCACGTAACGGCACTGACATAAGGCAACGCTGACGCAACGTTCGGCCATTGTCATATTGTAAACCAAGCTTAGTAAGAGTAGATAGCTACATTTACCTAGCTTTGAATAACTTTATAGGTAGTTGGCCTCGTTTGGTTTTGCAGGGTACGCTTAGCCTTTCCGTACCGCTCTCTCTTCGCCAAGCGAGCAGATCAGGACTCTCCCAGTAACGTTACGTTGCCTTTTAGCGGACCGTTTCACGGCCGTACCCAGAGGGGGTTCGTAACCACGGAAACCGACTTCAATAAGAAAAGAGGTTACACCAAACGACGATAATAGGCCGGGGCAAAATACTTTAAAGTGGTCGGGCTATATGAATAATTAATTAGATGATGCAATTGTAATTCGCGTGCGCCAGTACATGATTCACGCACAATTTTCAATTTTGTATTAAAATGTTCCGAATAATGCTAGTCTGTGCTCCCGTCTTGCAACAAATTATTCTTTCGTGCACAATTCATTGGACAGCGTATCTGTACGCTCTTTATGTACGTGGAGATCAACTGATGAGACGAGCTTGCTGCATTGTCGCTCGCAAGTACGATTTTATCCTTCTAAGCGCTGATGCACTTCTTACGCTTACTGCATTTGTGGCGGGCATGACCAGAACGTGCTTTAACACAGTGCATACTTCTGACATCAAGGTTCTAGCAACTTCCAGAGCTGTTTTGTGTCTTCTACTTCTTTCATGACAACTAAACCCACCTGTGTTTCTACGGCGTTCTTCCAGTTACTCTAACCGCTGTATATAACTGCGTCATCACCTTTCCACCATCCTTCATTTTGCCAGTCTCTATTGCCGTAACACAGATGTGACAAAAAGCAGCATCTTTGCTCTTATCGTAATGTAGGCAGTGCCAATGCTGAAACCACCCGCTCTGAAAGGCGCGATGCTGCTTTCCATATTGTCGCTTTGGAAATTTCAACGCTAAAGGTTGATGAGGTTTTTCCAAAACAACTGGTAAACGACGCGAACGTGTAGCCATAGTTAATTCATAGATATTCGTTTATGAATATTTACTGTTAGTTCCAGCACGTGCACACGCAAACTTGCACAGCTGGTCACCAACACTCTGACTACAAGATTGAATATAATTACATGGACATGTAATAACTTGAGCGCATCAATGTAAAACATTTTAAATTTTTATTTTTATTTTTGGGGTATAAAATGGTCGGGCTAAAGCCCGACCGGCCCGACCATTTGCCTGCGCCTGTCATTGAGTTGGGCCGCCCGACTCAATGACAGGCGGCGGTTGGCGTGCCCGGGCGGGGCGGGCGAAAGGTTAGTATATGTCGATTTCTTTTAATCCAGATGCACGCATGTGCAGTTTGAGTCCGCCATGTTTTTGGGGTCTGAATTATTAAAATACGTCATCACCAATTGGTAGTTCTGTTCAAGTACCGTATATAATTCGGAGAGAATCCATCTTATTGTTTAAGATATGCCACCTTGATAGCATTTCAATAGCGCGCAGAAACACTAGCACCGCTGTTTTACGAGCACCTTGAAATACGAACGGCAAAAACTCTTTTTCCTGTACATTCAGGACAACAGACCTTATGATCAAGTGTTGAGCATATTATTATGATAGGAGCTAAGCACCAAGAAGAGCGTACGTGTAGGAAAATATCTTGTCCTTGTTTTCAAAATAAGTTAAATAGCCAAAAACCGAAAATCTATCTATTAACATTTCAATTTCAAGGTACAAATATGGCGTCCAGCTAGCAGGGATGCGTAACTTTGTAAAAATTACTGCAAATTTGTGGAAAAGGATTGTAACGTTATCGATGCACCAAGAAGTCAATTAAGTAATGAAGAAGGTGTATTCACGATAAAGTAGCTGTTCTGAATGCCCAGCATGAGTAATCCATGAGTAACCCAATTAGTTCACCCTGAAATGATGGTTAGTATAAGCTTTGGCACAAACCTACTGCTCCGTTTCGAAACGAATGGACCAAAGAAAGACGATATTATTTCATATTTATCCTACTAATTTGGTGATTTTTAAGGACTACAGTTTTCAACAAACCAATTATAAAGTTTAATTCTTAGAATATTTGTACTATTTTTTACTGCTCATCTAATAACTGTCAAAATGATACGGTCCTCTAAGATGCTCTCAGGCTACAAGCTAGTATGATTTTTTTTTCAAAATCCAGGAGGGTATCCTGTCACCTTAGATCTTGCAACGCTAAAAACAAGAAACGTTTTTCAATTATCGTACTACTCAGTGGCGTAATTTCTACGGGCTAGTAGTGTCAGTTATGCAAAATTATTTTTCGGTTACGCCTCCCGCACCCACGTACCCCCTTTTACGGATCTGCCCCTGTGAGTACTTAACTTCGCACCCTGCGCATCTGAAAGGCGTACCAACGTTTGTTCGCAATAGGCTTACACTCACGCACGCGCACGATGCATGTAAGGACTGGTGTGTTGTATGTACCGGACTGGTGTGTTTTATGTACTGGACTGGTGTGTTGTATGTACTTGTAGTGGATCATTTAGCTCGAAGGATATGTGGGTTTGAAATTGATGTTGTTTTAGAGTGATAGTTCTGTCGCATTAACGAGACACCGTGCACTTCCTGAAGTTTCACAGGACACCTCTACGTTTGAAGCGATTAATTGCCTGATCATGTAGAGGTTTGGAACCCTACGTGGTATCCCATCAAGCTTATACGGTATCAAAATGTATTTTCAAATATAGCAATGGTGTGGAATGTTGTGTTAGAAATAGCTAGGAAACGGATAGCGTTAATATTCAATTTAATTTGGATGCTATATGTGTAAATTCACAAGGCCCATTTCTCGTGCAACGTTCATAAGAAGAAAGTTGGTAGCATATAGGATTTTACAACATTGTTAGTGTAAAAAAAAGACATGGACTAAAACGTACGTGAATAATGCAATAGGACCATATTAAGCAAACATTTGTTTTTTTTTTAAGTTTATGCAGAGGAATGTCTAATGTGTAGGCCAATTTCAGTTTCCCTATACCATTTTTGTCAATGACCTAGTTTAATTTTTACACAAAAAATGTGTTTCAATCCTATAAACCAACAATTTTCTCCTAGAAAATATGTTTTGATTTACCTATTTTCATTCGTGAAATGATGAATAGTGCATGTACCTAATTCCGATTGCTTAACCTCACATTAACCTTGCTTGCCTGTTCCTGAGATGTCTTTGCAGCCTCTTGAGGCTGCTGATCATGGTCATGATCAGGCTCCAGTTAAATGGAACAAATGTAACGAGACAGAGTACTGGATGATTTGGTGGCTTGGTACAATCATTGACAATGCCAAGTAAGAGGATATCAATGGTCACACTCCCTCCAGCAGGGGTGTCTTTCCGATATGATGCCAGCCAGTCCCTGTCTATTTCTATCTTGATAGTGCATGGTTTTTCCCATCCCATTACATGGATAGAAAAGATTAAGGTTGGTCCTGAAAAGAAAAGGCCTGAGATAAAATGTTAGATCCATCCATATTCTGTTGCAATTCTAAGTGCAATGTAAAGCTGCTTGTAAGGATTCATTCAAGGATTGTGCGCATACATTAGTATTGATTGGCAGCACTTCCAATCCTTCTATAATATTTCAGTGCATAAACAATGTGAGATGTTCCAGTACCACGGATGTATTGCAGCGCCTTAATTAGTTCTCGTTTTGACGTACATAGAACGTCGCGTCCAGGAATGGCAGTGCAGTCAAAAGCAGGTAATGGAAACCTGGCCATCGACGTTGGTGAAAAAGTATCAGGATCTGTACTGACGTGCAATTTGGGAGCTACAGTCCATGATAATACAGGCGTTCGGTAGAGCAAGAGTGGACATTATACGTAGGCTAGTGTCGCTAGCAGTTTATCTTAGATTGTTTTGCTGACTGCCGTTTTTAAAAATCAAAATCATTATATATGGGTAAATCTATATACTGAAAGTTATTAAATGGATATGGGGATCCGAAGGTGCATGCATGTATGTGCATTACGAGTGCGGGTCGCTATTAAATTTTTCAAATTTATAATTTGCGCAATACTTACTTCGTGTACCATTGGAAAGAACATTCCAACGATATCTTATTTCTTTTGCAAGACCACCGCATTTTATAAGGTCTAAATCAAAAATGGTCAAATACTAGTTGGATTCTTGTTACTGTTCCTGCCAGGCACATAAACGCCAGTCAGCTTAGTAAGTTTCTTTGTTTTGCAGACTGTGGTTGACATCTAGTCGGGCGGGCCCTACCACCGCGTTTGGTCGGGTGGTAGGGCGTCAAGCCTATACCAAGATTTGTGCAGAATAGTTATGTAATATATGCTGTGAATATCATTATATTTTAATATACACATTTATGTGGTTTACCACCACCGTACCAAAATGGCAGAAGCGGCTACAAGCCATACATGTAGGGCTATCTCACATCAACTGCTAATTGGGCGATAATGAACCCACTTGAACGCTGCAATTCGATTGGAGCTGCAATGCCCATTGCAGCAGCACAAATCTTGGTATAGGCTTGACGCCCTACCACCCGACCAAACGCGGTGGTAGGGCCCGCCCGACTAGTTGACATCGTTATAATTACTTACACATTACGCTAATGTTTGATTGTTTTTGGTTGCCATGCTTGGTGAATTTAAGTAAATCTTTCACATCCATGTTTGGGATAATTCGTGTGAAAATTAACCGCTGTATTTTAAGAATGCTTTGGGTTATTGAAGGTACTGCTTTATTCAACGGATGATTCGTGTAGGATCCACACTGCAATTCATTAATTTGGCTTGTCGAACTTTTTTTTAAACCATTGGTTTCAATTGTAGCTTGTGTAAAGACCCAACCAATATCTCATATCCATGGATCAAAATCAGTCATAACATTTTGTTTAAAAATATGTGGTTTGTGGTTCAAACCAATATGTTGTTGCCCACAATCCATATACACCTAGATTATTGTTAAATGTGGCTATTTGTGTGCGTGGTTTGAAGGACTTCTAACAACACAAGTAAAGAAAAGCATTCTCTAACGAGAAAGTTGGTGGGATATAGGAATTGGAGGCAATGGTGGTGTTAAAAGGAAGGGAACAAGGTTTGAGAAAAGGGTAAATGAGACTGAAATCCTATATTTAGCACTTCTTTTGGTTCTGTTACATTTACACGTGCTAAATATAGGATTTTAGTCTACTTGAAGATGTCCTTCCAGGAGATTCTAAAGCGATTGGTTAAATTGGCGCTCTTTAAAACCGTTCATATCCGGAGTTATACTCACCCGAGAATTAGAAGAAGACGACGACGGAGAAGAATTGGCATGGGGACGAGGTAAAACACGAACTTTTTTGTTCTCTTGAAGCAAACAGTTTGAAGACTGGAACAAAACATTTAAATGACCGCCTTTGCCTTCTGGATCGATTGGAACAAAGAGCTAAACTATCCGTTTCTTACTACGCGATTGGTACGCTGGTCGCGGTTTTTTAATGATATTCACGACCCGGGTCAATTCCTATATAGGGACTACTATCGTAGTTCCTGACATAACTGAAGCCACATTATTTTATCAGCACAACTTGGTATGTTTCAAAGATATATGGTCACATCCATGTGACTCCTTTAGTAAATAGACTACACCGAATGAACGAGAGCCGAAAACTTTTGTGATGACAGCAGGGACACATCCAGGCCCTTCTCTCTCATTGGACTACATTATAGGGCATAACAGAGAAATCATGCCTTGAATGTCTGGGGCACCTATTCAACATGTTGGCATCACTTACAAAACTGGACTTGTGGACTGGTGTAGGTAGTAGAATATTGATGTTGCTTCCCATGTGGTGTCTATTCTGTATATTACAGGTAAAAATCATTCTGTAAGAGGTGTCCTTCAATACGGCAAAGGAATTCCAGTAGTGCTGCTTTTGTAACTGACAGTACCACATCCTTTCTATCCGAAAAAATTCGGACTTGGTACGAGAGCTGTCACTTCCAGGCCAGTCTACTGCTGTAGAAGCTACATGATTCATTCTCTGGATGCCAAAATGCCATTTAGGAGACAGCTATGAGCTGCAAAGAGTGACTTGGAAATCTTTATGAAGTTTTCCGTGGAATAATATCAGTGGGACTATCCTTCTCTGGTGCTATGCAACATATATGAAAGCACTGGGTTAATTGTTTGGCTGATTCACTTGCTAAAACACCTGCATGATTTTTCCTCGGCGGTGGCTTCATGCTTCAAAAAATGTTTTGCCACTCTGTGGAGAATTCCACCAACTGATGTCACAAAAGGAGTAAATGTCTAACCTATCTTCCGCTGCCTTGTGTACAGCTTCTTCTTTTTGAGAGCTTCTGAATTCAGAATTGATTTTTGGTGTTCAGTGTAGGTGTGATGGTGTGTCTGTGTCAATGACTTTTAAAATCTAACAACGCTTCCACCTGAGGAGTCCAAATACCTCGAATGCATATAGAGGCCCTCAATCCTGAACCACCTGATTGGGGGACAGCCTCTTTAACTATTGGTTCTTGTATAAACTAACCTTGTAAGTTATATAATCTATGTCAAACTGAAAAGTCAGAATATAAATGGATATTCAAGCATTCAAAACTTCACTGTTCGTGTATAAGCACAGATCACCCCTATTAGGCCCATATCAAGAAATTGATGCTCATGCACATAAAATTACGTTCCGTGTACTCGTGCCCACACTGCTGAATAGGACGGATGTATGGAGAAATGGACTAAATGCAGTGCCGTACATGTAAGTTGCAGAATGAAACTTCGGTAATGGCGGTTCCATAAGATATGGAACCCATAGGATATAGGTAATCATCACTTTTTTTTTTCAGAATTGTTCGAAGCGTCCCCAGGCTTCCATAAAATCGGTTATGGTTTTACAATGCCTATATAACTGATATCTAATAGGTATGTTCCACACTTTATAGCAGCTGTCCAAATTATGAGCTCACAATCGCCCTCGAAGCGAGTGCTAATTTCGGTGACCACGCCCATTATATAGTACACGGTTTATCACTAATACCAATATAAACGTCCATGTTCATTCGGCTCAGCAAGAAAATTGCAATCGCGGCCGACAATTGCACCGAGCGAAGTCATCAATGGCGTCCGGTTTAGTAATAGTTTGAGAAGTCGTTGTGATTAAATCAAGCTTGCTGCTTGCAGGATAGAAACTATCAAAGGCGCTTTTCAAGTTCTTAAGGACCAGTGCTGTCACAATAAATAGCAGTCGATCAATTGCGCAATTATACGATGATTAAAATTGTAGACCAAAAAACTAGAGAGTGGATAGAAAATACAGTTCCATTTGTTAGACCCCAAGTGTAAGGCATACTATTAATTCTACATACGCTTAAACATCAATATAGTGATTTACTACAAATTAAAAATTGGGTCAGATGCGATGGGCCCTGGAAAGGATCACCTCCCAACGAATGAACTCTTCTTGGGAATAATAAGATAATGCATTGTTAGGGCTTTGAACATTATTTGATAATGCATATCGTCGTGGGTGGCTGCCTCTGGATGCATCTTTGATTGGTTGTGGTTGTCTCCTGCGTTTACGGTATACGAATAATACAATTAGCTCCAACATAAATATTGCGGGTCGCTACACATCTTATACTAATCACCGGATACATTGCGGTTTCCCTAGCATGTATGAGTTCATAATGGACCCTTCTGGCAGGAAGTGTTGCAAGAGCTTTAAATTAGAAAGTGCATTCAAAGACTGCGCAGAAGACAAGTAATATCATTCCTCGTCCCACGAATCTCACAATGATCAAAGCGATTGTCCTCCTAGGTGTGCTTGTCAGCGCCTTGGCATATCTTCGAGAAATACAGCAGGACGAAGAAGAGAACGCATTCTTTTACGTTTAGAAATGTGATGACCAGCATTACCATCGCGACTATGAATGCGCAGCTTACATGGAGCAAGCAGACAGATGCAGTAAGTGATTGTGAACAAATGCGTGCAGTGTGTTTCAGACCACTAACGATGTCAAATTCGGAGCCTCACTCGTCGTCCAAAGCGCAAATGTAATTTGGAATCCAAAGCTGAAGTCTTTTGTTACTCCCACCGCGGCAAAACACAAGGGCAGGTAATGTCTAAGGTCAACAGTGTCTCCAGCACTGTGGTGTTCATTGCATGCAACTTCTATTCATTCTTGCATGGATGTATCCATAGTGTGTCGCGACCAGCAGTGGCACTACAGTGGGAATATCTTTCCAAATAAAATATGCTACAGGAGATGTGTTCGTGGTCGTGGCGCAAATGGGTTTCAGAGACGACACCTTTTGCAGAGTTACTAAGACGAGAAATGGTAAGGGGAACATGGCCATCGACATTGGCGAAGAAATATCCAGATCCGTACTGACGTGCAATTTAGGAACATATAATCCTCTCTGTGACGTTGAGCAGAAAATCAGTGGACACAATTAGATATTTTAGTTTAATTATTGAGTAAGTGTAGTACCGCAAGAGGCATGTTGGATTTAATAAAATAAGGATCACAGCCAGAATTTGTTTATGCACGTTTGGATGGGCTCATTCTTAATGTTGCGTGAAATGATATTAGTTAAATGCTTCATCAAAATTACTTCTTCGAACAGTGTCCGTGCTGCATAATGTGTGCTGCAAAATCACATAGTACATCATTTAAAAATGATACATTTACCTTCACACAGAAATTCACAATTTTCCGTTCACATGGAGCTAAAGTAGATAAGAGACGGTGTTTATCTGTAGGTGTTAGTGCATTGGTTGGAGAGTTTTAGTTTTGTCAGTACGGAGACCAGAGTGATTAGCACTGACAGGGAAACAGTACTGTTGAAATAGCAACTGCGTCATAATGCTGGGCGATTGTATTGCATGTTACCAAAACCTGAAAAGCAAAGAGAGGCTATGTAGGCAGCCAACGTATGTCGCGAAACTGAGCAGAGTCCCAAATTACCGCGACTTAAACTGAGTTGAGCCTGCTGCCACGATTTAGTACAGCTGTGCAAATGTACTTTCTAACATCGGCATCAAATAGTTGCAGTGGGTTGGGGGCTAGAGTAGGTGTTGCCAAAAGACCAAAATACACATACGTACTATGAGGATGTGTGTTTGGTACTGTGCATGTGTTAATTATAGGGTTATTATGAGGTCAAGTGCTGCCTAGCGTAATGACTGGGTGGGTACCATGCAAAACCATTGTATGCCTATAACGTCTTGAGTAATAGTTTATGTAGGATGAATACTCCCCGCATGCTGAGTGCGTTCACACACTACATCTAATTAACAGCAACACACTGTACCAAAAATGAGGGAACACAGACCTTGACAGAAAGGATAATAATACTATAAGCTATATACACAAGCATGGAGGCCATTGCTTACGTTGGGCAACTCCAGATCATGACGTCGCACAAACCCTATCAAATGATCTGATTGAGGTCAGGTGTTGCCTATCACATATATGACCTCCTTTCAAACCTTAGATTGTACGTAACCTCTGGCATTAATACGCCTTCTGTTGAGGTCTGTGTATCCTGTTTTGTTGGGTGCTGTGAGTGTAAAGGGGATTGAGAAAGGGGAGAGGGTGGGAGGGGGTCATTGCTAATAGATTAGTAAGTATTGTATAAATTATATGCTCGAACAAGAAGACTTAATGATAATGTGTCTGGCAGGAGCAGAATTAAGGAGCCAACTACGTAAATTGGCCTTATATAGATCGTTATTATTTGGTCGAAAATGCCATGTTCTCGCTAGGAGATATATCAGCGAAGAAATTATACATCGTGTAAATACAGCCCTCATCAAGGGTTTACAAATCATTGTGCAAATCATAGTTTTAAAGTAATCATAATTTTAAAATAAAACTTCCAAATACTACACATTTTGCGCATGGTCGCACGTGCAAATAACCTCCGGATCTTATACGAATCACCGGCTTAATTATAGACACGGTATTTATAGACAGCGCAGAAGTCACTTCTCCGTTGCAAATTATTCCTTGTCGCACGAATCTCACTATGAAAAAAGTGATTGTCTTTCTAGGTGTGCTAGTTAGTGTCATGGCGGCATATCCTCGAGAAATACCGCGGCAGGATGATAAAGGTAACCCTTTTCGTTTTGATCATGATGTTTGATGAGCAGCATTACCGATGCGGTGTATAACAAATGCTCAGCGTTCATGGAACGAGCAAACAGCAGTAAGTGATTATGGACACTGAAATGAACGCCGTTGAGATTGCTATGAACTACACCATTTTCAGCGATTGTATTTCAGATCACTAACAATGTAAAATTCGGAGCATCACTCGTCGTACTAAGCGCAAATGGGACGTGGATTCCAAAGCTAAAGTCTTTTGTTACTCCCCACGGCGGTACAACACAAGGGCAGGTAAATGACATAACCGCATACTAGTACCGCGGGTCTATTGCATGCAGCGCCTTAATTCGTTCTCGTTTTGATGTACTTAGAACGTCGCGTCCAGGAATGGCAGTGCAGTCAAAGTAACTTTCCAAATGAAGTATGCCACAGGAGATGTGTTCAACGTCGACGCACAAATGGGTTTCGGAAACAACACGTATTGCAGAGCAACTAAGTCTAGAGCAGGTAATGGGAGCCTGGCCATCGACGTTGGTGAAAAAGTATCAGGATCCGTACTGACGTGCAATTTGGGAGCTTACAGTCCATGAGAATACAGGCGTAGAGTGGACATTATACGTAGGCTAGTGTCGCTAGTAGTTTATCTTAGTTTGATTTTTTTTTGACTGCCGTTTTAAAAAATAAAAATCATTGCTATCTATGTATGGGAATCTATATCCTGAAATTAAAGTTATTAAACGGTTATGGGATCCGGAGGTGCATGCAAGTATGTGCATTACGAGTGCGGGTAGTAATATAAATTTATAATTTGCACAATACTTTGTGTGCCTTTGGAAAGAACATTCTAATGATATCTTATGTCTGTACAGTATACCACCGCATTCTACAAGGTCTATATCATAAATGATCAAACATTAGTTGGATTCTTGTTACTGCTCCTGCCAGGCACATAAACACCAGTCAGCTGCGTTTCTTTGTTTTGCAGACTGTGATTGACGTCTTTATAATTACTTACACGTTACGCAGGTGAAGTGTCATAATGTTGGATTGTTTTTGGTTACCTTCCTTGCTGTCTTTTTTTTTTTTTTCAATAGTAAATTTTTCACATCTATGTTTGGGATAATTCGCGTGAATATTAACCGCTGTATTTTCAGAATATATTAAGGTATTGGCTAATTCAGCAAGTGATTCGTATAGGACCCACACTGCACATCAGTAATTTGGCATTTCGAACCTTTTTTTTTTTCAAATCATCTTTTTCAAATGTAGCTTGTGTAAAGGCCCAACCAATATTTCTTTCATACCTATTTTTATGGATAAAAATCCATCATAGCATTTTGTTTAAAACGTGGTTTGTGGTTCAAACCAATATGTTGTTGCCCACAATCCATATACACCTAGATTTTTTATTAAATATGGCCATTTGTGTGCTTGATTTGAAGGACTTCTAACAACATAAACTGAAGCCACATAAATTTATAATTTTAACAGCACAACTTGGTACGTTTCGAAGATATATTGTCACATCCACGTGACTCCTTTAGTAAATAGGCAAAATCAAATGGAAGAGAGCCGAAACCTTTTGTGACTACAGCAGGAACCCATCCAGCCCTTCTCCCACATAGCATAGGGCACAACAGAGAAATCATCCCTTGAATGTCTGGGGCACCTATTCAAATTTTTGGCATCCCTTATGCAACAGGAATTGTGGACTGGTGAAGCTAGTAGAATATTGATCTTAATTCTTATCTGGTGCCCATTCTGTATATCACAGGGTGAATATCATTCTGTAAGAGGCTAGGTGTCCTTCAATACAGCAGGAGGAATTCCTGTAGTGCTGCTGTAGTAACTGACAGTACCACATCCTTTCTATCCGAAGAACTTCGGACTTGGTACTGAGAGCTGTCACTTTCTGGTCAGTCTACCACTGTAGGGGCTACATTATTCATTCTTTTGATGCCAAAATGCCATTTAGGAGACTGCTATGAGGTACAAAGAATGACTTGGACATCTTTATAAAGGTTTCCGTGGAATAATATCAGTGGGACTATCTTTCTCTGGTGCTATGCAACATATATGAAAGCACTGGGTTAATTTTTTGGCTGATCACTTGCTCTAACACCTGCATGATTTTTCCCGCGGCGGTGACTACATGTTTCAGAAAATGCACTCTGATGCGCAAATTCCATCCACTGATATCAGGTATGAACAAAGGTACTGTCACGAAAAATTTGGTCCGGGATGAAAATTGGTCCAGCCGGACCGATGATGACGCCAAAATTTGTCCGGTTAATCCAAAATTGATCCGGGCACATAAATACTTCGTACATGTGGAGATTAGTCTTATTCTATGTGAAAATTGATTATTCAAGTGAAGAGGGAGATGCCAAAAATGGGAACCTAATAGAAGAAACATATGAGTACTTGGTAAGAAATGTGTACCCTTTGGGTGCAAGCGTAGGGTAGCGTAGGTAGTGTTCGCCACCCGCGAGTACCGATGTCGGTTGTCTTGAATATACAGCAAACAGGAGGGATAATTATATCAACATACCTGATTCCAAGAGATTGCCAGCCCTCACTCTATACTAATACTCACACCTTCGTTTATTCAAAAACGTGCTCCGTACGAGGGAGAACAACTGTTTTATCCAATTAAGCGGATTTCAGGTATAGTCGCCAGTGCGGTTGGTCTTTCGCCACGTATGGTTGCAGTATTCGCCACCCCCCTGTATTTCGTTGTTACGTAGCGTATGGTGACAGTACATGAAAAAAGCTGCAATCAGAAAATGTGTGAGCTAGTTTCCGATTGAAAGTGTACAATGGAGCCATTCTGCATGCACGTGTGCAGCATTGGTGCAATATGAAATCACTGGGTCGTTTGCTGAATCACTATGAAATCACTTGCTATACATCTGCATGATTTTTCCAGTGGTGGTGGTTGCATGCTTCAGACAATGTGTGGAGAATTCCATCAACTGTTGTCACACAAGGAGTAAATGTTCCTAACCTATCATCCACTGCCTTTTGTATAGCTTCTTCTTTTTGAGAACATCTGATTTCAGAATTGATTTTTGGTGTTCAGTGTAGGTGTGATGGTGTGACTGTGTCAATGACCTTTTAATTCTAACAACGCTTCCACCTGAGGAGTCCAAATACCTCGAATGCATATATAGGCCCTCAATCCTGAACCACCTGATTGGGGGACAGCCTCTTTAACTATCGGTTCTTGTATAAACTAACCTTATAAGTCATATATCCCAAAGAAGCTATGCCAAACTGAAAAGGCAGAATAAAAAATAGATATTCAAGCATTAAAAACTTCACTGTTCGTGTATAAGCACGGATCACCTCTATTACGCCCATATTAAGAAATTGATACTCATGCACAAGAAATTACGTTACATTTACTCGTGCTCACATCGCTGAATAGGAAGGATGCATGGAAAAATACCCATATAACTGATATCTAATGGCATGTTCCACACTTTATAGCAGCTGTACAAAATATGTAGGCATCCCAGTAACGGCACTTCCATACGATATGACCTATTTCTTGGGGGAGGGGGAATTTTCCAATTACTTTCGGCCTTCCTCTTAGGTTTTGTCAACTGAATCAAGAGCGTTTGGGAACTGTATGACGTTAGCTTGTCATCACGTACCCAGTCCGGTGCTGTGTATAAGGGCTATTAGTCTATCTACCGTAAGCAGTGGCCTTGTTTTTTAATGTATGGGCGGGTCTTGTCACTATTTCAAATGATGCCAAGTGTTGAAATCATTCTGACAGCCAATGAGGTGCGTGTCCTAATCGGGCGTGTAAGTATACACGACCTGTAGCAATAAACATATCCTAGAAAATGTTGATGGTTATATTTAGATGACACTGTGATAATATGGCATGCCGGCGGAACCCGTCAGGTAACCCCGGCATATGGCTGGATAGATTTTAGCAAAATAATAACGCTTAGCTTCTCTGAAGTTAGTTTCATATCGCTTCTTCAAAAGCTTCTATAGAGCTCTTTCATGGTCACATGACGCGTGGGCTTTAATTGCGTTAATTGCTTTATTGTCCGCCATATTGGTGCTCGGTAATATAGTTTTGGTACTTTTGAAGTTTTGATACGTATAGCTCGCGCTCCGAGGGCACAAGTATTTTTACAAATGTTAGACATGTGTTAGATCACAATAATATATATTTAAACGACACTCTGAAGTAATCCCATACTTCTCCGAGCACCAATATGGCGGACTAATTCGAAGATGAATGCTATTAAGCCACGCGATGAAAGATCTCTATACGCTTCGTGCGGGAGGGAGGCGCGTCCCCATACTGCACACCATTCCCTAGACGAGAATTCGTCTTTTGCCTGGGTCGAAATTATTCCGCTGGCTCTTAGTGGTTTTACTGTATCACCGGCGCGGTATGAGTGCCGGTCATGTAAAATAATTAATCGAATGACGTTGTGTTGGCGCCGGTGCGGGAGGTCTAGACAGCATGCACACAGGCTAGAAAAGAGAGTGCGGCGCCGCAGGCGCCCACGTAGAGCCAAGATGGCGTTATTAAAGAGTGGCGCTGTTAGTGAGTTTCAATGAAGGGTGTCGGGAGGGAAGGATGGGTGCAATTTGAGTGCGGATTCGGAGAGGGGGCGAAAAGTTGAAGGGCGTAGCGGGCCTTCGGCCCCCTCAAAAGCCTCAAGCCCCAAAGTCCCAAAGAGTATATCCTAATCGACGCATCTCTCTGCTATTTTTAGTCGGACTACGCCAAATAGTCACAGGCTGAGAGTGTCCTACAGAAGGAAGCTTTAATAGTACCTTCGATGGCTCATGACTGTGTAAGAAGGCGAATTTGTATAGTACTAGTACATTTCTCTCCCGCATTCAGGTTCTGGTACAGTGGTCAACTAAATTATATATGACAACTGCCGAAAGCTTGACATATGTCTGTTAGCTAGGTCTAACTGGGCCTAAGCTTATGCGTAAGGTTTGTTCTCGTAGTGCACATAGTCCTTTAGATGACAAGTAAATTAGTAGTGGAGAGGCAACTTTCGTTGACCTGACATGATAACCCGCTACACCCTTGAGGTCTTTGGACAATGTTGTCGGTATAGAGGGTTATAAAAATACTGACGCGCCATTGGCCTATGTTGATAGGGAAGGGACCTATGTATCCCTGAGGGTGCAGTAGTTCAACCAGGGAATACCATTAAACCCCAAGGGTTGTGGAAAAATCTATAGGGCTGGGGTGAGAAAGGGGGAGGCGGCAGAAAGTTGAACTTCGTGAGTTGTGGCAGTCGGAGGGCCCGGGTACAACTCGTGTACCAAGAACGAATAGTTTAGCTCTCTTTTGCTATCGAACCAGAAGGCAAAGACGGTCATTTTAATGTTTTGTTCCACTCTTCAAACTGTTCGCTTATTATAAGAGAACTAAAAAGCTAGTGCATTTTTTCTCGTTCCCCACCAATCCTTCTCTGTCGTCTTCGAATTCTTCTCGGGAGAGTAACACTCGGGATAGGAAGGGTTTTACGAATCGCTTTAGAATCTCCTGGAAGGGCATCTTCAGGTATCAGAAAGCATGAAACTGAGGTACGTAATCATTACGTAATATGATTTCTATATTAAAGCGTTCCCATGGCAATGCCATCTGGCATAATTAGAACTGTACAACGTTTACGAACAGGTGGGATTTCATTTGATCGCACCACTTTCGGATAGCAAGGTTTTTTTTCGTAAAAATGCCTTCACATCATGAGGAGAGCTAAACGACGAGAGGAATACCTCCAAAATCGAGCCGACGATTTAGAGTCCACCCGGGGTTCGGTACAATGCTGATCATGAACAAAAGCAGGCGTCTGCTCGTGACAGCTACAAAGCAGATCCTGAAATAAAGAGCAGTGCTATTTTGCTCATATACAACCAGTGCCCTATTTTTTCCAACACATGTCACGATCATAGCGTAAACACTACGCGCGTAGAGACAGAAGCACTCCTCGCGGAACGTTGTGTACTCAGAGTGGTTAGGGTGAGTGGAGGGGTTACGGAATAGAGAGGAGGAATTACGGAGGGGGAGAAGGAAGAAGTATAGATGTAAGGATACATATATGTGACATGCAATATATCACAAGTATAAAGAAAAACATTCTCTAACGAAACAGTCAGTGAGATATAGGAATTGAAGGCAAGGTGTGTATAAAGGAAGGGAACAAGGTTTTGGGAAAAGAAAGATGAGACAAAAATTCCTCTCTTTTTGGTTCTGTTGCATTTACACGTGCTAAATATAGGATTCATGTCTCATCTTTCTTTTCCCAAAACCTTGTTCCCCTTCCTTTCAGGTTCACCATGCACCTTGCCTTCCATTCATATATCCCACTAACCCTCTCGTTAGAGAATGTTCTTCTTTACTAATACTGCGTGACATAGTACCGTATGCAGAGATATGCAGAGTCTGCCCACCTTAGTACATGCAGATACGTATGCAGACATGCGCGTATGGAGACCGATATGCTGATTCGTATCAGGATGTGCAAATATCAAGATCAGTATGTAGTTGGAGTGCAGTATGATAGCAGTATCCGATGCGTATCCAACCCACTTCGAAACGGGCGTGTGATGTATAAACCCGTAAATTATAGTAGTGCGCAGTAATAGAAATAGGGAGTATAATCGGATGGATCGAGGTACGCTAAACTCATAGCAAGCAGTATTTACAATACGTGTTCTGTTCTAACAAAAACACCAAGCGAGTGTGCATATGTCGTGTGTCCTGTGTGTTTGGACCAGCGAGCGGCAAATCAGTATACAAAACTCGTCTCGCTACGCGCATGCGCAATTATTTGTGCACATGTTGATAAAAAGTTCTAATGGCGGACTGACCATCACTAGCCCTAAATACGAAACGGTATCAAAGGTAAGTCTACTGGGATGTTAAACTCACGTTAACAAACAAGACCTGTGTTTTCAATCAAACTGCAACAATCAGACAAATCGAATTCTCAATCGGCTGCAGTTTTCTGTTGTAAGTTCTCCGCTAACGGACGTACGAATGAACCAGGTCCAGGATAAAGAGATTCAAACGTTGCAGACCAAGGCCGTGGTTGAGGCAACGCTAGCGAAATTACTACGGCTGTTCCTAAGAGTTTAAAAGTAAGTTGCTGCGTGTTACGCTATGTACAAATGTTACTCTAGATACATCTTACCGAACCAGGACAAAGTGAACGCGCGTAATATGGACTCAACGCTGTGTTTGAGTTGTCGCAAAGGTACTACCGCCCATATATACACGTCTTTTTAAAATTATGCTTTATTTATTTCAGAGCCGAAATTGAACATGATAGAACCTTTAAATGCCATGAAAAGGAATCTTGCTGTACAAGGATCACCTCTTCCATTGTGCATAGCACGTTGTAATGAGTATACATTATGTACACAAATAAATAACGTACTAGTGTCAGCATTTCATTGGCTAAAGAGCTGTCTGAAAAATAAACATACATACACGCAGATATCCATTGGACTTACCCTAACTAGGCCCCTCACCTTTGGCTACAGAGTCTCAATGTGCTTGCATTAATGACTCAAGTGTCTCCTTACAGCTCCTGTAGTAAGGCCAAATGAGTGGGAGGACGCCTACGAAAAGTACAGCAGCCTGTGAATAAGGTAATCATATTCTTTGGTTATAGAAGATAACTGATTCTCCTACTATCTAGCTCAACAAGTGCCAAGACAGTGATGATTCATGCTGAATTTAAAGACCTCCACCAGATTAAAGGATGCTGCGTCTGAAATGTGGTGCTTGAAGAATACTCCTGCCAACTGAACTATGATAATTTGTTTGTGTGGAAACTGTAGCTGTAATTGAATAAGTTTCCTGCTCTTAATTATAGACGTATATACCGCTTATACCGATCCTGTCTATCTTCAGTATGCAGATCAGTAAAGTATTCGTCTATCTTCAGTATGCAGATCAGTAAAGTATTCGAATACATGACGTGCACAGAATCTGCATACGTTCATCTGAAGTATGCAGACAGGTGACAATCAATATGCCGACGCCGTATGCAGACCGCGATATGCGCGTATAAGTGAAGTGTTCGTTCTGAGAGGTATACTGACTCTGCATACGAGTCGTGTGAAAAACTGCCCACGTGTCGAGTTCAGACGCGTGGCGACCAATATAGGTGTAATATGCAGGACTGCATACGGTACTCTGTCGCGCCGTGCTTGTTTCCTATATTCTTGTTTTTAAATTTTTTAATTTATTGTCGAGATACGAGCTTCCAATGAGGCAAAAAGTATCAGTGGTGCGAGCTTCAAATCGCTACGAACAGAATTCTGACGAGATATGAGCTACAGATGCCCGTTTGTTGTCACTTGTTGTTTTTCGAAGGGGTTGAGCACATTCCAACGTTGTTTAATTGCAATGCTGCGTTACTAAGCGCACGCGGAAAATTTCTGGGCGTAGGTATTTTTGAAACAAGTTTGAATGGTATGAAACAGCGGTGGCACTGAAATAATGCGAGTGAGCTAAATATAGGCCTATTTCAATTTTCCAGTCAAATTTCTATGTTTTTATTTACATGTCAAAATTGATTCGACGGGTTTTCCGGCTCCCCCCCCCCCCCCCCCCCCCCCCGTGTTATAAGTCCCTTACGCTTTTCCTCCCATGCACTTTATACTAATCCATTTCTCTATGAGATATTCTATTTCCTTGTCTTATATAGACATGCTCCGCGTTGGCGTTACATGGCGGGCGCATTAAATGACCGTGAACAAATGACGTAATGCAATTTTAAGTGCAATGTAACGCTGCTTGTAAGGATTCATTCAAGGATTGTGCGCATACATTAGTGTTGATTGGTAGCACTTCCAATATTTCAGTGCATAAACTATGTTAGATGTTCCAGTACCGCGGATGTATTGCAGCGCCTTAAGTTAATTTGTTCTCGTTTTGACGTACATAGAACGTCGCGTCCAGCAATGGCAGTGCAGTCAAAATCAGGTAATGGAAAACTGGCCATCGACGTTGCAATTTGGGAGCTTACAATCCATGAAAATACTGCAGGCGTTCGGTAGAACTAGAGTGGACATTATATGTAGGCTAGCGTCGCTAGTAGTTTATCCTAGTTAGATTGTTTTGCTGACTGCCGTTTTTAAAAATAAAAATCATTGCTATCTGTATATGGGTAAATCTATATACTGAAAGGTATTAAATGGTTATGGGGATCCGGAGGTGCATGCATGGAGATGCATGCATGTATGCATTACGACGCAATTAAATTTGCGCAATACTTTGTGTACCTTTGGAAAGAACATTCCAACGATATCTTATTTCTTTTGCAAGACCACCGCATTTTATAAGGTTTAAATCAAAAATGGTCAAATACTAGTTGGATTCTTGTAACTGTTCCTGCCAGGCACATAAACGCCAGTCAGCTTAGTAAGTTTCTTTGTTTTGCAGACTGTGATTGACATCTTTATAATTACTTACGCAGGTGAAGTGTCGTAATGTTGGATTGTTTGTGGTCACCATGCTTGGTGTCATTTTTTTTTTCTAAAGTAAATCATACACATCCATGTTTGGGATAATTCGCGTGAAAATTAACCGCTATATTTTAAGAATGCTTTGGGTTATGGAAGGTACTGCTTAATTCAGCAGATGATTTGTGTAGGATGCACACTGCAATTCAGTAATTTGGCTTGTCAAACCTTTTTTTAAACCATTGGTTTCAAATGTAGCTTGTGTAAAGACCCAACCAATAGATCATATCTATTTTTATGGATCAAAATCAGTCATAGCATTTTGTTTAAAAGTATGTGGTTTGTGGTTCAAACCAATACGTTGTTGCCCACAATCCTTATACACCTAGATTATTTTTAAATGTGGCCAGTGGTTTGAAGGATTTCTAACAACACAAAACTGAAGCCAAATTAATTAATAATTTTATCAGCACAACTTGGTATGTTTCGAAGATATATGGTCACATCCATGTGACTCCTTTAGTAAATAGACTAACATCGAATGGATGAGAGCCGAAAACCTTTGTGATGACAGTAAGGACCCATACAGGCCCTTCTCTCATATTGGACAAGATTATAGGGCATAACAGAGAAATCATGCCTTGAATGTCTGGGGCACCTATTCAACATGTTGGCATCACTTACGAAACTGGACTTGTGGACTGGTAAAGGTAGTAGAATATTGATGTTGCTTCTAATGTGGTGTCCATTCTGTATATTACAGGGTGAGTATCATTCTGTAAGAGGTGTCCTTCAATACGGCATGAGGAATTGCTGTAGTGCTGCTTTAGTAACTGACAGTACCACATCTTTTCTATCCGAAGAACTTCGGACTTGGTACCGAGAGCTGTCACTTTCTGGCCAGTCTACCACTGTAGGGGCTACATGATGTATTAATTGGATGCCATAATGCCATTTAGGAGACAGCTATGAGCTACAAAGAGTGACTTGGAAATCAATATGAAATTTTCCGTGGAATAATATTAGTGGGACTATCCTTCCTTGGTGGGTTAATTGTTTGGCTGAATCACTTGCTAAAACCACCTGCATGATTTTTCCCGCGGCGGTGGCTCCATGCTTATAAAATGTTTTGCCACTCTGAGGCGAATTCCATCCTCTGATATCAGGTATGAACATAGGTACATGAAAAAAGCTACAATCATAAAATGTGTGAGCTAGTTTCTGATTGAAAGTGTGCAATGGAGCCATTCTGGCATGCACGTGTGCAGCATTAGTGCAATATGAAATCACTGGGTCGATTGCTGAATCACTTGCTATACATCTGCATGATTTTTACTGTAGTGGTGGTTGCATGCTTCAGAGAATATTTTGCCACTCTGTGGAGAATTCCATCAACTGATGTCACAAAAGGAGTAAATGTTCCTAGCCTATCTTCCAATGCCCTTTGTATAGCTTCTTCTTTTTGAGAGCTTCTGAATTCAGAATTGATTTTTGGTGTTCAGTGTAGGTGTGATGGTGTGTCTGTGTCAATGACCTTTTAAATCTAACAACGCTTCCACCTGAGGAGTCCAAATACCCCGAATGTATATATAGGCCATCAATCCTGAACCACCTGATTGGGGGACAGCCTCTTTAACTATTGGTTCTTGTATAAACTAACCTCATAAGCTATATACCCCAAAGAATCTATGTCTATCTGAAAAGACATGCAGAAAAAATGGATATTCAAGCAATAAAAACTTCACTGTTCGTGTATAAGCACGGATCACCCTTATTAGGGCCATATCAAGAAATTGATGCTCATGCACGTAAATTACGTTCCGTGTACTCGTGCCCACACTGCTGAATAGGAAGGTGTATGGAGAATTGGCAGTGCCGTACAGGTAAGTTGCAGAATGAAACTTCAGTAACGGCAGTTCCGTAAGATATGGAGCTGTCAGGGCAAAAGTGGTCTTACCTAAAAGTGGTCCGGCGGACCACTTTTAATCGCCAAAATTGGTCCGGCCGGACCACTTTTGGTCGCCAAAAATGGTCCGGCCGGACTATATTTGTCCGCCAAAAGTATTCCTACCTTGCCAAAAACGGTCCGCAATTCGATCACTGAGTACTATACATGCAAAGTGTGTCCAAGCTTTTCTTTTTTCAGCTGGCTACTTACAGCGTTATAATTGTAAGTTTCTTTCGAGCGGCCACGTACACATGCAAGTAAAAAAGGGAGAGTGATGAATTATATAACGCTTGCGTGCTAGGGTAGCGTCAGGTATAGTGGGGGGAGTGTTCGCGACATTTCCTTTCAAACGGTTAACTTGGTTAAGCAATGCTGTGTTACAATCCACCTACCATACGCTACGTAACAACGAATTACAGGGAGATGGCGAACACTGCAAACATACTGACGTGGCGAAAGACCAACCGCACTGGCGACTATACCTGAAATCAGCTTAATTGGATAAAACAGTTGTTCTCCCTCGTACGGAGCACGTTTTTGAATAAACGAAGGTGTGAGTGTTAGTATAGAGTGAGGGCTGGCAATCCCTTGGAATCATGTATGCTTATATAATTATCCCTCCTGTTTGGTGTATATTCAAGACAACCGACATCGGTACTCGCGGGTGGCGAGCACTACCTACGCTACCCTACGCTTCAACCACAGGGTACACATTTCTTACCAAGTACTCATATTGTTTCTTCTACTAGGTTCCCATTTTTGGCATCTCCCTCTCCACTTGAACTTGATAATCCATTTTCACATAGAATGAGACTAATCTCCGCGTGTACGAGGTATTTATGTGCCCGGACCAATTTTGGATTAACCGGACAAATTTTGGCGTCATATTCTGTCCGGCCGGACCACTTTTGGTCGCCAAAATTGGTCCGGTCGGACCGATTTTCCCCCCGGACCAAATTTTTCGTGACAGTTTTACAATACCTATATAACTGATATCCAATAGGTATGTTCCACACTTTATAGCAGCTGTACAAAATGTGAGCTCACGATCGCCCTAGAAGCTAGCGCCAATTTTCAGTGACCATGCCCATTATTGTGTACACGATTTATCACTAATACTAATACAAAGGTCCATGCAATGTGCGTTCATTCGGCTCAGCAAGAAAATGGCAATCGCGGACGATTGCACCGAGCGAAGCCATCAATCGCGTCCGGTTTAGTGATAATTAGATAAGTCACGGACCTGCGGTGAATAAATCTAGCTTGCTGCTTGCAGAATAGAAACTATCAAAGGCGCTTTTCAAGTTCTTAAGGACCAGTGCTGTCACAATAACTAGCCGATCAATTACGCAATTATAGGATGATTAATATTGCAGACCAAAAACTAGAGAGTGGATAGAAAATATAGTTCCATTTGTTAGACCCCAAGTGTAAGGCAAACTATTAATACTACATACGCTTGAACATCAATATAGCGATTCACTACCAATTAAAAATTGGGTCAGATGCGATGGGCCCTGGCAAGGTTAACCTCCCACACTAATCACCGGATATATTAAGAATTAAGAGTTCCTAATGAACTCTTCTTGGGAATAAGATAATGCATTGCTAGGGTTTTGACCATTATTTGATAATGCATATCGTCGTGGGTGGCTGCCTCTGGATGCATCTTCGGTTGTGGTTGTTTATGGTACAATACAATTAGCTCCAGCATAAATACTGCGGGTTGCTACACATCTTATACTAATCACCGGATACATTGTGGTTTCCCTAGAATTTATGAGTTCATAATGGACCCTGCTGGCAGGAAGTGTTGCAAGAGCTTTAAATTGGAAGGTGCATTTAAGGACTGTGCAGAAGACAAGTAAAATCATTCCTCGTCACACGAATCTCACAATGATTAAAGCGATTGTCCTCCTAGGTGTGCTTGTGAGTGCCTTGGCATATCCTCGAGAAATACAGCAGGATGAAGAAGGTAACGCATCCTTTTACGTTTAGAAATGTGATGATCAGCATTACCGTGGTATCCAAAAATGTTCAGCTTACATGGAGCAAGCAGACAGAGGCAGTAAGTGATTGTGAAAAAATGCGAGCAGTTGATACTGTCATATATATATAACACCATTTTCAGCCATTGTATTTCAGATCACTAACAATGTCAAATTCGGAGCCTCACTCGTCGTCCAAAGCGCAAATGTAATCTGGAATCCAAAGCTGAAGTCTTTTGTTACTCCCCACGGTGGCACAACACAAGGGCAGGTAATGTCTATAAGATCAACAGTGGTCTCCAGCACTGCCGTGTCATTGCATGCAGCTTCTATTCATTCTTGCATGAATGTATCCGTAGTGTATCGCGACCAGCAGTGGCACTACAGTGGGAGTAACTTTCCAAATAAAATATGCTACAGGAGATGTGTTCTTGGTCGAGGCGCAAATGGGTTTCGGAGACGACACCTATTGCAGAGTGACTAAGACGAGAAGTGGTAAGGGGAACATGGCCATCGACGTTGGCGAAGAAATATCCGGATCCGTACTGACGTGCAATTTGGGAGCATATGATCCATGAAATCTCTCAGTGACGTTGAGCAGAAAATCAGTGGACACAATTAGATGTTTTAGTTTAATTATTGCGTAAGTGTAGTATCGCTAGAGGCAAGTTGGATTTAATAAAATACGGATCATAGCCAAAATTTGCTTTTGCACGTATGGATGGGCTCATTCTTAATGTGGCGTTAAAGGATATGAATTAAACGCTTTATCAGAATTACTTCTTCGAACAGTGTCCGTGCAGCAAAATCGAAATTATCGAAGAATAAAATGTGCATCATTTTAAAATGCAACATTTATCTTCACACAGCTATTCACAATTTTCCGTTCACGTGGAGCTAAAGTAGATAAGAGACGGTGCTTTAATATCTGTAGGTGTTAGTGCTTTTTGGGGGGAGTTTTGGTTTTGTCAGTACGGAGACCAGAGTGATTATATAGCACTGACAGGGAAACAATCCTGTTGAAATAGCAACTGCGTCATAATGCTGGGCGATTGTATTGCACGTTACCAAAACCAGAAAAGCAAAGAGAGGCTATGTAGCCTTGTAGGCAGTCAACGTAAGTCGAGAAACTGAGCGGAGTCCCAAACTACCGCGACTTAAACTGAGTTGAGCCTGCTGCCACAACTTAGTACAGCTGTGCAAATGTATTTTCTAACATCGGCATCAAATAGTTGCAGTGGGTTGGGGGCTAGAGTAGGTGTTTCCAAACGACCAAAATACACATTGATACGTACTATGAGGATGTGTGTTGGTACTGTGCATGTGTTTATTATGAGGTCAAGTGCTGCCTAACGTAATGAATGGGTGTGTACCATGCTAAACTATTGTACGCCTTGAGTAATCGTTTATGTACGATAAATACTCCCCGCATGCTGAGAGCGTTCACACAACACTACGTCCCTATTCTAATTAACAGCAACACACTGTACCAAAAATGAGGGAACACAGACCTTGACAGAAAGGGTAATAATACTATAAGCTATATGCCCAAGCATGGAGGTCATTTTTTACGTTGGGCAACACCTGATCATGACGTCGCACAAACCCTATCAAATGGTCTGTTTGTGGTCAGGTGTTGCCTATCACATATATGACCTCCTTTCAAACCTTAGATTGTACGTAACCTCTGGCATTATGACGCCTTACGTTGAGGTCTGTGTATCCTGTTTTGTTGGGTGCTGTGAGTGTAGAGGGGATTGAGAAAGGGGAGAGGGTGGGAACAAGGAGCCAACTAAGTAAATTGGCCTTATATACATCGTTTTTATCTGGTCGAAAATACCGTGTTCTCGCTAGGAGATATATCAGTATATCGTTTAAATGCAGCTCTCATCAAGGGTTTACGAATCATTGTGCAAATCATAATTTTAAAATAAAACTTCCAATTACTACACATGTGCGTGCAATTGACATGTTTGCATGGTCGCACGTGCAAATAACCACCGGATCTTATACGAATCACCGGCTTAATTATAGCCACGGTATTTATAGACAGCGCAGAAGTCACTTCTGCGTTGCAAATCATTCCTGGTAGCACGAATCTCACTATGAAAAAAGTGATTGCCCTCCTAGGCGTGCTCAGTGGTTAGTGCCTTGGCGGTATATCCTCGAGAAATACCGAGGCAGGATGATAAAGGTAACCCTTTTCGTTTCGATCATGATGCTTTTTTGAGCAGCATTACCGATGCGGCCGTATAACAAAGGCTCAGCGTTCATGGAACGAGCGAACAGCAGTAAGTGATTATACAAATGAACGCCTTGCTATGAACTACACCAATTTCAGCCATTGTATTTCAGATCACGAACAATGTAAAATTCGGAGCATCACTCGTTGTACTAAGCGCAAATGGGACGTGGATTCCAAAGCTCAAGTCTTTTGTTACTCCCCACGGCGGCACAACACAAGGGCAGGTAAAGGTAAATTTATACTATCTCCAGTACCGCGGGTGTATTCCAGCGGCTTATGTCGTTCTCGTTTTGATGTACTTAGAACGTCGCGTCCAGCAATGGCAGTGCAGTCAAAGTAACTTTCCAAATGAAGTATGCCACAGGAGATGTGTTCAACGTCGACGCACAAATGGATTTTGGAAACAACACGTATTGCAGAGCGACTAAGACGAGAAATGGTAAGGGGAACATGGCCATCGACGTTGGCGAAGAAATATCAGGATCCGTACTGACGTGCAATTTGGGAGCTTACAGTCCATGAAAATACAGGCGTTCGGTAGAGCAAGAGTGGACATTATACGTAGGCTAGTGTCGCTAGTAGTTTATCTTAGTTAGATTGTTTTGCTGACTGCCGTTTTTAAAAATAAAAATCATTGCTACCTATAAATGGGTAAACGTATCTATATACTGAAAGTTATTAAATGGTTATGGGGATCCGGATGTGCATGCATGTATGCATGTGCATTACGAGTGCGGGTCGCAATTTAATTTTTTCAAATTTATAATTAGCGCAATACTTTGTATACCTTTGGAAGAACATCCCAACGATATCTTGTTTCTGTACAGCCTCCTTGTAAGACCACTGCATTCTATATGGTCTAAATCGAAAAGGTAGGGTTAGTATATATTTCCAAAAGGGCACTGTGTTTGTTATACTGCCAATTTTTTTTTCTTGATAATTACAGTACAACTTGTAACACCTCTATACCTCTCTCCCGGTTTTCCTGCTAGTGCATGTCCACTTGCTTCAGTACTTTCATCCTCCTATGCTTCAAGGGCTTTCATAATCTTCTTGAGTCTTCCTTCAATCTCTTTTTTTTTTTCTTTAGGTGGCATGCTGCAAACGAAGTAGGCCTAGCATTTGGTAAATATAAGGCTAAACTGCAGTGCCCAGGACACGTCACCACTGATCTGAACGCCATAAAAATCATAGCCGATTGTGTACCCGATATACGCGCATCTATCAAAAATTTTCCAATAGTATTTATTACAATAATTTAACCAAGTATAGGTAAACAAGTTTTGTTTAGCTGAATTCCAGCGATTCTCAGGGGGCTGTAGAAGAGGTAGGGATTTGAAACTCATTCTTTCTTGCGTAGATTTATGTTATAGCCGTAACTTAGCAGTGCCAAGCAAGCTATGGCTCATTTAGTACTCACTTCCGGTAATTTTCAATGGAGGTCACGAAGCCCCACTTTGACTTGAAGTAGCTCTTCCGCGTAACCACTTATAACAAAGTTTTAAGCTTAAAATCGATGTCTCATGACTTATGAATAGAAAGATGGGGAACAGGAGGGCTTTTGCTAGCTCTTGCAATGCATGGCGTTTTTTAAATCACTACCCCTCGAACTAACAGAAAGTGACATAGTTGCAGACAGAGAACGCAAATGTATTTTTTTTGTGTGTTTAGAACTTCACTTCGGATACTTCTAGATATGTTGGCGGCGTTGCTGGTTGTCTGTACGATTGAAACTATTAAAAAAGCTACGACACACCGCCTGTTCTAATTTGGCACTCATCGCGAACCCCCCCCCCCCCCCCCCCCCCTCAGAGGTTCGAGTGGATATACAAAACAAAAGGTGCTGGAAAACTTTTAAAACGATGGTATGGTGCGCATCCATCAGTAGTGACACTTGGTGGTGTTAAAACGTCCTCCAGACGATGCGTTTGACTTGTACAGTGAGTTTAAAAACCGGTTCTAATATGGCAGCTTACCTTATATACACTAGTTCCTGGAGGTTCTGTGAGATTTTTTTTTACCACCACCGAACCTTCAACCAGGAGTACCTAAATAATGACATATTTTCCCCAGTTGGGGCAAGGACATTTGCCACAGCCTATGACAAACTCAAAGAGTAATACATGAGAATACCGACCAAGGCTAGTGTGGAGATCAACGAACGGGTCGGTTCTGTGGAGCGATATCGTTTACATAAGTCCATCGTGACATCTTTACTATTAACTGGGATAGGCGCTTTCCCTTTCGCTGCCAGCCATTTCTTCCACGCTTGGCCTCCAAGAAATAAGAGGTTTACTAACTAGCTTTCGTACGTACGTGAAAACAAATTAACTACTTAGGGGCGTAGTTCGCTAAAGGGTATTGTCAACTGTGGTTATAGGCTGCGGTTATTCTGACCCCCCCCCCCCCCCCCCCCCCCCCTGTTCCAATAAGGCCAACCTGTTCTAATATGGCAGTTTACCTTACCTCACACACAGGATTCATATTCCTTTTTTGATGGCATCGATGAGTTTCTTGTCATCATCCTGATGTGGTGGGGGGTTCAATTCCATGCAGCAGTGGCTACATGAGGCAGAGGGATTACATTATATGGGGAGGTTCTCCATCAGGGGTTAGTTTGGTTTCAGGGATTGCATGGCACTGGCGGGGATGCAGCCCCCCTTTTGGTCTATTACATAACATGCCGAGTTATGAATTAACCAAAGATCTTCATACGCAAATGCCAGGAATGGCAGTGAAAAGTGCATTTCTCATGCATCCATAATGCTCGTTATCACCAAAATCTTCTGTGTCACATCCCCTCTCAAACCCTCCCATTTTTATGTCCCCGCCCCTTCAACCCCTTGTCATTTAATCCTGGATCCCGCCACTGCATGTGCATGGGGAGGGTGTATACTTGGAATGGTGCGAGGATTTCACAGCAGTGGCTGGGTTAGAGGGATTGTCATGCTGGCCTTGGTGTGGTGAGGGATTGGAGTTCCTTACTTTAGCAGGGGTTTCCTGGGTTGGAGGATTTGCATGGGGCGGTTGGAGGCCAGGATTCGCTGTGTTGGTAGGGGCCCCCTGAGGTGGTCAGATTTGCCCATGGTTTGTAACAGTGGTTGGGGTGGCATATTTGTGTGTAGGGCATACTTTTACTGGGTTTGCAATTGAAGAGGCTGATGTGTGATGTGTTCTGGAGTAGGGGTGTTTACTTGGTTGGTGGGGTCTAGTTAGGGTATGTGAGGCTAGGTTGAGAGGCTTCATCAGTCTAAGGTTCTGAGAACAAGTTGCAGATCTAGAAATTGTCTGGAACGTAAACATGTTATTGGCCTTTTTTATGTTTGGTCCAGCTCTATCCCTTTGTTTATAGCTTGGCAGGTTTTCAGGGTGCTACCATCTTAGTCCAGTAGATATCATTTGGTAGTGCAGTATTGGCCACGTAGTGGTTAATAGCCATCCGTATGACCAGTTGCATTTTGTTTAATTAGAAACGGTGCATCGTTGCTTTTTTCTAAGCTCAAAATGATATGTAAAAAATAATCATTTTAATATGGAAAGAGCAAAGAATTACTATGGAAATCACCTATCCGATCCCTTACAACACATATTCCATTACAAATATGTAGAGCTACACAACATACAACGTACTCATCTAAACAGTTTTATAGTACTTTCGCAATCAGACCAAACATCTTTTAAACACATGTTAAAACTAAACATATATGACATTGTAGTCTGCCTTTGGGAGGAGCAATGGTTGTCATGACAACCCTAACCAGCTGGTATGCGTTATGAATGCCTCATACTGTACAAGCAAGACGAGAAGGAAATTTTCACAGCTGCTTGAATGTAAAGTTTGGGAGGCACTGCGTACTGTTATGTTTTGGTATCGACCTACCATACGTAAAAATATACCTCCTTTAAGGCATACTCGATAGTTCAAGCGTCAATCATGGGGAAGTTATATTATGACCACAACTACACGCCAGGGGCACACCGACACACTAGGGACACAGCTACACACCAGGGGACAACCTTAATATATACACACAAGGCATGGTCGGCAGAGCCCACTAAGCAACCCAGACAATTACCTGAGTTTATTTTTGGGCAAAAATTATACTCGCTTCATGATGCGTGTGTATATTATGCAAGAGGTTTTGCATAAGAACCATACTTCTAGCTGCTTTTAAATGATTCCACACCACATCCCCTCCTGCACCCCTCCCCCTCAATAGGTTGTACACAAAGAACATATGCCCAAAAAATGTGCAAAATATATAACCATTACATTTTCCCTTCTAATAAGACCTTGTTTCTTTGCTTTTAAACCACTATTGCCTTCAAATCATACATACATGTACACCGACTTTCTCATAGAGAATATTTTTAGTGACTTGTTTCATTGATTTTTGTTCGCATCCAAATCACAGAAATCACTGTGAATGTTATGGATCGCTGCTTCCCCCTCCCCCCAGCACGTAGCGAATGATGTAATTCGTAGGACATCCTGGTACCAGGATATCTAATTATACGTCTTACGCAGACCGTATATAACTGATTGAACAATGAATCATTTACTACTGCCCCTGTAGTTTTCTGGTTTGGTATCTGTGAAGAACTGGACTTGGCAGGAGCATGCGCAGTGATTGCATTAATTGGACTATTTAAGTTGAGTGCACGTTGTAATTGCCATTCCATAATCCCTATTTTGGATTTCTGTGTGTTATCGGACATTACATTTTGGCGACGAGGGTGGGATACCAATGTCAGCTGTGTTCGGAACTGTGACTGAGTTTGTGGAAGGGGTTGAGGAATGGCCCCAGTACGTAGACAGATTAGAGCAGTTCTTTGCTGCTAATGGAATTGAAGTGGAGGGTAAGAAGCGCTCAATTTTGTTATCAGTGGTGGTGCTCGGACGTATCAGTTACTAACCACTTTGGTAGCTCCAGAAAAACCTGGCAGTAAAACATATGATGAATTGAAGAATATCGTGGAGCAGCACCTGAGTCACCACCGTCCGAGATAGTTCAACGACACAGGTTCCACACTTGTGTGCGACAAGAAGGTGAGCCGGTAGCGAGTTATGTATGCCGTTTGAGGGAGGTTGCGTGAAGGTGTAATTTTGGGCAAGCGCCGTTAGAAATGTTAAGAGACAGGCTCGTGTGTGGAGTAAATGATGAAAGAATCCAAAAACGGTTGCTGTTGGAAGTAAAACTGACGTTAGACGGAGCGTTGAAAATTGCACAAGCGCAAAAGGCAGCGGGAAAATGTTCGAGAGAAATCTCGGCGAAGAGTCAGGTTACTGTGCATATGGTGAAGAAAAGCGTTCCGGGTTCGACGGTGCAATGTTTTCGCTGTGGGAGAGCTGATCATGTGGCAGATAAGTGCCCCTTTTTAACCGCTCAATGTTTTAGGTGTCAGAAGACAGGACACATTCGCGAAGTATGTAAGCAGCAGCGGAAGAAGAGCGGAACTCGAAAGGAAGGAGTTGAGATGGTGACAGTAGAAGTCCAAGAAGGCGGTGTGGAAGAGGAAGGAGAATACCTCACCTGTTTAGAGCACCTTAGGGTACATGCCTTAAACAAAGGTAAAGGTAAACCTATTGTGTGTGAGGTGAGTGTTGATGGAATGAACATAACAATGGAGTTAGACACACGGTCTGCTGTATCGATTGTATCTGAAGATGTGTTCAGTCATAGGTGGCCCATGCAGACAAAAGTTGGTGGACTCCACATTGCAGTTATGCACATATTCTGGAGAGGTATTGAAGGTGCTTGGAAAAAGTTGAATACAAAGGCCAAGTAGCCAGGTTGCCAGTGACGGTGGTGAAAGGATCAGGGCCATCGTTGATTGGATGGAATTGGCTAGAACATTTGAAGGTAGACTGGGCTGCTGTGTGGAATGTGGTAAGAAGTAAGGAGGAGCTGGTAAAGTCATTAGTAGAAGAGTTTAAGGAGGTTTTTAAGGAAGGTTTGAGTACAGTAAAGGGTATGAAAGCAAAACTGGTGACGAAAGATGGGATAGTGCCTAAGTTTTGTAAGGCTCGCCCTGTGCCGTATGCTTTGAAGGGACAGGTGGAAGAAGAGTTGGATAGACTGACCAGGGAGGGTATTTTAGAGCCAGTGGAAATGGCAGAATGGGCAGCCCCAATACTGCCAGTGGTGAAGACAGATAAAAAGATTTGTGGTGATTTTAGGTTAACAATAAACCCAGCTTTGGAAGTAGATAGATATCCTATTCCAGAAATAGAGGATTTGTTAGCCACCTTGGCAGGGGGAAGATATTTTCAAAACTGGACTTAAGCCAGGCATACCAGCAAGTACTGTTACATGAGGAGTCAAAAGGATTGGTTTGTGTTAACACCGATAAAGGCTGTTCAGATATACGAGACTCCCTTTTGGAGTGGCTTCAGCACCAAGTATTTTTCAACGGTTGATGGAAACCATTTTACAAGGTATTCCCAAAGTGATTGTATACATTGATGACATTTTAGTCTCAGGACATTCATTCATAGGGAATTATTGAGAAGGGTGCTGAACAGGCTACAAGAAGTGGGAATTAGATTGAAATTGATCAAATGTTCGTTCATGGTTGACTCTGTAGAGTACTTGGGGTACAAATTGGATGCTAGGGGAATACATCCAGTTGCAGATAAAGTGAAAGCAGTTCAGGAGGCGCCGGAACCGAAGGATATTTCACAGCTAAAGTCCTACATAGGGCTTTTGACTTATTATGCTCGTTTCCTTCCGAATTTAGCGACGATTTTGGCGCCACTATACAAACTTCTACGATCGGGAGCGAAGTGGACGTGCCAGTGGACAATGCCAGAGCAGCGGGCTTTTCAGAACTCAAAGAAATTTCTGCTATCATCGCAGGTATTGGTGCATTACGACCTATCATTAGAGGTGATACTAGCGTGTGACACCTCTTCATATGGGGTTGGAGCGGTTTTGTCACATAGAATGGCAGATGGTTCAGAGCGGCCCAGTTGCTTTCGCGTCCCGTACATTGTCCCGAGCGGAGCAACGGTATTCCCAAATAGAGAAAGAAGGGCTAGCTTGTGTATTTGGGGTAAAGAGATTTCATCTGTATTTGTGTGGGCGGAGATTTACGCGAATAACAGACCACAAGCCATTATTGCAGGTTTTTGACCCACACAGAAGCATTTCCTCACAGGTGTCAGGGAGACTTCAAAGAGGAATACTCACATTAGCAGGGTAGGAGGATAAGATAATGTTTAGGGGGACACGTGAACACAGTAACGCAAACGGGTTGAGTAGACTGCCAATTCAGCATAACGCTGAGGACGTGAGCGAGGAGGCCCCAGAAGTCGTGTTGCTCATGCGGGGTTTGCAAGATTCCCCGGTGAATTTTGCGCAGATCAAAGCCTGGACTAGTAAGGATCCGGTGCTGGCGCAAGTGTTGGCTTTTGTACGGACAGGCTGGCCAGAAAAGACAATTCTAAACTTGTCAAGATTCTGCCGTAATGATACGAGTAGCATTTAGTACGGCCCAAATCTAACAATACCATTACCAAAATATACAATCGACTATTTGATCACAGTTGTCACTCTTCCAGCCAATTCTGAAGTTATTGGTGAAATTTCCATTCTTTAAAAGTGTTCCTATCCCGAAATATGCATGGACAAAAAAGAAGGAGGAGGATAATTCCGCACAACACCGTGATCCTTCGAACTTACTAGGCCTACAACAAGATCCTCGTCATCAGCTTACACTCAATCTCTGTGCAGCACTAAGAACTTGAAGGATTTTTTAAGACATCAATAGCAGTGCGCTAGCGCTATGCAAATCTCAAGTAGTGGGCAGTGATTACCGCAGGTACTACGCTCTACGCTCTAGTGCGCTGTGGCTCAGCCTGTACAAACATTGTACGCTACGCATGTTTTTCAGGGCACGACCAAACGGGCAAGCCGAGGTACATTGTACTAGTAAAACCTGGAATAATATTGTATTACAAAATTGGGAATTGCAGAATTACGTTCTTGGACGAGACCACCGAAAGCAAATTGCTTGTCACATTGGAATAATTTTCGCTGTGTATATGTATATACCTCATTACAGTATCGTTTAACTCTTTGACTGCCAAATGCATGTTTAAATCCTCAGTCAATTACACGCAAAACTCAAACAATTACTCAATTATGAAATGCAAACATTTTACACCTCAAAACAAACGCGTACAAACCAATAAGTATAGCCTTAAAGCATTTACATGGTTTCCTGAACAAAGGGTTTATCTGAAGTACATGTAAAAATTTTTGTAACTCGAATTCTTCACCCACTATGGTCCTATGCAGCAGGATATTTGAACATCACGTTTAATTGCTCCACGTTCCGCCGTATAGGAACTGGATAGCGGCATGCACGTTAGTAATTGCCTTCCTGGATTGATATGTACATTTGTGTATAGACAGCAAGTTTAGTAAATGCCAACCTGGCATGCAAAGATATCAAGTTGATAATCCATCATACTGTCCAGTCGCAAACGTCCGTGCGAAACCTTAGGCGGATATCGTAAGCAGGATATCATCGGATATTCAACGTAAATTTGTTATAAGGAAAAATACCCTGTTTACCCTAGAACCACGCCTGTCTGTATCCTCCTCTGCAATCATGTGACTTACTCTATTTTCTAAAGGCAAAACGAAAAACTATTAGAGGGGTACCTTTCAAGATTTAAGCAAAAATATACCAATCAAATTATCGCCATTACTATGGAGCTGATTCAGGTGAGACCCCGCATGCAGTGTGTATACGAAATATCAATCGCGTTATTCCATGCTATTGGGGTGCAACTTGATCCCACATCAGTCCTACACACCTTACAGAAGTCATCACTTGTCAGTGATATTTAAACTAAGAAATGGGCGTGTCTATAGCCGAGGGGATGGGAGAGACCTGACCTAAATTTTTGAATTTTAGTATGGTATGTAGCGCTTCCCCCCACCCCCCTTTACATAAAAAGGTGGCGCGGATGTTCCGTACGTCGCATTATGTTTAAACGGAGGCTTTATCATAATACATACAGAACACAAGCATAGTAAAAGCTCAGTAAACAAGCCAGCTGGATCTTGAAGGATAGCCCGAGCATTTTCCCTTATCAAAGTATAAGGCTTCAGTGGAGGCTTTGTCGTGCAAACCAAGTTTCGGTAACAGAGCTCATTGAAAAACGCCTAACTTTGGAGATGGTGTACACAGCGCGCTTTGTACCAATGCAAAAACCGACATTTATATTACCTTAAGCAAACATATTATGAGTGTCTATTTGCATCCTAGTGAACACCTGTGTACACTGTACGCACACTTTACTTCCAGCTCTGTATTATTTAATCCTAATAACCAGTGGTCCTCAATTTTATATATTATGCACGTATAGATGGGTGGACTATGATAAAATAAAATATAGTTATTAAGTTTACTAATTGCAAAGTTGTATCAAAATCAACTAGCGCGGGCAGTATACGCGCGTATGCCAAAGCACCTTTAGGTATATATGGTCAAGTTCAGTAGCGCGGCATGGAAATTTAGCTAAAAACCATACAATATCCGATCCAGGACCCTTTGTACGATTTAAAAAGAAGTCAGTCGGTTTAGATTAAAGTATAAACCGGCTTAAAGACCTTCATCAAGGTTTACGTAAACTTTTCAATCTAAGATTTCCAGCAGGGTTCATAAAGCAAATGCTCTCATGAATTTATTTTAATTAAGGAAAGGACATTTTATCCTATAACCGACCCCTTAACGTGTTTACATGTGCATGGGTATGCGTACAGCGTACCCCTACGTGTGGTGGCCATTCCAGTGCATTTTATCGAGGAATAGGAATCGAAACGAACGACGCATGCAGGCCAGGGACAACACGTCAGACTAGAAGGAATAGGTACATGAAATGATGGTGGGTGTGTGAACTAGCCCAGATATTGCAACAACAAAAAATGCGGAACCTACGATATTAGATTCCATATACAGTAGCAGATCGCACATCAGCACACTCATACATCCGCATATCAGCACACACCGCGAATATTCAAGGTCTTGATGTATTCTGTTATGCACTTTTTCGCCGATATTACAGCCCTTGACTTTTGGCTAAAACATATAGCCGAGAGCTGAGTCCAAAAATAATGTTGGACTGTTCACCAAAAGCTTACGCACCCATTACATCTATTCCCACCAATGATTTGAGGACAACTAACCTTATTACATATAGAAAAATATTTATGAAGGTCTTCTTAAAATCCAATACCCTCTTTAACCAAAAGGCTCCTGATTTTAAAATCTACCGGCATATTAGTTGTTTCTAGGATACTTCAACAGTATTTCATTTTGGATATCACCACTTCTTTTATTAACCAGTACTGCTATTAGAAATATATTAGAATCGAAGCACTGCACGATAAACTGTCACATCATGTTTAGATATATCACGGAGATAAACAATGAGAGAAAGAGGGGGTGGGAGATGAAAGGAGATTAAGGAGGTGAGGAATGTGAGGGATGAGAGGAAGGGAAGGAATGACATAAACGGTTATGTGAAAAACTGCACTAATATATATTTCTTACAGGAATGTGAAGTGCCAGCCAATAGCTTCAAATTTGTTATTGTATCTGAGCCTCAATCATTGCCTGACTTTGTCAAAGCCCATGCTAAAATGTTTCCAGTTACCGCACTGGTCACCTCAGGATACCAAAGTGATGATGGTGATGTGGAGATCAGTAGTAACACGATAATGCACATCTATTCACTACATAACACCCCAGTGGTACTGGCAATGAATGAGAACAGGCCACTTCCACCCATCCCCCTGACAACAGAGATACCATTCTCTGTTCTTTATAATCCCAACAATGACATGATAGAAGCCATGCAAGGATTTGTATTCGGTGATGTTTCCAGTCTGTTGTCAATGGCACACCCACCCAAGGTTATATGTGTAACAAAGGAGTGGGCTGGGGACTCGACTATTATCTGCAAAGGAGAAATACTAGTTATCAATAAACGTTTTGTGCCTGGACCTCATGTTGCAGCTGGAATTGTTACAATCAGCATAAGCAAGATGGTAGAAAAGTTTTTGCCAGGAAAATGCGCTGGATATTTCAGCACTGATCCAAAGTTGATCCAAATGTCACTAATGAATATTTTTCTGCACATTTCTGACCCATTTCCATTGATGGTTTATACCCCAAAGCCCATCAAACATACTGTTAGTCCCATCATACACCTAGTGAGCTGTGATGTAATTGACTATTTTGCTTATAGAATAGAAGGGAAATTTGAATCTCAATTACCAGTACACTTACCTGATATAAAATTATGCCTGATTGCAGATTCAAGGGAAACCACCTCCCAAAAATCTATCACATCGAGTAAATTAAATTTGGAACAGGATGAACCATATGAAATGGCAATCAATGGCACACCCACCCAAGGTTGTATGTGTAACAAAGGAGTGGACTGGGGACTCTACTAGTATCAGCAAAGGAGAAATACTAGTTATCAATAAAAGTTTTGTGCCTGGACCTCACGTTGCAGCTGGAGTTATTACATTCAGCATAAGTAAGATGGAAGAAAAGTTCTTACCTGAAGAATGTGCTGGATATTTCAGCACAGATCCAAAGTTGATCCAAATGTCCCTGGTGAATTTTTTTTTGTACAATTCAGAACCATTTCCATCAGTAGTTTATATCCCAGAGCCCTTCAAACATACTAGTAGTGATATCATTCACATAGTGGGTTGTGATGTTGTTCAATATTTTGCTTATACCACAGGAGGAGAATATGAATTTCAATTACCAGTACACCTCCCGGATATTCAACTATGCCTGATTGCAGATTTCATGGACCACACCTTACCACAATCTATCAGAACATGTGGTGTGAAAGGGGAAGAACCTTTAGAAGAGTGTGCAACATTAAATAATTCCAATTCAGATCAAACCATGAATAATATAATATTTACTAAGCAGCCTATCCTTCCGGATGTTAGCCTTGCACCCATCATTCTATCTGAACCACAAATGCTACCTGAATTTGTGGAGGCACATGCAAAATCTTTTCCACTTACTGCACTAGTCACCTCGGGATGCCAAAGTGATGATGGTGATGTGGTGATTAAAAGCAACATGATACTGCACATACATTCACTGCATACCACCCCAGTGATACTGGCTATGAATGAGAACAGGCTAATTCCACCCATCCCCCTTACAACAGAGACATCATTCTCTGTTGTTTACAATCCTAACAATGACAAGAAAAAAGCCATGCAAGGATTTGTATTCAGTGATGTTTCCAGTCTGCTGTCTTTGCCGCACCCACCCAAGGTTGTGTGTGTAACAAAGGAGTGGGCTGGGGACTCCACTACTATCAGCAAAGGAGAAATACTGGTTATCAATAAACGTTTTATGCCTGGATCTCATGTTGTAGCTGGAATTGTTACATTCAGCATAAGTAAGATGGTAGAGAAGTTCTTGCCTGAAGAATGTGATGGATATTTCAGCACAACTCCAAAGTTGATCCAAATGTCGCTGGAAAATATCTTTGCATACATTTCTATCCCATTTCCATCAGAAGTTTATACTCAGCAGCTCTTGGAACACCTTATCAGTGGCTTCTTATATCTAACTGGTTGTGATATAGTGCAATATATGGTTTATTCTAGTAATGAAGGAGAAAGAGAATCAGGTCAATTACCAGTCGACCTACCAGGTGTAAAACTATGTTTGATAACATTACCAAAACCCATAAGATCAATGGATGTGAAACGGAACGAATCGACAAATATCAGTGATATATTAAGCGGTTGTAATGGCAATCAATCCATGAACCATCATTCCATTACACAACCACCACCCCTCCCTCCTAAGTCTGTCACAAGAAATCGTTCATTTACAATGCCGATGGACTCTTCAGCTATGATTCCATCACATACTGCTATTCTATCACCACTTCAGAGGCAACCACCTCCTCTACCTTCCAAGCACGCTCATTATCCAACTTGTCATAGACCTAACATTGTCCAAGCAACCTGCAGTACACAGCAAGTAATTGTATCCTGCAAATCTATTGAGCATGGTAGTGAGGATATAGGACTCTCAAGAAAATGGGGCTCAATTGGGAGGCCAGTAACATTTCATGATCCAAGTGATACCTTGGTTCAGAAGAAGCTACATCCTTTATGGCAAAATGATGGACTTGTGCAGAAAGATGAAGAAACTGCGGTAGTCATTGAATCTGGAACAGGCCTTCAATTGAAACACCCCAGATATCCTCACGCATCATCTTTGCAAATAAAAACCAGAGATGACACAACAGTAGCCTCTTTATCAGCTACACTATCATATAATTCTAAAGCTAGATCTCAGTCCTTGCATCAGTGGTCACCCACACTATTTAATAATTCACCCACTCTACCCAACAATGGTGGAAATCTTCTCATCCACAAGCCAGCAGTTAGTAATGTGTGCATGAACAAATCTCCAATGGTTCCTTCATTACCGCCACCAGCTGCACCTGATTTAACTGAAACAGCACCAAATATTAGCAACATAGGAATGCATGATGAGAATTTGCCTAACCCAGTCATTGATGTCCGTCCACCTCTTCCACTACCTGTCATCTCTGATCAGGCACTTTTGGCATCTAAACCACAAGAAGAGCCTCTTAAATATCAACAAGATGGAATGGTGAGTGCAGGTGCACAACAACCAATCATTATAGAAGGATATCACCAGGTATCAGGGCCACTAACAATTAACCAGTTTGTCTCACATTATTCAGACCAGCTACCTGTTTCCATCCATGTCACCCCTGCAGCTGGTTTGATATCTGGTCCAAAATGTTTAGATGTCACTGCATTGAAGAGACAAGAAGTTTTAAAAGGCGAAGACTATACTGGAAAGCAAATAGAGATACAGCTAATGTCACCTAAACGGTTCTCCCTCTTGTATGGTACATTGCAAGGGTACACTGTTAAAGGTGTTTCAGACTTTCTCAAGCTCAGAACTGCCCCGAAGGTTGTGTGTGTAACAAGATGTTGGAAAAATAGTGTTATGTCTATTGATAAGAATGAAATCCTTATCATTCAAATACTTCAAAGAGGAGTTAAAAAGGGCATTATTACCTTTAGTATACGCACACGCTCATTGAAATTCCTTCCACGTGGTTGCACTGCCCACTTCAGTACAAATGCTTCTCTGCTGGGGTTGCCTATGGTTGATCTGATTGGCCACATTCCTAACCTCTTTCCTTGCAAAGTGTGCAGTGTCAAGAGTGGTAACATGCCAAAGTATTACCCCAATGATGTTATCACTTTAAAAGAGATAGCTGTCACCTTTATGCTAGAGTGTGTGCCGAAACATAAAGGTTTGGACAGCACACAGGATTCATCCATTCTAAGTATTCCTGCTGGATTGCCCTGTGTGAACATAGTGGTACTCGAGAAATTAAATGAACCTAATGCAGGCCTGACAGGAGAGGACCAATACGTCACTATGTACTCGGTAAGCTAATCTAGTTAGTATAATGACATTCTATTCACAATAAAAATTCTTAAACACTGATAAAGATGATGCAATGTGACAACATATTCAACCACATATGAGTTTAATGAAACTGATTCAAATGACAGTGGACAATATTATTGCACAAGGAATCCAAACAATGATGTGGTATGTGGGATACTTGGCATGTGGGATAGCTAAAATGGCTGTAAGTATGTACAGTTGATAGACAGCCATTTAAAATTCCATTAGCCAAGCACATCATTAATCTATTATTTCCATTGTGCTTCATAGTTCATATTGAGTAATGATTACAGATCATGTGAACAATTGTAGTCCAATAATTAAACTTTGTTCTTTCATGTATTCATCAAAGCTGTGTGCATGGTAAAATTATACCGAAGATGCATTTGGTATAGAATTCCAAGCTAGGCCGTGTGGTGTCCATTGGAATAAATGCTTATAGGGAGAATAGTATTGCTGTTTGCGTTGCAGGATACCTTCAAATCTAAACAGGTGTACATGTCATTGGAAGCTGACCAATTGGATAGGGAGCCACTTTATACCTCCCCAACACAGCAAAACATGGAAGTCTGTTGTGGTGTACATAGTAATTTGCCTTCATCTGATGTGAGGGTAGAGCTTGAAGATGTGAGCATGCCTGTCCACCATCATGAGAAGGTACATTAGACTTCAGCATGTGCATGGCAATATATAAATTTATTTAATTTATTTTTTGAATTTGTATATACAGACCAAAATGAAAGATAGTAACACGTTTGCAATCCAAGAAATAAAGCCTCAGAAGTACTTTCTGATGAACAAACATTTAAAATGTAAACTATTGTAATAGTTCACACAGTTGTGGTCAGTTCCTGCATACAGTGTTGGGGAACATCTTTCATATAGGGTAACAAACACGTGGGTATATTTTTACAACAGTAAATATAATAGGTTTTTTGCCATATCTCGAATTGAAGTACATGAACCTCACAGCATAGTCTATAGTGCCATCCAATGAGAAGTTCTCTTATCAGTGAGGGCAAAATGGTAGTATGTTCACTGAGACGAAAATCATCAAATAAATGCTAACAAATAATAAAAACAATCCATGAATATAATTTGAGAGGAATTTTAAAAAAGAAAATGATGTTGCATCATATTTTTTGGTTTAAAAGGACACAAAGTGATCTATATATTAACTAATTAAAACATTTAATCTTAGATTCAGCGTAAATACGAAGGAAACAAGCATCAATGATGAATGAAACAGACCAGTACATAGCACACAAAAACTATAAACTTTTAATGTGCTAATGATAGGTGTCTTTCTTTCATAGGTATTCCTTCATAGGAAATCCATTGTTTTTACTGCCTCTATTTGAAAATATTTTACCCATGCAATACTTGAAATTAAAATTGCACATGCATTTAATATCACACTTGTAAAGCTTGCAAAGAATAATGATAGAAATATCAATCTAAAAACGTGTCCTTGTGGTAAATATTGATCAAAAAAGTAACAGCACTGTTTCATTAGCTAATGGGAATTTTTGATGGGCAGTTTGTTGCTGAGTTGTTATTAGAGCCATAGGGTTATACTATGTAACTTTGGCTCAAACTATTTTAGGATGCTTGCAGTCATAGAGAGTTGTACTTGGTGACACAAGCTGAATTAATGGAAAGTGAGCCATCACTATATACCTCCATGATGCCTCAAAAGATGGAAGTCTCAGGTGGTCTCCATAGTGATGTGCCAACACCTGAGGTGAGAGCCAAGCTGAAATAAACGCAATTGATTGTAATGATAAGTTGATAAACGATAGATGGACGATATCACAATAATTCATACGCTGTGGACGTGGCTACACAGTACTGCATAAAATTATAATGTAGATTAATTCATGGTGTAACGTGGTAATATTAATTTGGATGAAATTGTAGTTACATTAATTGGGATGATTTGCAAAATATTTTACATGTGTTTTAGATTACAATGTGTGCAGTATACAACTAATTACAATGTATAAGTCAATAAAAGCCAAATAATCTTTTTCTGTTAGATACTTTAAATAAGGTTTAATTTAAATCGCAGATTGTGTGCATTATACATGTATGGTGTGCATTTAATTTAACATTGAAGAAGCAATGAATTATGATAGAAACGACTATCAGATACAAATACAGATGTGTAACTGTCATAACTATTGAAAGTACCAATGCTGTGCAGGTTAGCATTAAAAATGGACATTTCAGATGTACACGATGTTGCAAACCGGATTGATGGATAGGGAGCCACCCTGTTATACCTCCCTGACACATCAAAAGATGGGAATCTCACATCACTATGGTAATCGCCATTGTTATGAGCCTAAACCTGATATGATGGCCAACGACAAAGATGTGAGCATGCCAGCTAACCAACAGGAGGAGGTATAGAAAGTCACACATTAGATTACTGTATACGATAATTAAATTAATCTATTAACCGAAATTTTATCCAGACAAAAATAGAAGATAGTGACATATTTAAAGGGGAAACTAATGAATCCTTGGAAGTGTTGTTAGCAGAACAGAAAAAGAACAGTCATGCCATTAGCACGATGAACCTTAAACAGGTATTGTATAATTAAAGCAGATATGCTCAGTATTGTAGTCTCTTATGTAAATTCGTTCTAAGGTTCTTCACGTCCTCGAAGCTATTGGATTGGGCAAATACAAGGATACATTCCAGAATGAGCAGATAACTGGGGATATTTTATGCATTCTGACAAAGCAAATGATGCAGGAGGACCTTCACATGCATCCTGATGACTGCAATTTATTGCTGAACGTAGTTGCCGGAAACATTAATATTTGTACTTTGTTTCCGTAGCTCAGCTCAACAAAGCATTAATATTCATGCTCCACGTGCAATATATAGAAGGCCTATGCTAATTAATGTGCACATAAATTTTGTACTGTGGAGATTTGAATTGTGTATTTATGTTTATCCAATCCTGTACGATAATTAAGGCAGTCTGGATTGGCCAGCAGGCAGCAGCCAATGACTTCATCAATACTGTTATTGCATTTTCTCGTATGCTTTCCACTAAAAATACGTCACCGCTGCGGGACCCTTAAACGAAAACAGCTCTGTTACTTCTATTTGAATATTGAGGATCGATAAACCAATAACGTTAGCGATCGCTTCTTTCTAAATCAAAGGTTAGTGCATTATAAGATTCAATTGTACGCTGGCTAGTTGGGCCTAGTCCCGCAAGCCAGATGCGCACGGTGGACCGGGAATGGGGAAACGACAGCACTGGCTTTTATACCGCAGCGGCACGCCCGAGACTGAGTCGGCTGTACGCACCATAGACACACCTTTTAGTTCTGGCTGAAAATACACGAATGCTTAGCAGAATTTTAAGACGCTGGGGTGTGCTAAATATAGGTTTCCATTTCAGTTAACCTTGTTCCCATGCACTATCGACTTCCAATCCTATACGTCACTAACCTTCTTTTAGAGAATGCCTTATAATATAGAGCTGACATCAAACTATGAGTAGTAATTCTTTTAACTAAATTAAGTGAAGTTGAGTAAAGAGTACAGCACACGAATAAACAACCGCTGTATGGGTATCTGTAGGGCCTTTGCAGCATGCTCTTTCTACTCCAAAAATAAACACCATCTCGATGGAGGGTTTTGAAAGACAGGATAATGAAACAAAGAAAAAATCAAAATTGCTCAACCACAAGCTTTGCAATTTTTAATTATTAAGCAAACATAATTGTCTTATTTGAACCTTGCTTTGAAACCTGTGGTGTAAAAACACGGGAACAATGTTGACAGAAATGAAAAATTAAATATACCTGTGATTAGCACAATTGTAAGACGCTGGGTGTGGGATTTCATTTTCCATTTCAGTCAACTTTATTCCAATGCTTTCTACTCCACTATCACCTTCCATTCCAAAATGCTCTCATAGAGAATGTTTTTAATTGTTAGTAGAATTCTGATATTAAGCTGACATCAAGCTATGTGAAGTAATCCTTATAATTTAATTTGTTGCAGTCCAAATCAGGGTTAAACAGTTTTTTCAGAATTTATGAAAGCATTTCTGAAGCAATATCATAAAATCCTGCAGCATTCTATTTGGGATTGGAAATTCTACAATGAAATTGGAAGGAGTTAAAAGTTGTATAAAAAGCAGTGTAAAAAGGAAGGGAACAAAGATTTTGGGGGGAAAAAGAGTCTAATATCCTATATTTTGCACTACTTTTGGTTCTAGTACATTTACACGTGCTAAATATAGGATTTTTGTCTAATTTTTCTTTTCTCAAAATCTTTATCTCTTCCTTTTCACACCACCTTTACCTTCAATTCCTATATCCCACCAACCTCGATAAACTCCCCTCAGGCCGGAATTTAGTTCATGATATTGAATTGGTAGCACCACCCCCTCTTGTACCATTTACTGAATTAGATCCAATGTAATTGTAATAGCATCGTTCATTAATGTTGCTTAGTGTGTCCCAGTATAATGTTACAATTAGGAGGCGCCTGTTGCATTGTACTTGGACACACTAAGCAACACATGAATGTCGCTTGCAAGAACATGCAGTGCTATGTACTCCATTTGAAAAGTGCTTGTGCACATTGTTATGGCGCGGCATTCGTGCCAAAAGTATATCAACTCTACCGCACTATATACACACTGCTTAAATCAATTATTAACCGCATTGGGTAGTGACCTCATTCATATATGTACATCGCATTGGGTAGTCATGCGCGCACCTCTTGTATATATATCTTTCTCTTATCACTTGATTCGGTATAACTATATCTCCTTCGGATACAGAAATTCTGGAGGTCTTTTCAATATCAATAGTCATGTATGTCACAAGATAATCAACTAGATCCCGTGAAACACTGTGGCGGCCATCTTGGTACACAGGAAGTGATTGTTAGTAGTGTTGCCGCGGCTGACTAAGAGAAACAAGTCCCGAACGGCCGGAAGACCGGATTAAACCCTTGACGGTCACACTAGAAAAAATTTTTGTTGAAATAACAAATGCTAGGTGGAAATAACAAGAACATTGTAGACCATTTTGACTTTCAACAAACATAAAAAAAACTCTCATTGGTTAAAACTACAGTTGCTAGTTGTATCTATTGAATTATGTTATTGTTACATTGAATTTGCTTGTTTCAACTAGGCTTTAGTGACATTGACGTAATTTTGTACTGTTGAAATGACTAGTTTTCTAATACATATGTAGATTGAAACTGCTAAAAACTTATATAGTTTTAACAATGGTTTGTAGAACCAATGCATCTTGATTAGGAACATCTTAAGGGGTATATATATATCAAAACAATTACTAGTGATACAACATGTAATTACAATTCCCTGTTATACAGTTATGTACATGAATTGTAATAGGATCCGCCTGGTGAACAAGTCGAAGATGGCTTATGTGCAACTTGAGAGTAGAAGACAAACTGTAGCACAAAGTACATGCACGCTAAGAAATCTATTGCACTCATTATAAAGTTTATTAAAATGGTAGTACTGTTAATAAGTGCTTCAACAACAAATAATTTTTAAAGCCCACTTCACGTGGTAGTGGGTCCTGTAGTAGAGTGGCATTGTCTCTTTCCTTTGTGTTCTGTCTATTTGAAGCAGTTTTGTAGAGCGATCACTTGTAATGGATGCTAGCAGCGCCATCACGAAAAAACAGTCGAGAAAAAAACTCATCTGCCTACCTTAAAGATAATGGCATGGACGGCAGTGTCTGCATAAAATTTGAAGGTAGTTAAAGCCATTCTGCTGTACAAATAGGCATACATTCATGCTTAGACAGTTACCAAGGGGCTTGTTCGATATGTTTGGTGTGTAATTTTATTTTATGAGTTTTCTATAACTATGATTATGCAGACGAGGATACATGGTACAACTAGTCAATGTCAGTTTAGGCAAGTGTTTACAGGACTAAAGAGTGAGATCCCGCATTTAATTAATAAACGCGCCATTCGCACGCAGCAAGAAACGGCTCGCGATCCGCATATATAAGGTTGGAAAGGTGATTTCCGTGTAATCGGTTGGTTTTGAAATGAGTTATACGCCCAAGCGAAACCAACTAAACTTACTAAGTACCGCTCAGTTAAGCTTATTTGTTTACCTTCCAAGTAGTTTTTGCCATAGTGTAGAATCAAGCGGTTTACAACGACGTTAAATATTTACGTGGAATTTATGCACAAGTACATAACGAAGTACACTATAGTAAGAGAATGTGAAATTGAAGTATAGCCCATGTTCTTGATTGCAGCTTACAGAGCACATTACCCACTTGATCAAAGTTAATGTTATCACAGTACACATTACTGTTTAGTACATACACAACTGTTTACTATGAAGACAATCACTAATTTCATTCTGTGTGTTTGTTTATCATAGTAGTCTTCATAGACCCCACAGTTCTACGTGTTTGCAGGGTAGACCATGTTTTATTGCCTGCAAAGGTAGTCAAATCAGCCTATCCACAGTGGTGTACGCCATTAGCTCCATGTGTGTGACCATAGCAACCTGTGATGTGTTGGTGAGGTAGTCACAACAGTCATCGGCTTTGAGGTGTCGTAACCATGGCATCCACAGTGATGTATATGTATATGAGAGAGGTAACTAAGCCTATACAGTAACCATAGCAACCCACATGTCACTGCTCAATGTGTGGCAACCATGGCAACCCACATTTTCTCAGTCTCTACCCATCAACCGTGCCACACCTGCATTCTTAATATAGTTTAAGGTACTTAAACTGAGTTAACTAGCTGCCTGCTGCATGCCATTAGAGATGTAATGGTTGGTTATAATGCGCATGTGCAAGGCTTGGGCGTGTGCATTGGTACGTTCAGCTGCCATTGAGATTTTATTTTTTTAAACTCCCTTTTCTCTATGGACAATGGGAATTCTGGATGGGACATGGCACGGTGCAAGTGGGTGGTGCCGTATCAACACGCCAAACACCATGCCGCGCATGCGTGCCAGTTACACCTCAAACCTTGACCAATGGGTTCAGTCGGATGTGCAATAATTGTTAAAATACCACACATTCTGTACCACTCAACACATCTCTTTGCCACAACTTCAGCCATCACTGCTTTATCTTTATGCACGCAATCTCCCTTAACATGTACCTCACCCTTATTGCATAATAAGGAATACTAGTACTTCAACCTTCTCACTAGTATTCGCATGGGCATCTCCCTTCTCATTATTAGTGACTTCAAGTGTCAGTCTATGACTCACGCTTACTATATCCGTGTCAACATATTAATCACAAGTGTGCTTGCTTTATTGTATCTTTAAATAGTTGTAACTGTTACTGAAGTTGCTTGTGATTATCAGCTTCAAGTCACACTGATGAGCTGCATGCTACTGATTCCCTAGTACACATAGTAAATAAATTGTGTGCTCTAATTACAATTTATGCTTTACAAGTACAAAAAATGTGGTCAAAGAGATGAGGAAGCTGTGTAAGCGACCATTTCTAATAGGAATGTCAGAGAGTTTGTATAAGAGCGAAGTACATATTTGAAGGAGCTTCAGGCACCTTTATATTGCTAATCCATTTTCAGGCCCACTAAATTGGCAGTTGACTTTTTCTAGGCTAGCGTCGGAAGGGGGGACCTAGATTTCAAGAGTAAATGTGTGGCATAGATACATGTGTATAGCAACAAACCACTAATAATATTCCTGCCTTTGTAATTGTTTAATTGCACCCATTGCATTTGATGTTAGATGTACAGATTTTTTCTAGTGCAGAGACCTAAGTGACCTCACCTCCAAGGCCATCCTGCCCTTCAACAAGTCATGCAAATGGTTTATTCTCATCAAATTTGTCAGACACAGGTACTCCTGAGCCAAACCTTTTCTCTCCCTGGAACTGCTTCAGACGATGCTTTATCTTCAGTGTATAGTATATTCCAGATTCCAGACACCTGGAGACCTTCAATTATGCAACGTCTTCGAAAAGAGACAGATGAAGAGCGGCTATAACAAATAGACACTTCCAGATCAAATAAGGTTGTGAGGGATTTAGTAACCCAATTGTTCCCAAGCCAAATTCAACATTTGCATCTGTTGTTGCAAACAAAATAGTAAGAAAGTATCCTTTCATGAAAGACATTGGTTCAAAGGTGTCTGGATTTTATACATAATGTGTGGTCAAATTTTGCAGCATGAGTTTGAGCTGGACCTGATCACAGACAATGAAGACTTCATTAAGAAGGCTATGGAGAAGTGGAGGAAAATTGTTCCAGCTGTCCTTAAATTCTCTGAATCTTTGACAGGAAAGTGCAGCGATACTTTAAAAGCAATTAGGGATGTTCACAAAGGTAAGCAATTTACAATTTTGCATGTCGTTTGATATGTGTTTGCTCACATGCATGGTCCACTATTTGCCTTTATGGGCCATCAGCATAGTTGCTGTGGGAACGTGCATTTGTGTTTACACACACTAACCAGTTCTAATTTTTGTAGATGATGAGGAGGATGACCTCTGTGCCCTCACTTTACTGGTAAAACATTGACACAAAATTCAAGGAAGATCCTATTGCCTTAGCATTGTAGAAATGCAATGTATAGGTATTGCACATGTACATAATACCTAATTGTTTGTGAAGCGTAATCTAGAATGTTGTATACCTATGCATGATTGTGTTAAATAATGTACCTGTGTCTTCCTGCATGGGGCACATTTGTCAACCATGGTGTGCAGAAAATAAAGTTTTGTCAGTTTTAAATTTGATGGTGCATGCATGCTTGTTGTACAGGTCCTTTGGAGCTTGGCCCAAAATTGCTAAGCAACAATTATTTTCTCTAGTCCCAATTCAGAGCATCAAAGTGAAGCAGTTCAATATGCTTTTCTGCATATCTCAATCGTTGCTTCACTTTGACGCTCTGACTTGTGACCAGAGAAAAATAAGTATAGCTTGTATGGCAATTTCTGGCCAAGGTTTGGACCTGTATAACGAGCATGCACCATCAAATGTAAAAGGATGTTAACTGGCAGAAGTTTATTTTCTGCACACCACAGTAGATGAATGTACCACCAGGAGGATGCCATTAGGCATCAGTCGTCAGTTTGGCGGCAAAATTACTGTGTATGGTAACATGCAATTAGCACATTGCAAAAAAGCAATGCAAGATTACTTGCATTTGTTCTTTGTCTATTTCTTCATGAATTTGTGTTCAAGCTTCCTCAAGAAACAAAAAAAACTGCAACATATCTGACTACAAGCAGCGACATAATGAAATATGCTTGTGACTGACTGTCTGACTTTACTGTATGTACTTTATGCTGCTGCTTTTGTGCTTGATTATTTGATTTGCATACTTGTCTGATGTAACATTATGCTGTGCATGTGGTTTAAATATAGAAGCTAAAACTAAGTATTAAAAATAATTTACTCGACAGTAAATTTGTCAAAATGGGTACTTTAAATAATCAAATCTACAATTATACTTATCTTGACCAATGCTTTGTTATATCAACTATTCAGATGCAAAGTTATAATGAAATTAAATGTAGTTGTCTTAACTAATCCTTTATTATATCAACTACCTGTGAAGTTAAAATTGCTTATTAAAAAGCTCGAATGTACAATAATTGTAGTCATTTTAACTAATCCTTTATTGTATCAACTACCCATAAAGTTAAAATTACTTATCAAATTAACAATAATTGCTGTCATTTTAACTACCTTTATTTATTATATCAACTACCTGTAAAGTTAAAATTACTTTTTTAAAAAGCTCAAATGTACAATAATTATAGTCATTTTAACTAATCGTAATATCAACTATCTAGGTATAAAGTTAAAATTGTCGTTTAAAAAATCTGTACTTTTAACAACAGGCTAATAATTATTTCCATTACTGTTAATACCGTTAAAACAACATTTTAAACTGTTACCTCAGTTTCAATTGTTTATACCATTTAAGAATATGTTGTTTCAACAAAAATGTTTTCTAGTGCACGGTCACGGACAGAAAAGGCTGGCACCAATCCTTCCCGGTCACGGCCACGGCCAACCGTCTGCAACCTATCCGACACGGTCACGGCCATTTCTGACCATCAAATCTCGAGGTTGGCGGTCGATCACCGTCGATCGGCGGTCAACCGTCAAGGGCTGGGAATTATTTACCTGTACAAGCTTACATGTACGCGTCATCAGTAAACTGCGTTTAAATAATATGGAATTTGTTTCAATAATGAAAAGCTTGCTGAACAGCTTAAACACGGAACGGGCACGGAGGTACGAAAGGGTAAATGTTTAAGTTTAAACACTACAGTTCCTATCAAAGTAACAGCAAAACTCTTTCTAGCGGGGCATGCAGAGTCCATTCTACTGTGTAAGCTTATCAGCTAACCAATGAGGCTCAAAGGAATATCAACTGCACAACGTACACGAACAGATAATTATATATGCAGCACTGCGCAGGCGCTAATAATCAGAATACTACACTACCCCGTCTTTTATTGAGAACATGTCTAGATGTTCCAGATTAATCTCCGAATCCTGGTTGACCTTCTCAATACCACAGGATCACCAGGCACCACCTCTCGATCACCATCCTCCAGCTCAGCTTGTAGTGGTGCTTGAGGTTCCACCTCAGGTGGTTCACCAGGCCTCTCATCTTCATCACCTTCTGCCTCCTGATCCTTGATGCTCCTTCTGATCCTCCAGCTCATCTTGATGCTCCTCCTGATCCTCCAGCTCATCTTGATGCTCCTCCTGATCCTCCAGCTCATCATGATGCTCCTCCTGATCCTCCAGCTCATCATCAAGCTCATCTTGATGCTCCTCCTGATCCTCCAGCTCATCATGATGCTCCTCCTGATCCTCCAGCTCATCATGATGCTCCTCCTGATCCTCCAGCTCATCTTGATGCTCCTCCTGATCCTCCAGCTCATCATGATGCTCCTCCTGATCCTCCAGCTCATCATGATGCTCCCCCTGATCCTCCAGCTCATCTTGATGCTCCTCCTGATCCTCCAGCTCATCATGATGCTCGTCCTGATCCTCCAGCTCATCATCAAGCTCATCTTGATGCTCCTCCTGATCCTCCAGCTCATCATGATGCTCCTCCAGATCCTCCAGCTCATCATGATGCTCCTCCTGATCCTCAAGCTCATCTTGATGCTCCTCCTGATCATCCAGCTCATTATGATGCTCCTCCTGATCCTCCAGCTCATCATGATGCTCCTCCTGATCCTCCAGCTCATCATGATGCTCCTCCTGATCCTCCAGCTCATTATGATGCTCCTCCTGATCCTCCAGCTCATCATGATGCTCCTCCTGATCCTCAAGCTCATCTTGATGCTCCTCCTGATCATCCAGCTCATTATGATGCTCCTCCTGATCCTCCAGCTCATCATGATGCTCCTCCTGATCCTCCAGCTCATCATGATGCTCCTCCTGATCCTCCAGCTCATCATGATGCTCCTCCAGATCCTCCAGCTCATCATGATGCTCCTCCTGATCCTCAAGCTCATCTTGATGCTCCTCCTGATCCTCCAGCTCATCATGATGCTCCTCCTGATCCTCCAGCTCATCATGATGCTCCTCCTGATCCTCCAGCTCATCATGATGCTCCTCCTGATCCTCCAGCTCATCATGATGCTCCTCCTGATCCTCCAGCTCATCATGATGCTCCTCCAGATCCTCCAGCTCATCATGATGCTCCTCCTGATCCTCAAGCTCATCTTGATGCTCCTCCTGATCATCCAGCTCATTATGATGCTCCTCCTGATCCTCCAGCTCATCATGATGCCCCTCCTGATCCTCCAGCTCATTATGATGCTCCTCCTGATCCTCCAGCTCATCATGATGCCCCTCCTGATCCTCCAGCTCATCATGATGCTCCTCCTGATCCTCCAGCTCATCTTGATGCTCCTCCTGATCATCCAGCTCATTATGATGCTCCTCCTGATCCTCCAGCTCATCATGATGCCCCTCCTGATCCTCCAGCTCATCATGATGCTCCTCCAGATCCTCCAGCTCATCATGATGCTCCTCCTGATCCTCCAGCTCATCTTGATGCTCCTCCTGATCCTCCAGCTCATCATGATGCTCCTCCTGATCCTCCAGCTCATCATGATGCTCCTCCAGATCCTCCAGCTCATCATGATGCTCCTCCTGATCCTCAAGCTCATCTTGATGCTCCTCCTGATCCTCCAGCTCATCATGATGCTCCTCCTGATCCTCCAGCTCATCTTGATGCTCCTCCTGATCCTCCAGCTCATCATGATGCTCCTCCTGATCCTCCAGCTCATCATGATGCTCCCCCTGATCCTCCAGCTCATCTTGATGCTCCTCCTGATCCTCCAGCTCATCATGATGCTCGTCCTGATCCTCCAGCTCATCATCAAGCTCATCTTGATGCTCCTCCTGATCCTCCAGCTCATCATGATGCTCCTCCAGATCCTCCAGCTCATCATGATGCTCCTTCTGATCCTCCAGCTCATCATGATGCTCCTCCTGATCCCCCAGCTCATCTTGATGCTCCTCCTGATCCTCCAGCTCATCATGATGCCCCTCCTGATCCTCCAGCTCATCTTGATGCTCCTCCTGATCCTCCAGCTCATCTTGATGCTCCTCCTGATCCTCCAGCTCATCATGATGCTCCTCCTGATCCTCCAGCTCATCTTGATGCTCCTCCTGATCCTCCAGCTCATCATGATGCCCCTCCTGATCCTCCAGCTCATCTTGATGCTCCTCCTGATCCTCCAGCTCATCATGATGCCCCTCCTGATCCTCCAGCTCATCTTGATGCTCCTCCTGATCCTCCAGCTCATCTTGATGCTCCTCCTGATCCTCCAGCTCATCTTGATGCCCCTCCTGATCCTCCAGCTCATCTTGATGCCCCTCCTGATCCTCCAGCTCATCTTGATGCCCCTCCTGATCCTCCAGCTCATCTTGATGCTCCTCCTGATCCTCCAGCTCATCTTGATGCCCCTCCTGATCCTCCAGCTCATCTTGATGCCCCTCCTGATCCTCCAGCTCATCTTGATGCCCCTCCTGATCCTCCAGCTCATCTTGATGCCCCTCCTGATCCTCCAGCTCATCTTGATGCTCCTCCTGATCCTCCAGCTCATCATGATGCCCCTCCTGATCCTCCAGCTCATCTTGATGCTCCTCCTGATCCTCCAGCTCATCTTGATGCTCCTCCTGATCCTCCAGCTCATCTTGATGCTCCTCCTGATCCTCCAGCTCATCTTGATGCCCCTCCTGATCCTCCAGCTCATCTTGATGCTCCTCCTGATCCTCCAGCTCATCATGATGCTCCTCCTGATCCTCCAGCTCATCATGATGCTCCTCCAGCTCATCATCAAGCTCATCTTGATGCTCCTCCTGATCCTCCAGCTCATCTTGATGCTCCTCCTGATCCTCCAGCTCATCTTGATGCTCCTCCTGATCCTCCAGCTCATCTTGATGCTCCTCCTGATCCTCCAGCTCATCTTGATGCTCCTCCTGATCCTCCAGCTCATCATGATGCTCCTCCAGCTCATCATCAAGCTCATCTTGATGCTCCTCCTGATCCTCCAGCTCATCATCAAGCTCATCTTGATGCTCCTCCTGATCCTCCAGCTCATCTTGATGCTCCTCCTGATCCTCCAGCTCATCATGATGCTCCTCCTGATCCTCCAGCTCATCTTGATGCTCCTCCTGATCCTCCAGCTCATCTTGATGCTCCTCCTGATCCTCCAGCTCATCATGATGCCCCTCCTGATCCTCCAGCTCATCTTGATGCTCCTCCTGATCCTCCAGCTCATCATGATGCTCCTCCTGATCCTCCAGCTCATCATGATGCTCCTCCAGCTCATCATCAAGCTCATCTTGATGCTCCTCCTGATCCTCCAGCTCATCTTGATGCTCCTCCTGATCCTCCAGCTCATCTTGATGCTCCTCCTGATCCTCCAGCTCATCTTGATGCTCCTCCTGATCCTCCAGCTCATCTTGATGCTCCTCCTGATCCTCCAGCTCATCATGATGCTCCTCCAGCTCATCATCAAGCTCATCTTGATGCTCCTCCTGATCCTCCAGCTCATCATCAAGCTCATCTTGATGCTCCTCTTCGATGATCACTTCACCCTCCTCTGTATCGCTATCTGGAGAAGCCGACTCCCATACTTCTTTGTCTGTAGATGAGGCTTCCTTTTCATCATCCTTCTGTTTGCTTAGTTGCTCTGTCCCTTCTTGTGCATCCCTGCCACAAAGCAAGTAAGGCTTCAGGCGGTTGAAATGAACTACAAGGCATTTGTGTGGAGGGTCACGATGGTGAATACGGAACACAACATCACTAAATATTTTTTTAATTACAAAGGGACCCTTCCAAGGTGTATGCAGCTTGCAGGACTTCCCTCTTGCTACCGCTGGGCAGTGCAGCCATACCAGGTCACCAACTTTGTATGCTGGACTCACTCCTTTTACTTTGCAATCATAGCCCTCTTTCTGAATCCTAGATTCCACTGTCAAGTATTTCCGTACTTTGTGGTATGCCGACTCCAAAGTACTCCTTAGATACAAAGCATGCATACTGCTGCACTTTGTTAGCTCTGCAGGAGGGTTGCCAAACATAACATCCACAGGCAAACGTACCCTCGACTAAACACAAGCATGAATGGGGACATATGCGTTGTTTTGTGCACACTGGTCCGGTAGGCCATAATCACTCCAACCCCACTGACACACATGCAGTTACTTGTGAAAAACACATCAGCGACATGGAGTCCTTTGGACAGGACCATGTAGAGGAGACGATGGGATATGAGCATACAGTGGAGGGTATGAGTCTGAAAAGACATACTACCATTTTTTTGCTGATACTATTATGACTACTAAAGGTAATGAACTATGCACATGTAGAACCAAACATAAAGAGAATGAATCTGAATATAAACATTCCAAAAATACCAGTGAAAAACTATGCAACCAAAAGACATAAAAGCTTATGAGTGAATCTATGTAGCACAATTTATAGGGTGCACAACAAGGGGAAAAGGAGTAGTGTCTTATGGCGGAAAGTATGTGTATAGGTGTGACCAAAAACTAGAGTGTGGATAGAAAATACAGTTCCATTTGTTGGACCCCAAGTGTAAGGCAAACTATTAATACTACATACGCTTGAACATCAATATAGCGATTCACTACCAATTAAAAATTGGGTCAGATGCGATGGGCCCTGGCAAGGATCACCTCCCACACTAATCACCGGATATATTAAGATATAAGAGTTCCTTCTCGGGAATAAGCTTGGGTATTGAACATTATTTGATAAATGCTTATCGTCGTTGGTGGCTGCATCTTTGATTGGTTGTGGTTGCCTCCTGAGTTTAAGGTATACGAATATACAATTAGCTCGAGCATAAACATTGTGGTGCGCTATAAATTGTATGGCTTGCACACACTAATCACCGGAAACATTGTGGTTTGCTGTACTTTGTCAGTAACTTCTGTGTTGGCCAAGCCAAGTCGTCGTGTAAAACATGGCATCAATGGACTCAGCCCCGGCCCCCCGTTGCCAAAAACCAATGCGCGTGTTGTAGGCGCTGCAATATTCACTATCCGAAGTTCATCTTGAATGAGCCGCCTCCCCTTTGTCCCCTCCTATAAATTTACTTCACTAGCAGGAATGACCACATCATACTAGGTAAACCGTCCTTGAACCAGATCAGGAATATAAACCAATTACACATCCATACCAGACCACCAAACCACGCCTCTTGCTGAAGCCTTCATCCATGACGTACCTGGATGCCCTTCATGAGGCAACTGGACCACTGTGGGCCTCAGGATTAGAGGGATCACCACACAACTTCCCCACAGCACACATCCTACTGTATTGTCCAAAAATGTCCACTCTTCGCGCTGTGGGTGGGGCATGCTCCGTACCTCCCGCTGTTGATTATGCATGTTAGATACCCCATCCTGAATTCCAAAATTTCTGTATGCGCTCCTGAGCACACAAATCAATATTGTAGACCATAAAATTGAGAGTGGATAGAAAATATAGTTCCATTTGTTGGACCCCAAGTGTAAGGCAAACTATTAATACTACATACGCTTGAACATCAATATAGCGATTCACTACCAATTAAAAATTGGGTCAGATGCTATGGGCCCTGGCAAGGATCACCTCCCACACTAATCACCGGATATATTAAGATATAAGAGTTCCTTCTCGGGAATAAGGTTATGCATTGCTTGGGCATTGAACATTATTTGATAATGCATGTGATTGGTTGTGGTTGTCTCCTGAGTTTACGGTACAATTAGCTCGACCATAAACATTGTGGGGTGCTATATATTGTATGGCTTGCACACACTAATCACCGGAAACATTGTGGTTTTCCTAAGGGTTCTTCGCTGGAAGGATGCGATGCAAGAGCTGTACTAAGTGTATTTAAAGACTGTGCAGAGGTCACGTTATATCAGTCTTCTTCATACCAATCTCACGATGATTAAAGCGATTGTCCTCCTAGGTGTGCTTGTCAGTGCCTTGGCATATCCTCGAGAAATACAGCAGGATGAAAAAGGTAACGCATCCTTTAACTTTTTGAATTGTGATGATCAGTAATACCGCTGCATCCAAAAATGCCCAGCTTATATGGAGCAAGCAGACAGAGGCAGTAAGTGATTATGAACAAATGTGTGCAGTTGATGCTGCCATTTATATACAACCATTTTCAGCCATTGTGCTTCAGATCACTAACAATGTCAAATTCGGAGCGTCACTCGTCGTTCTAAGCGCAAATGGAAACTGGAATCCAAAGCTGAAGTCTTTTGTTACTCCCCACGGCGGCACAACACAAGGGCAGGTAACGTCTAAGGTCTATAGTGTCTCCAGCACTGCCGTGTCATTGCATGCGCCTTCTATTTAATAATATCCTTGCTTGCTTGTATCCGTAGTGTATCGCGACCAGCAGTGGCACTACAGTGGGAGTAACTTTCCAAATAAAATATGCTACAGGAGATGCGTTCTTCGTCGAGGCCCAAATGGGTTTCGGAGACGACACCTATTGCAGAGTTACTAAGACGAGAAATGGTAAGGGGAACATGGCCATCGACGTTGGCGAAGAAATATCAGGATCCGTACTGACGTGCAATTTGGGAGCATATGATCCATGAAATCCTCCATGTCGTTCAGCAGAAAATCAGTGGACATAATGTTGATGTTTAATTTTATTATTGCATAGGTGTAACATCGATTGAGCCATAATGAATTATAGAAAATACGAATCATACCGGAATTTTTGTTTGCATGTATGGATAGGCTCATGACACAATTTAGAAATACGTATGGAACGTAGTTGACTATATAATGGATTATCGAAACACTAGCTGCTTGGAACAGTGTCCATGCAGCAAAATCTGCTAAAAGTTATCATATCAATAAATTGTACGTTAAATATCAATACAACAACTAGATTTTAACTTGTATACTATTATGGATAACTGAATCTAAACCGTGCGTTTTTCGATGTCAACCTTTTGAGTTGCCATCCAATTCATATACGTAATAAGTAGGTACACAAAATTTTGTTTGCAATGTAAACCGTCACAAGAACTATCATAATTTTAAAAAAGAGTGGACTAGGCTCAAAACGTTTCCTCGAATGAGTAACCCTGCAGAGGTCATTAATGTTCGGCTCCGTTGGACGAACGTAGGTCAACGCACTATAATTCTAGTACAACTGCTAGTCTTCGTGATAGCAGTGGCCCTCAACAAGCTGAAAAGCACCTTTAAAGTTATTTAGTTCAAACCCCCAGGAAATGTACGTAAAAATTTAAGACCACGTAGCGGTACAATTTTATTTTTTATTGCAAGGAAATCACATTTAACAAGTAAAGGATTACAGTTTTACACTAAACAAACAATTCACATAAATAAATATAAACGAAAGGAAACAAAATATGAGAATCTATTGTGCAAGTAGAAGGGCTTCCCTTGACACCAGATCAAGAGGAGGCTGTGTAGCAGACATATAATGGCCAAGGTGAGAGCGTGCCCCTCGAATGCACATAACTGAACTTCGCAGTAATGAGTAGGCAAGGCGGCATTTCAACCACATGATGGTTAGGCTATAGGCCTGGTTCCATTTAGCAGAGAGCAGAGAGGCCAGACGCTTATAGCTTGTTGTGGCTTGAGGCCCAAGGCCACCAGTGCAAGAGAGAATAAGTGGAGTGAAAGAGGCAAGTTCAACTTCACGGATGCGATGGTCATTTTCTCGTTTTCATGGCTACGGTAGCATGCAGATAAATGAGTCTTTTGATTCGAGGGGGCGTAAGGATTTTTGATGATTTTTCACTTTTAAATGGCGTGTTTATCAGTCATCTATAGTTTGTCAATGATAAAGATGCCTTATACAGTGGGCACATAATTAATGTTAAAAGAGACTATTACATATTGGATTCCAAATAAAACTGAAGATGATGGGAAGAGGAAAAAATGACATTACTATTATATCATTGATGATCATGAGTTTGATGGATCGTGTACTTATTGCATATAAAAGTGCTCCATTGTATTATCTACAACTATATATTGTCATACAATGTCATGCAACATATTCAAGCATATAATATGCAAAACCGTTATATTGCATGTGTAACATACCAACAGCCTCTAACTTATCTGAAAATTGGAATTTACAGCGCTATATCGTTCGAAACTACAATCGTGCCAATTTTTAATTCACCGCTCCTATAGACTACCGCGTCTCATTTGTTACAAAATGTACATTATTGTCGTAATATGAACGATATCTGCACCCATGATGTACCATTATAATGCATTTCTCTCGCTCTTTCCAGCGATGGTAATTTCGTAGCTTGAATATCTATTTTTAAAATTCTTGCAAACTACCTATTTTCGTTTAATAAGGCTACGCGGCAAGCAACAAGCGGCTCAATTTATACACCGCGCGACATCTCTGTCACGACATTGCTCGGTGCAATCGTCGGCTGTTGGACTTATCTTGCTGAGCGGAATGTAAGTACATGTACTTCGCATGAACCTTTGTATTTGGGATAAACGATGCACAATATAATGGGCGTGGTTACCGAAAATTCGCGCGTGCTTCGAAGGCGATCGTGAATACCCTCCCTTCAATCCTGGATACGCACCTGTAACCACAGCTTCTCACATGTGTTATCTTGGTTACTAGTAACTCCAGTTTGACCAAAAGCTATGATTCTTGTCTCATCGTGATAATTGTGCATTGATCAAACTTTCGCATCTGATTAATGATGAACTCTGTAACAATGTAATAGTTTTGACATATGTCAACTCGCATCATGGGAAATGAAAATCAGAATTGACCTATCGCAGAGAGAAATGATGCGTTAATAACTAGTTAAGAAATTGTAAAGAATTACTTACGTGATTATCTGTAACGTACAATTTATTGATCGATAAATTCACATTTAAAAAGGGTATAATTTTGCTGCACGGACACTGTTCCAAGCAGTGTTTCGATAGCCACACTTCCAAATTTGGTCATAAGCTTATCTATACATTCTAACAAAAATTCCGGCTATGATTCATATTGTCTAAAATCCAACATGTGTTACACCTATGCAATAATAAAATTAAGCAATTAACCATCTACAACCAAGCAAGGATAAATAGAAAGCGCATGCAATGACACGGCAGTGCTGGAGTCAAAAGGCCATAGACTTTACCTGCCCTTGAGTTGTGCCGCCGTGGGGAATAACAAAAGGCTTCAGCTTTGGATTCCAGTTACCATTTGCGCTTTGTACAACACTTGACGCTCCGAAATTGTTAGTGACCTGAAATACAAACGCTGAAAATGTTGTTGCACATAACAGTCTCGACTGCACGCATTTGTTCTCAATCACTTACTGCCTCTGTCTGCTTGCTCCATGTAAGCTGGCATTTTTGGATACCACGGTAATGCTGATCATCACATTTCTAAACGTAAAAGGATGCGTTACCTTCTTCATCCTGCTGTATTTCTCGAGGAGGATTTTGAATTTGCAGCAAATGGATATATTGAAGTTTATAAAAGCATACATAGTACTAATTGTATACACCTTGCACTTGGAGAGTCATACAAATGGAACGATGTTTTCTACCCACTCTTCTAGTTTTTTGTCTGCAATATTAATCATTTCATAATTCGACTGCATTGAAGGGTGAATAGCAATGAGGAATGCAAAGCTGCAAAGGTTAGTTTGATCCATAAACAACTTGCTTTTAAACATTGAAATTGGCTCGAAGTATTGAACTAGCCATGCATGCAACCGATAGTTTTTAAAAGCGGTGCACTGTTTCGAGGCTTTGAAAATATAACCACCGGATGTAGGCAGTCGCGGGCCTTGGGCAATTAGCCGTCGTGGACCCTCATCCCTTCACATCTACCCATCATACTATATACTGAAACACTTCTGTTCGGCTCAATTCGCTTAATAACCATAAAACATGAAATAATTATGACCACGGTGGGGGGGGGGGGGCTCAAAGTGTACAGGGCTGTCTGCTCTCATTGAACGCGAGGAAATTCGGCCCTCCGCCCAATATTTTTGAAATGGATTTTGCTGTCCCATTGCAACGAACCGGTGGAATGCGCTATACTGGCACTAAAGCATAACGAGTACAATAAACACCTATAAGCCATACAGTGGTTAAGAAACACATCTGACCTTCAACCTTCAAGGTAAAAATGTTATGTCTATTATCATGTATCATGTTTTTCTTTTCTCTGAATTGTTCAGAGCTGCAGCTAGCTGCATTTTGACTGCCTGCATGGCATAAAGGTACTTGTATGTAATAAACTATCTGCACAGAGCACAAGAGTTTGAATACGTAGATGAGTGAGGACTAAATAATCTTTTTTTCTTATGTGGTGGGTGGATGGCAGCTACAGCTTGTGGGGCTATCATGTTCAAGTGTTTCTTGACTATACACAGCAGATGCTGTACTTTGTCAGTAACTTCTGTGTATGCCAAGCCAAGTCGTCGTGTAAAACTGGACTCAGCCCCGGCCCCCCGTTGCCAAAAACCAATGCGCGTGTTATAGGCGCTGCAACATTCACTATCTGAAGTTCATCCTGAATGAGCCGCCTCCCCTATGTCCCCTCCTATAAATTTACCTCACTAGCAGGAATGACCACATCATACTAGGTAAACCGTCCTTGAACCAGATCAGGAATATTAACCAATTACACATCCATACCAGACCACCAAACCACGCCTCTTGCTGAAGCCTTCATCCTTGACGTACCTGGATGCCCTTCATGAGGCAACTGGACCACTGTGGGCCTCAGGATTAGAGGGATCACCACACAACTTCCCCACAGCACACATCCTACTGTATTGTCCAAAAATGTCCACTCTTCGCGCTGTGGGTGGGGCATGCTCCGTACCTCCCGTTATTGATTATGCATGTTAGATACCCCATCCTGAATTCCAAAATTTCTGTATGCGCTCCTGAGCACACATATCAATATTGTAGACCAAAAACTTGAGAGTGGATAGAAAATATAGTTCCATTTGTTGGACCCCAAGTGTAAGGCAAACTATTAATACTACATACGCTTGAACATCAATATAGCGATTCACTACCAATTAAAAATTGGGTCAGATGCGATGGGCCCTGGCAAGGATCACCTCCCACACTAATCACCGGATATATTAAGATATAAGAGTTCCTTCTCGGGAATAAGGTTATGCATTGCTTGGGCATTGAACATTATTTGATAATGCATGTGATTGGTTGTGGTTGTCTCCTGAGTTTACGGTACAATTAGCTCGACCATAAATATTGTGGGGTGCTATATATGGTATGGCTTGCACACACTAATCACCGGAAACATTGTGGTTTTCCTAAGGGTTCTTAGCTGGAAGGAAGCGATGCAAGAGCTGTACTAAGTGTATTTAAAGACTGTGCAGAGTTCACGTTATATCAGTCTTCTTCATACCAATCTCACGATGATCAAAGTGATTGTCCTCCTAGGTGTGCTTGTCAGTGCCTTGGCGTATCCTCGAGAAATACAGCAGGATGAAGAAGGTAACGCATCCTATAACTTTTTGAATTGTGATGATCAGTAATACCGCTGCATCCAAAAATGCCCAGCTTATATGGAGCAAGCAGACAGAGGCAGTAAGTGATTATGAACAAATGTGTGCAGTTGATGCTGCCATTTATATACAACCATTTTCAGCCATTGTGCTTCAGATCACTAACAATGTCAAATTCGGAGCGTCACTCGTCGTTCTAAGCGCAAATGGAAACTGGAATCCAAAGCTGAAGTCTTTTGTTACTCCCCACGGCGGCACAACACAAGGGCAGGTAACGTCTAAGGTCTATAGTGTCTCCAGCACTGCCGTGTCATTGCATGCGCCTTCTATTTAATAATATCCTTGCTTGCATGTATCCGTAGTGTATCGCGACCAGCAGTGGCACTACAGTGGGAGTAACTTTCCAAATAAAATATGCTACAGGAGATGCGTTCTTCGTCGAGGCCCAAATGGGTTTCGGAGACGACACCTATTGCAGAGTTACTAAGACGAGAAATGGTAAGGGGAACATGGCCATCGACGTTGGCGAAGAAATATCAGGATCCGTACTGACGTGCAATTTGGGAGCATATGATCCATGAAATCCTCCATGTCGTTCAGCAGAAAATCAGTGGACATAATGTTGATGTTTAATTTTATTATTGCATTGGTGTAACATCGATTGAGCCATAATGAATTATAGAAAATACGAATCATACCGGAATTTTTGTTTGCATGTATGGATGGGCTCATGACCCAATTTAGAAATACGTATGGAACGTAGTTGACTATATAATGGATTATCGAAACACTAGCTGCTTGAAACAGTGTCCATGCAGCAAAATCTGCTAAGAGTTATCATATCAATAAATTGTACGTTAAATATCAATACAATAACTAGATTTTAACTTGTATACTATTATGGATAACTCAATCTAAACCGTGCGTTTTTCGATGTCAACCTTTTGAGTCGCCATCCAATTCATATACGTAATTAGTAGGTACACAAATTTTGATTTGCAATGTAAACCGTCACAAGAACTATCATAATTTTAAAAAAGAGTGGACTAGGCTCAAAACGTTTCCTCGAATGAGTAACCCTGCAGAGGTCATTAATGTTCGGCTCCGTTGGACGAACGTAGGTCAACGCACTATAATTCTAGTACAACTGCTAGTCTTCGTGATAGCAGTGGCCCTCAACAAGCTGAAAAGCACCTTTAAAGTTATTTAGTTCAAACCCCCAGGAAATGTACGTAAAAATTTAAGACCACGTAGCGGTACAATTTTTTTTTTGTTGCAAGGAAATCACATTTAACAAGTAAAGGATTACAGTTTTACACTAAACAAACAATTCACATAAATAAATATAAACGAAAGGAAACAAAATATGAGAATCTATTGTGCAAGTAGAAGGGCTTCCCTTGACACCAGATCAAGAGGAGGCTGTGTAGCAGACATATAATGGCCAAGGTTAGAGCGTGCCCCTCGAATGCACATAACAGAACTTCGCAGTAATGAGTAGGCAAGGCGGCATCTCAACCACATGATGGTTAGGCTATAGGCCTGGTTCCATTTAGCAGAGAGCAGAGAGGCCAGACGCTTATAGCTTGTTGTGGCTTGAGGCCCAAGGCCACCAGTGCAAGAGAGAATAAGTGGAGTGAAAGAGGCAAGTTCAACGTCACGGATGCGATGGTCATTTTCTCGTTTTCATGGCTACGGTAGCATGCAGATAAATGAGTCTTTTGATTCGAGGGGGCGTAAGGATTTTTGATGATGGTTCACTTTTAAATGGCGTGTTTATCAGTCATCTATAGTTTGTCAATGATAAAGATGTCTTATACAGTGGGCACATAATTAATGTTAAGAGTTCAAAAGTGACTATTACATATTGGATTCCAAATAAAACTGAAGATGATGGGAAGAGGAAAAAATGACATTACTATTATGTCATAGATGATCATGAGTTTGATGGATCGTGTACTTGTTGCATATAAAAGTGCTCCATTTTATTATCTACAACTATATATTGTCATACAATGTCATGCAACATATTCAAGCATATAATATGCAAAACCGTTATAATGCATGTATAACATACCAACAGCCTCTAACTTATCTGAAAATTGGAATTTACAGCGCTATATCGTTCGAAACTACAACCGTGCCAATTTTTAATTCACCGCTCCTATAGACTACCGCGTCTCATTTGTTACAAAATGTACATTATTGTCGTAATATGAACGATATCTGCACCCATGATGTACCATTATAATGCATTTCTCTCGCTTTTTCCAGCGATGGTAATTTTGTAGCTTGAATATCTTTTTTTTTAATTCTTGCAAACTACCTATTTTCGTTTAATAAGGCTACGCGGCAAGCAACAAGCGGCTCAATTTATACACCGCTCGACATCTCTGTCACGACATTGCTCAGTGCAATCGTCGGCTGTTGGACTTATCTTGCTGAGCGGAATGAAAGTACTTCGCATGAACCTTTGTATTTGGGATAAACGATGCACAATATAATGGGCGTGGTTACCGAAAATTCGCGCGTGCTTCGAAGGCGATCGTGAATACCCTCCCTTCAATCCTGGATACGCACCTGTAACCACAGCTTCTCACATGTGTTATCTTGGTTACTAGTAACTCCAGTTTGACCAAAAGCTATGATTCTTGTCTCATCGTGATAATTGTGCATTGATCAAACTTTCGTATCTGATTAATGATGAACTCTGTAACAACGTAATAGTTTTGACACATGTCAACTCGCATCATGGGAAATGAAGATCAAAATTCACCTATCGCAGAGAGAAATGATGCGTTAATAACTAGTTAAGAAATTGTAAAGAATTACTTACGTGATTATCTGTAACGTACAATTTATTGATCGATAAGTTCATATTTAGAAAGGGTATAATTTTGCTGCACGGACACGGTTCCAAGCAGTGTTTCGATAGCCACACTTACAAAATTAGGTCATAAGCTTATCTATACATTCTAACAAAAATTCCGGCTATGATTCATATTGTCTAAAATCCTACATGTGTTACACCTATGTAATAAAAAAATTAAGCAATTAACCATCTACAACCAAGCAAGGATAAATAGAAGGCGCATGCAATGACACGGCAGTGCTGGAGTCAAAAGGCCATAGACTTTACCTGCCCTTGTATTGTGCCACCGTGGGGAATAACAAAAGGCTTCAGCTTTGGATTCCAGTTTACCATTTGCGCTTTGTACGACGCGTGACGCTCCGAATTTGAAATTGTTCGTGACCTGAAATACAAACGCTGAAAATGTGTTGCTTTTAACAGTCTCGACTGCACGCATTTGTTCTCAATCACTTACTGCCTCTGTCTGCTTGCTCCATGAAAGCTGGGCATTTTTGGATACCACGGTAATGCTGATCATCACATTTCTAAACGTTAAAGGATGCGTTACCTTCTTCATCCTGCTGTATTTCTCGAGGAGGATTTTGAATTTGCAACAAATGGATATATTGAAGTTTATAAAAGCATACATAGTACTAATTGTATACACCCTGCACTTGGGGGGTTACACAAATGGAACGATGTTTTCTACCCACTCTTCTAGTTTTTTGTCTGCAATATTAATCATTTCATAATTCGACTGCATTGAAGGGTGAATAGCAATGAGGAGTGCAGAGCTGCAAAGGTTAGTTTGATCCATAAACAACTTGCTTTTAAACATTGAAATTGGCTCGAAGTATTGATCTAGCCATGCATGCAACCGATAGTTTTTAAAAGCGGTGCACTGTTTCGAGGCTTTGAAAATATAACCACCGGATGTAGGCAGTCGTGGGCCTTGGGCAATTAGCCGTCGTGGACCCTCATCCCTTCACATCTACCCATCATACTATATACTGAAACACTTCTGTTCGGCTCAATTCGCTTAATAACCATAAAACATGAAATAATTATGTCCACGGTGGGGGGGGGGGGGGGGGGGGGGGCCTCAAAGTGTACATGGCTGTCTGCTCTCATTGAACGCGAGGAAATTAGGCTCTCCGCCCAATATTTTTGAAATGGATTTTGCTGTCCCATTGCAACGAACCGATGGAATGCGCTATACTGGCACTAAAGCATAACGAGTACAATAAGCACCTATAAGCCATACAGTGGTTAAGAAACACATCTGACCTTCAAGGTAAAAATGTTATGTCTATTATCATGTATCATGTTTTTCTTTTCTCTGAATTGTTGAGAGCTGCAGCTAGCTGCATTTTTGACTGCCTGCATGGCATAAAGGCACTTGTATGTAATAAATTATCTGCACAGAGCACAAGGGTTTGAAGACGTAGATGAGTGAGGACTAAATAATCTTTTTTTCTTATGTGGTGGGTGGATGGCAGCTACAGCTTGTGGGGCTATCGTGGTCAAGTGTTCCTTGACTATACACAGCAGATGCTGTACTTTGTCAGTAACTTCTGTGTATGCCAAGCCAAGTCGTCGTGTAAAACTTGGCATCAATGGACTCAGCCCCCCTCGTTGCCAAAAACCAATGCTCGTGTTGTACGCTGCAACATTCACTATCTGAAGTTCATCTTGAATGAGCCGCCCCCTCCTATAAGTTTACTTCACTAGCAGGAATGACCACATCATACTAGGTAAACCGTCCTTGAACCAGATCAGGAATATAAACCAATTACACATCCATACCAGACCACCAAACCACGCCTCTTGCTGAAGCCTTCATCCTTGACGTACCTGGATGCCCTTCATGAGGCAACTGGACCACTGTGGGCCTCAGGATTAGAGGGATCACCACACAACTTCCCCATAGCACACATCCTACTGTATTGTTCAAATTCCTTTCCCAAAACCTTGCCTGGCCAACCCTTCATGAACCTTGGACAATACACCATCTCTGCTAGTTGCACTTCTGATGGTGGTCACTGTCACTCGCGAGTCTGTTTCTGCATGTGTCTCCATCATCAGGACCAAATCTCCTGGCAGGGGCACTATGTTGGGTGCTTCAAACACAGGATGTTGACTGAGTCCATCAGCATTGCCCTAGGAGTGCTTATCCAACCCATGCATATTCGACCCTGTACTGCCTAAACCTAAACGGTGCCCCCGCCCTGTTTATGTTGAGGCAGTATCTGGGGAAAAAAAGCACTTACTTTAATGAAGGAGTAACAACTGCCCTGTGGTTATATCTATAGTTTATATGAGTGCTTGTCCAATTAACCTATTCGATCCTATACTGCTCTACTTATACTGCCTAAACTTAAACGGTATAGCGGTCGAAAACCCCGCGCCCTGTTTATGTTTAGGCACTATACTTGCAACAACAAATAACGAAGGCCTATAGTTGATTTGTGGGTAAAATTGCGCTGTGGCTTTTGTTGTAAGCAGTGCTTATCCATGATCCAACCTATATTACTGCCTATATATAAACTAAAACGGTTGCGGTAGAACAGCCCCACCTTAGCTGTTTACATTAAGGCAGCACTGCAAATAATGCTTACTTTAATGCAGGCGATGTGGCTTTCGTTGTTAGGAGTGCCTATTCAACCTATTCGACCCTTTACTGCCTAAACCTAAATGGTGCCTCCCCCCCCCCCTGTTTATGTTAAGGCATGCAGTATCTGAAAAAAGTACATACACTTCCTTTAATGCGGGGTTAATTGCCCTGTGGCTACATCTATAGTTCTTATGAGTGTTTGTCCAATTAACCTATTCTATTCTATACTGCTCTACTTAATGCCTAAACTTAAACGGTACAGCAGTCGAAAACCCCCGGGCCCTGTTTATGTTAAGGCATTATACTTGCAACAAAGGCCTTGTTTTATTGTGGGAGAAATTGCGCTGTGGCTTTTGTTGTAAGAAGTGCTCATCCATGATCCAACCTATATTACAATCTAAAACGGTTGCAGTCGACCAGCCCCACCCTAGCTGTTTACATTAAGGCAGCACAGCAAATAATGCTTATATAATGTAGGCGATGTGGCTATCGTTGTTAGGAGATTTTATTCGACCTATTCGACCTTGTACTGCCTAAATCTAAACGGTGCCCCTGCCCTGTTTATGTTTATGATAAGGCAGTACCTGAAAAAAAAAAAAAAAAAAAACACTTACTTTGACCAGTGGCTATATCTATAGTTCTTATGAGTGCTTGTCCAATTAACCTATTCGATCGTACACTGCTCTACTTACTGCCTAAACTTAAACGAGGTCGACATGCAACCGCTATGCTAAGGCACCATACTTGCATGCAAAAAAAAAAAAAAAACTAAACTATAGGCCTTGTTTTATATGGGTGAACTTGCACTGTGGCTTTTATTGTAAGCAGTGCTTATCCATGATCCAACCTGTATTACTCTAATGGTTGCGGTCGACTAGCCCCACTTTAGTTGTTTATATTTATATGTGGTGATTGTACATGATGAGAGTCTCCCACAGAGCTTCTGGAAACTTGGTTGTGTGCAGAAACTAATTGTTGGACAAGACGGGGAGACCTAAGGAGCTACTGTACGAGTCATCAACAAGGAAGGCAAGAGTGCTTTGATGAATAGACCTGTACAGTTATTGTACCCAATGGAGATACATGTCACTGAGAATGAATCCACTGAACAAAGGATGGCTGGACAGGATGATTCAGAACCAATGGCCCAGCCCAGAAGTCAGCCACGCCCTCTACGCTCGGCAGCCAAAAGGGGAGAGGAACAGCGAATACTCTGGACCCTTGCATTCGAGGAGGTCTAACGACTGGTCAACGGGGGGAATGTGTTATGAATTGTGTTGCGTCATATTGCGTTATTACGCGCGCATGCGCAGTTTTTGTTGTTGAATATTCCTTTGAGCTATTAACGAACGGTTCGGTGCACGAGTGCAACCCGCAGACGACTGAATGAACTAGCTAGAAGTTATTGAATCCCTTACAGCTATATCATCATGCTAGACTTGGTGCATCCTTCGATTATGTAATTCATGTGTTTAAATATTCATAGTTGTGGTGCTTGTTACAAATTACATTGCGGTTTGAAAAGCACGGGGCGCCCTTGGGCGCGCGCATTTGCCTTAACTTAAACGATGCCCTAACCTAAACTAAACAGCAGCGCTTTAATTCGTTCTCATTTTGATGTACTTAGAACGTCGCGTCCAGCAATGACATTGCAGTCAAAGTAACTTTCCATGCAATTGAAGTATGCCACAGGAGATGTGTTCAACTTCGAAGCGCAAATGGGTTTCGGAAACAACACATATTGCAGAGCGACTAAGTCTAGAGCAGGTAATGGGAGCCTGGCCATCGACGTTGGTGAAAAAGTATCGGGATCCGTACTGACGTGCAAATTGGGAGCTTATACAGTCCATGAAAATACAGGTGTTCGGTAGAACAAGAGTGGACATTATACGTAGCTATAGTAGCTTATCTTAGTTCGATTTTTTTGCTGACTGCCGTTTTTTAAAATAGCTATCTATGTATGGGTATATCCATACCGGAAGTTATTAAATGGTGATGGGATCCGGAGGTGCATGCGTGTATGTGCATTACGAGTGCGGGTCGCAATTTAATTTTTTCAAATTTATAATTTGCACAATACTTTGTGTACCTTTGGAAAGGATATCTTATTTCTGAACAGCCTCCTTACCGCCTTCTAAAAGGTCTAAATCAAAAATGATCAAATATTAGTTGGATTCTTGTTACTGTTCCTGCCAGGCACAGTCAGCTAAGTTTCTTTGTTTTGCAGACTGTGGTTGACGTCTTTATAATTACTTACATATTACGCAGGTGAAGTGTCGTAATGTTGGATTGTTTTTGGTTACCTTGCTTGGTGTCCTATTTTTCAATAGTAAATCATTCACATCTATGATTGGGATAATTCGCGTGAAATTAACCGCTGTATTTTCAGAATTCTTAGAGTTATATGAAGGTACTGCTTAATTAAGCAGGTGATTCGTATAGGTTCCACACTGCAATTCAGTAATTTGGCTTGTGGAACCCCTTTTTACCATTGGTTTCAAATGCAGCTAGTGTAAAGACCCAACCAATATTTCATACCTATTTATAAAATCAGTCATAGCATTTAGTTTAAAAATATGTTGTTTGTGGTCCAAACCAATATGTTGCCCACAATCCATATACACCTAGATTATTATAAAATGTGGCCATTTGTGTTTGTGGTTCGAAGAACTTCTAACAACACAAACTGAAGCCACATTATTTTATAATTTTAACAGCACAACAACTTAGTATGTTATGGTCACATTCATGTGTACTTTAGTAAATAGGCAAACATCGCATGAATGAGAGCCAAAAACTTTTGAGACGACAGCAGGGACCCATCCTGGCCCTTCTCTCTCATTGGACTACAGTTTAGGACATAACAAAGAAATCATGCTTTGAATTTTTGGGGCACCTATTCAACATGTTGGCATCCCTTACGCAACTGGAATTGTGGACTGGTGAAGATAGTATAGAATATTGATCGTGCATCTTATCTTGTGCCCCTTCTGTATATCACAGGGTGAAGTCATTCTGTAAGAGGTGTCTTTCAGTACTCCATGAGGAATTCCTGTAGTGCTGCATTAGTACTGACAGTACAACGTCTTTTCTATACAAAGAACTTCTGACTTGGTACCGAGAGCTGTCACTTCCAGGCCAGTATACCACTGTATGGGCTACGTGATTCGTTCTTTGGATGCCAAAATGCCATTTAGGAGACAGCTATGAGCTACAAAGAGTGACTTGGAAATCTTAATGAAGTTTTCCGTGGAATAATATCTGTGGGACTATCCTTCTGTGGTGCTATCATCACATATGAAAGCACTGGGTTAATTGTTTGGCTGAATCACCTGCTAAGACACCTGCATGATTTTTCCCACGGCGGTGGCTACATGCTTCAGAAAATGTTTTGCCACTCTGAGGCAATTTCCATCCACTGATATCAGGTACATGAAAAAAGCTGCAATCAGAAAATGTGTGAGCTAGTTTCCGATTGACAGTGTTTAATGGAGCCATTCTGTCTAGCATGTACATGTGCAGCACTGATGTAATATGAAATCACTTGCTATACATCTGCATAATTTTTCCAGTGGTGTTGGCTGCATGTATCAGATAATGTTTTGCCACTCTGTGGAGAATTCCATCAACTGATATCACAAAAGGAGTAAATGTTCCTAGCCTATCTTCCACAGCCTTTTGTATAGCTTCTTCTTTTTGAGAGCTTCTGATTTCAGAGTTGATTTTTGGTGTTCAGTGGAGGTGTGATGATGCGTCTGTGTCAATGACCTTTTAATTCTAACAACGCTTCCACCTGAGGAGTCCAAATACCTCGAATGCGTATCAATCCTGAACCACCTGATTGGGGGACAGCCTCTTTAACTATTGGTTCTCATATAAACTAACCTCATAAGTTATACACCCCAAAGAAGCTATTTCAAACTGAAAAGACAGAATAAAAAATGGATACACAAGCATTAAAAACTTCACTGTTCGTGTATAAGCACGGATCACCCGTATTAGGCCCATGTCAAGAAATTGACGCTCACGCGCACAAGAAATTACGTTACGTTTACTCGTGCTCACACCGCTGAATAAGAAGGATGTATGGCCTATATAACTGATATCTAATGGTTATGTTCCACACTTTATAGCAGCTGTACAAGTATGTAGGCATCCTATAGTAACGGCACATTCATAAGATATGACCTATTTCATTTTGGGGTGGGGGGGGGGGGGGGGGGATTTTTCCAAACTTTCGGCCTTCCTCTGAGATTTTATCAACTCAATCAAGAGTGTTTGGGAACTGTATGACGTTAGCTTGTCATCACGTACCCGGACCGGTGCTGTGTATAATGGCTATATACCGTAGGCAGTGTTAATGTATGGGCGGGTCTTGTCACTTTTTCAAACGACTCCTAGCGTTAATATCATTCTGACAGACATGCAAAGAGGTACATGACCTCATCGGGCGTGTAAGTATGCACGACCTGCGGCAATAAACATATCCTAAGAAAACGATGATGGCTACATTACATTTAGATGACATTGTGACAATATGGCATGCCGGCGGAACCCGTCAGGCAACCCCAGCATTTGGCTGGGTAGATTTTAGCAAAATAGTAATGCTTAGCTTCTCTGAAGTTAGTTTCGTATCGCTTCTTCAAAAGCATCTATGCTTCGTGCGGGAGGGTGGCCCGCCCTCAAACTGCACACCATTCCCTGGACGGGACCTCGTCTTTTGCCTGGGTCGAATTTATTCCGCCGGCTCTTAGTGGTTTATGGTATCACCGGCGCGGTATGAGTGCCGTCCATGCAAAATAATTAATCCTATGACGTTGTTTTGGCGCCGGCGCGGGAGATCGAGACAGCATGCAACAGGCTAGTCGGACTACTCCCAACTAGTCACAGGCTGAGAGTGCCCTACAGAAGGGAGCTTTAATAATTCCTTAGCTGGCTCCATGACTGTGTAAGAAGGCGAATTTGTATAGTTCTAGCTAGTACGTTTCTCTCCCGCATTCAGGTTCTGGTACAGTGGTCAACTAAATTATATATGACAACTGCCGAAAGCTTGACATATGTCTGTTAGCTAGGTCTAACTGGGCCTACGCCTACGCGTACGTTGCTTTTCGTTATGCACATATAGTCCTTTAGATGACAAGTTAAATAGGAGTGGGGAGGCAACTTTCGTTGACCTGACATGATAACCCGCTACATCCTTGAGGTCTTTGGCAACGTTGTCGGTATAGAGGGTTCATAAAATTACTGCCATTGGTCTATGGTGTTAGGGAAGGGACCTGTGTATCCCTGGGGGTGCAGTAGTTCAACCAGGGAATGCCATTAAACCCCAAGGGTTGTGGTGAAATCTATATGACTGGGGTGAGAAAGGGGGGCGGAAAGTTGAACTTCGTGAGTTGTGGTAGTTGGAGGGACCCGCGTATAACTCTTATACCAAGAACGAATGGTTTACCTCTTTGTTGCTATCGAACCAGAAGGCAAAGACGGTCATTTTAATGTTTTGTTCCACTCTTCAAACTGCTTGCTTATTTTAAGAGAACAAAAAAGCTCATGCATTTTTTTAAATCGTACCCAGGCCAATTCTTCTTTGTCGTCTTCGAATTCTTCTCTGGAGAGTAAAACTCGGGATAGGAAGGGTTTTACGAATCGCTTTAGAATCTCCTGAAAGGGCATCTTCAGGTATCAGAAACTGATATACGTAATCATTACGTAATATGATTTCTATATTAAAGCTTTCCCATGGCAATGTCATTCTGGCATAATTAGAACTGTACAACGTTTATGAACAGGTGGGACTTTATTTGGCAACACTTTCGGCTAGCGAAGTTGGTATCGTAAGAACGCAACAAAAGTGGAGAGCTATACGACGAGAGGAAATCTCCAAAATCGAGACGATGAGTAATAGTCCACCAGGGTTCGGTACAATGTATGCTGATCATGAACAAAAGCAGGCGTCTGCTCGCGACAGCTACAAACACTGTGCAAAAAACGTAGTATACGATAGCGTATATTTTTGCGTATATTTTGCGTATACCATCAATATACCAAGGGTAGTGTATATTACGAATATCCACCTGGTATATTTTAAGAATCCACAGGTGACAATTATTCATTGCGCGTATTCTCGAAGTATTAAGAATACGCAAACCACAATGAATTTGCAAATTAGATAACTTACGTAAAAATAGAAATGACTTTGATATGACTCTTCAGATTATAAGTTTGAACCTCTCGATCAAGAATGTATGGATGTATGTTTCCAATGTGATTTCGAACGTAGAGCATTGTGGTCAATAAAAACTTTATGGATCGGATTCGTAGTCGGTATTAAAGGAATTGGTAGTTGCCAGCATGGGAACGCCTCTATAGACTTGGATCAAGAGGCAAATATCAAGAATCGTATGAAGACTCGTAGCGCGAGTCGTAGGCAGTATGCTCGATATCCACGTAGATATGAATTATCAAATCTAAAACATTAAATTTCTTAATAACCCTCTAACTGTTTTGATGGTTTAAATTCAAATACCTATACCTTCAAATTTACAAGGTATGTGATCAGTTAAAATAGGATAGTTTTGATGCCAGAATTATAAGCTGTAGTGGGACCATATGCGTAATATTCGATTCGGACAATGCAGGATCATACATAGCCAGCCACTTGAAAGTGGCCGGGGTGTCGACATCGTTCTGTTTGGGACTCGACTTATAGCGAGCGGTGGATTCACAACTGGGCCAATGGAGGGGGGGGGGGGGGGGGCTCTTCAGGTCCGTCCATTTCTATATATAACTTGTAGTGGATGGTAGTCGTCGGGAGGGGGTCGTTCGACCGACCCGACCCAACAACCCCCCCCCCCCCCCCCCCCCCCCCCCCCCCATCTCCTGGCTAGGTTTGGTGTATATGCTTCAAATTGGTCGAGTTGTCACCCCAATTGTCTCCTAAGAGTCATGTGACTCTGATGGGTGTGGCTATCTAAAGTGAGTGGTTTGCTTTTAATAATGCAATTTACAACCTTTCATGTCTATCTGTGTAGATATGTGACACATGGTTTGGTGTATAAATTGGTCAGAGTTGTCACCCGGTCAAGTAGAGGTCATGTGACTCTAATGGGGATGTGACTGTCTGATGGTGACACTGATGGGTATAGCTATCTCAGGTGAGTGGTTTGCTTCTAATGACAAACTTTCATGTCTGCACATTCAAGTGTATGTGATGCAAGGTTTGCTGTTTAAGCTCCCACCCCAATGGTAGGGGTCAAGTGACTGATGGGTATGAGTGGTTTGCTTCACGTTCACATTCAAAATGTGAAATTGAGCTCTAAATTCTGTCACAATTCAGAGCAGCATGTCACCACGACAGTCCACATTGCAGGGTGAAGAGAGTGACCCACCCCCAAGATGAGCCTGTGACCGGAAGTGGGCGTTACCGCCACGTGAGTCATAGTGTCTCTGTTAAAATGTGAAATTGAGCTCTAAATTCTGTCACAATTCAGAGCAGCATGTCACCACGACAGTCCACATTGCAGGGTGAAGAGAGTGACCCACCCCCAAGATGAGCCTGTGACCATTGCAGGGTGAAGAGAGTGACCCACCCCCAAGATGAGCCTGTGACCGGAAGTGGGCGTTACCGCCACGTGAGTCATAGTGTCTCTGTTAAAATGTGAAATTGAGCTCTAAATTCTGTCACAATTCAGAGCAGCATGTCACCACAACAGTCCACATTGCAGGGTGCAGAGAGTGACCCACCCCCAAGATGAGCCTGTGACCATTGCAGGGTGAAGAGAGTGACCCACCCCCAAGATGAGCCTGTGACCGGAAGTGGGCGTTACCGCCACGTGAGTCATAGTGTCTCTGTTAAAATGTGAAATTGAGCTCTAAATTCTGTCACAATTCAGAGCAGCATGTCACCACAACAGTCCACATTGCAGGGTGCAGAGAGTGACCCACCCCCAAGATGAGCCTGTGACCGGAAGTGGGCGTTACCGCCACGTGAGTCATAGTGTCTCTGTTAAAATGTGAAATTGAGCTCTAAATTCTGTCACAATTCAGAGCAGCATGTCACCACGACAGTCCACATTGCAGGGTGAAGAGAGTGACCCATCCCCAAGATGTGCCTGTGACCGGAAGTGGGCGTTACCGCCACGTGAGTCATAGTGTTTCTGTTCAAATGTGGAATTGAGCCCTAAATTCTGTCTCAATTCAGGACATCATGGCTGGCTACTTTAAAGGGCAAGGAAGCTTTGACATCACACCACTATTGACACCAGACCATCATCATTGTACATCAGCACATGCGTGTATATATGTACATATTGATTAACACATGTGTAACTTTAGTATCGTGGTCATTACCATCACATGGTTCATGGACATTGCAATGAGATTGTTACGACCTTCAACACTTAGAACAGCCTAATATAAAGATGTGAACACCTCAGTATAAACCTACAGTCCCTGAGAAAGACCAAAATGAGAGTTAATGGAACATCAATTATAAATATTAACATCCCAACCAATCATGTTTCAATGGGTATACCATGTAATAGGTATGTGTAAACATAGGGGAAACAGTTCAGAATGGCTTTCTACATGGGTCATGATCATCACATGCAAAAGGAAAAGGGGCTCGCGATCGGGTACCCAGGATTAACACCTGAATGCCTCCCAACAAAGCATGTTTCAATGCGTATACCATGTGATAAGTATGCATAAACATAGAAGCAGCAGTTCTGAATGACTTTCTACTTGGGTCATGATTATCACAGCTCTCTCACATAGCACATATCGGATTGAATCATGTATAAAAATTAAGAACGCGCGTGCATTCATTTCGCATGTATCGAATTATGAATTAATGCCGGCACAGTTAGAACAACACCTCAAGGTTTGCATCCTACATGATGCAGTTGTAAGATTCATAAACATAAAATACCAATATTAATAGTAATAATATGCAATGCATGCACATTAATGTTTTGTTCAGTGCATGATTAATACCTATTAGCGGCTGATCATGTACAAGTATAGATGCATACAACATACACTTGTGGCTCTAGACCATGTGACGGTGCATAGAAAGCATTTTGAGGAGCTATGCATCTGATCGAACTTATATAGACGGCTGTATTTGTTATTATGCCACGCCCCCACCTTGTGCCATAGATTATATACATATATCATCATGGGAAAGCTGAGCTGCTCATTGTGGTTACGTGACACTGGAATACCCTTCACAACTTCAACCGGCTACCGAGCGTCTTACCAATCAGAACACAAATAGCACGATGCATGCTAATCTCATACTACAAAATAGTCTAGCAAACCCAGCTACGCGTTTCTTCAGAAGTGGATTACCGTGAATATTAGTGCACTTCACAAGCCCCACACATACGTAATACCATAGATAGTAAAACTATCTAGTGAATTGAAAGTTTGAAACGACATTTGTCATACATGTAGTCTACGTTTATAAACTTATTAGATTAATTACAAGTGTACTAGTAATTTGGCGCCAAACTACCACGCGGAGTGGGCGATCGAGGTCACAGGGATATCAGGCAGCTGCCAGCACACCAGAAAGAACTGGATGACGGACGTCAGGTTAGTCCAAAAGTATATAGAGATGTTCATAGTTCGTAAACCATTTTGTTTATGCCAAGACATTTTGACGATGCCTCACCCGGCAAATTGCCAGGACAGCGCAGCGTCCGCGGACTTGGATTTCAGGTAAGTTCACCGGCCATGGAATAGCAAGTCGTCGCTGATATACTAAGACACATCGATGAAGCTGTATTGCATCGCAAGGATATGGTGGAAGCCCCACTGAAATATAGGTAAGGCATATTTCAGAATTCTAGCAGTCAGAAGGAAGGACAGCACTTCAGTTCGGCTTGATGAAAGGTAAGCGATTGTGCGCTTTTTTCTAACGCAATCACGACCATGTATCGCGGCAGAGTTCGATGAAGACCTTCACGCTATTGTCGCTACAGTTAAAGGTAGAGCCTTCATAATCCTATTTATTCACCCTACTACCATATCCTCCTTTTACTAGGTGGTACAAGCGAACTCATGCATGCAGGGTAATTGAAGGCTATTAAGCTCAACAGCGCACGTCCTACCTATGTCTTGTTATGCTCTTTTCCTGCTGTAGCATTTGGTAAAAAGGTTTGTTATGCAGACAGAAGAAAGGCTATTGTGGCGTAGTTGTGGGAGAAAGGGTGCCAAATGCTGATAGAAGAAGAGAAGCAGTTATGGGGGACATCAAGCCTACAATGATGTCAGAAGAGGAGAGCGACGACCAGAACGCTCAAACTCTACAACGTCGCCGTCCGTTGTGACGTTCTGACACGCTAAATGACTTGATTGATGACTTGGATGAACGAATAAAAGGAACCAGCAACTCGAGGCTCCATCCATAGAAGCAGAGAGTTGATGGACCGCTCTTAGACGCATCCAGTCCACCAACTGCACAACCCTGGATGATTCGAGAGAAAGCTTGAACGTTATAACGCATTTTATGTTTTCTTTTATCGATTGTATTGATAATTTTATTATAAATTTGATCATGAGTACACAAATAGAAACAAGCTAGTATACAGTGAACAGATTCGGAGACGTTTCCAAATATGTGCTGAGTACGGAAGCGGACATGGTGCACGGAGACATATGTTAGCAAACCCATAATAAGCGCACGTGATAGTATCGAGTATACGCAAAATATACGACATGAGATTCTGGTTCTATCCGCAAAATATACCAATGCGTATTCTTTGCGTATAGCATGTGTATATTCATATGTATATTTAGCATATACGCAGAGTATACACTATCGTATATCCAACTTGTAGCACAGTGAAATCAGATCCTGAAATAGAGCGGGCATATGTAGCTCGTATCTCGTCAGAGTTCTGTTCGTAGTGATTAGAAGCTCGCACCACTGATACATTTTGCCTCATTGGAAGCTCAAAGAGTATAGGAAACAAGTAAAGAAGAACATTCTCTAACGAGAAGGATAGTGGGATATACGAATTGAAGGAAAGGTGGTGAGCAAAAGCGGAAGGGAACAAGGTTTTGGGAAAAGAAAGATGAGACATGAATCCTATATTTAGCACGTATAAATGTACCAGAACCAAAATGAATGCTTTTTTGTCTCATCTTTCTTTTCCCAAAACCTTGTTCCCTTCCTTTATACACCACCTTGCCTTCAATTCCTATATCTCACTGACTTTTTCGTTAGAGAATTTTTTTTCTTTACTTGTGATATATTGCATGTCACATACATGTATCCTTACATCTATACTTCTTCCTTCTCCCCCTCCGTAATTCCTCCTCCCTATTCCATCACCCCTTCTCTCACCCTAACCGCTCTGAGTACACAACGTTCCGCGAGGAGTGCTTCTGTCTTTCCGCGCGTAGTGTTCTAGTTGTTTACACTATGATCGTGGCATTTTTTGGAACAAATGCAAATAGGGCACTGGTTGTATATGAGCAAAATTGCACTGCTGTTCTTGTCACTTGTTGTTTTTCGAAGGGGTTGAGCACATTCCAACTTTGTTTAATTGCAATGTTGCGTTACTAAGCGCACGCGGGAAATTTCTGGGCGTAGGTTTTTTTGAAACACGTTTCAATGGTATGATCATGAAACAGCGGTACGTGGCACTATTATAATGCGAGTGTACTAAACAAAGGCCTATTTCAATTTTCCAGTCAAATTTCTATGTTTTTATTTACATGTCAAAATTGATTCGACTGGTTTTCCCCCCTGTGTTATGATCCCTTACGCTATTCCTCCCATGCACTTTATACTAATCCATTTCTCTATGAAAAATTCTATTTCCTTGTCTTAAAAAGACATGCTCCGCGTTGGCGTTACATGGCGGGCGTATTAAACGACAGTGAACAAATGACGTAATAAATGAATCCTTCAATCAGTACTATAAGGAGACAAATTTAACAAAATCATTTCTACCACAGCGCAATGCATGTTCTTGAGTGAATGTTTACGGGCGATTTAAGCTGCATCTATTTATCTTCAATTTTTCTGGGTCCACGGTGAAACAAGCAGCGTGATTTACAGGAACGGTGACGGCAAACGGAACCACAGCGGTATGATGTCTGCCGTCTAGGAGGTCGATCACTGGTAGCTCAATGGGAAAGTCCAAGTACTCATCCTTAGGGAGGCAGTTCATCATGTTGTTCATTGTGATACAATAGCGACCTTTGAAGGGGACAACGGCACGTGACTATAACGTCTTCATGATGCATGCACTCATCAATAAATCAATGCCTGCTTGCATGTGGCACTATTGTGTTCATGTCTATATATGGAATGTTCCGATTATTATATGAGATTTTGGTCATAATATTTGTGGATTTGATGTAAACTCTGCGTGTATATTCAGAACTGCTAATGCCATTAACTTCATATTGCTATTTCCAACATATTATTTGTGTCTTGCACTAACGGGTACTGAGGTTTCGAGATCGATACCCCACGGGGTTCAAAATCACCACATCTTCAAATTCAAATAGGAGAGTTCAAATCGCTTCAAATTAGGAGTGGTCTTGTCGCAATTTTTACTTCATATGTTACGGAGATAGGGCTGTTCAAAGATGCGTGCGCGGTTTTCGGCTCGATTCGCGCCAATGATTTAGGCACCGTCTCTAAACATTGAATGCATTATAAAATTATTGGCGCGAATCGAGCAGGAAACCGTGCACATGCATATGCACAGCTATATATCTCAGTAACGAACGAAGATACTTACAATTCCAATAAGGACAGTGTCCCTCTACCTACACTCCAAATCTGAACACCCCTATTTGAAGATCTTGCGGTTTTGAACCCCATGAGGTATAGAGCCTCGTAACACCGATTTCTATTTTTTTAAATGATTCTGTATGCTCTGCATGTCACGTGCATTTCAATAGCATGCGTCGATCAACTTTGCTGCCTGGAAAATGAGATCCCTTCCCTATTCACTGCCTTGATTACATATCTAGCCAATTGGGCTTCTGTTTTTGTAACCTTTATTGTATATTTCAGCAAAATTAACGCTTCCATTCAAATGCTGTTCCCACAACATTTTTTCTACGCACGCCACTTTGTCGCAGCAGCTGTTTTGGCTGCCGTGCATACCTCAAAGTTCGCCAACCCATCTAGTTAGAATTTTACTTTTAAGCTCGTCAAATTTGACATGGAATCCCGCAGCTATATTTATTAATAGCTCAGAAGAGCCTCAAAATCGGTTTAATTAGAGAAAAACGGGTTGTACAATTGCGAAAATATATGGATTTTCATACATATCCGGGAGATTGTCATTTAATAGTGAACCATTTATAGTTGACATGAACTGACCCATACAATAATTATAATTTATTTTAATTTAATAAATGCAAGAAAGCTATTATTAATTTTAAAAACTTACCAGTTGTACCAACCTTGCACACCGCAACATTCGCCGTCCATTTTCCTCTAAAAGTAATTGTGGTGCAAAAATTGCACTCAATGGTTATGGAAGTAAATTTCTCTGGATATTCGCAAAGCATTGCCCTAGCGTACGACAGAAGGTCCAAGTTAATCCCATTTTGACATGGAGCAAGCCCATTAGATCGTACAACAGCATTGCGTATTCCGTGTTCACAGTTGGGATTGAAGTCTTGGGAGGGAGTCAGTGCTTTCGAGTCTAGCGCTGGAAGTGTGGATACGAACTGAAGTACAGCCAGGATGCAACTGAAAACCAAGAGACTCTTCCTCATCTCAAATCTTCACGTCTGTATATTTATATATGAATTGATGCACCTTAGCTGGGAACCCTCTTTTATAATTTCGTAGCGCTATAGTTGTCAAGTGAATGCTATAGAAGCATTGAAATCTTTCAAATTGGAATAGGGCGTTTCTTGGGAAGATTTGATTTGGCTTTCTAGCTCATGTGTTCTGAAAAATGACTTACAGTTTCTAGATAAAGCAACCAACTAGCATGCAAGAAACTCGCTGTTCAGGAAAATATTATTATGCGCTTCGTAAGATGGGCCGTTTGGAACACTATGCATGGGGTATCGGGTCGACCTTGTATACAACATATTGGTACCCCGCATAGGTTAGACACTAAAATGTACGTTCACATAAAGCATAATGGTTGGAAAAATAAGAACCCGAAAACATTTATATGAATCTGTTTGATTTGAGTATATACCTTTCCGTGTGCATGTTTTATTGTGCGATAATCTTGGGATTAATGTCCCAACTCTCGGCACCTTACCTCAGCTGATATGAAAGAGTATAAACCCCATAAAGGAGCTTTTGGGTCACAGACCGATATAGAGTACCGACCTAGCTTTTTACACCGCACCCCCGAAAGTCATTGTGTATGCCTAGCAATGTATATGTGCATTTGACTAGTGTGGTAAGCTGCCTGATAGGCCTAATTATGTATGTACAGGTAAAGATTAACAACGCGGCCAGGCTGGTTTGGCTTACAATGTCCCTTGATTCACACAGTACTTCTAGCGCTGGTTGAGAAATCTTGAATTCCATCCCTGGCACTACTCGTTTTTTATACGTTATCTTGAGGCGCTCTGTATGAAAATGGTGTACTCGCTATATCTCTTTAGCTGTGTGTATGTCTGTGCGTATGTGAGTGTGTTTAAACTGAACAGTTTGTGTGCATGTGGAATAAACAGTGTGTTTGAATTTACTTCACTATGCAGTGTGCCGTGTGTTTGTATGATGTGGACTGAGCAATGTGTGTTAGTGCGGACTGTTTGTGGTCTGAGCATTGTGCATGCATGGACTGAACAGTGTGCGTGTATGAATATCTGAAAATATTGTTATTGTGAGGTTTACTATACACCCTTTTCCGTACTCCATTACTAGTGCTTCCTGATGCGTAAATTTATGATAGTGCTTATGGTCGGTGTGGCATACGTGTGTATGGGAGAGAGCATGGCTGTATGTGTAGACTGAACTGTGCATGTTTTTGTGCATGTGTGTGTGTGTGTGTGGTGTGTGTGTGTGTGTTTGAAATGAACAGTGTTGTGTGAGAAGGCTTAACAATTTTTTCAGATTTTCATATACGCACACTGTTCATCCACAAACAGTCTGCAATAATACACATTGTTACATCACAAAAATTAACACACATAATACTGCATGGTCAGTATTGTAAGGTTTACTACAGGTTGTAGTCACGCAGCAGCATTTTCAGGACATCAAGCCCACATTAACTACTATTACTCATATTTCCTCATGTGCACCATTTATGAAGTAGTACACGCATAGCGCATATGGTCGGTGTGGCATACACGTGTGTGAGAAAGGTATGTGTAGGCTGAACAGTGTGCACTTGAACAGTGTGTGATTATGGATTGAACAGTTTGTGATTATGGATGGTACAGTATGTGAATGGACAGTCTGTATGTGTGGATGTGAGATGTATTTTTTCTCGTCCACAGGGCGGACAACTGACTGGTTGGAACAACTGGAACTTGACTCAACCATCCCATGGCATGACAGGCTCATGCTTCATGGCTGCCATCTCTTTAAACTTCCTTTGCTTTTGTGTCTGTGAGCTTATAGTCCCCATCCCTTACATCGCAGCACTTCTTGGCAGAACATCAAAACATATCCATTAAAGGCTTACTTAGTCATCACTTTGGGATGCAGTGAGGACTCCGGTACCCTATCAGGGCAATGCAAAACTATGCAACACTACCTGGAGAGCTGGACTACTCGGTAAATGCTTGTATTTTGTTAAAAGTATGACCTGGTTATCCTGAAGAAAATCCCCTGCATACTTCAGTTCCACCATAAACCACTGGGTCTCAATCCAGCTCTCTTTATACCCCCACAGATTTAGGATTGGGACAGCCACAACCACTGCCAAGGCTGGAATATTGTGCTGTACCATCATGGAACTTGGATGTAGGCACAGCGCTGCTGTCCACTATTATGTACGCCATGATCAGGCCCATTACTCTGCTACTGGTCGGATGGCAAAGGCTCACAATCCTTTGCACACCCACTTGCCCCTCATATGTATGTATGAAAAAAAAAAAAACACTTAGTAATACTTTGACCAGTGGCTATATCTATAGTTCTTATGAGTGCTTGTCCAATTAACCTATTCGATCGTACACTGCTCTACTTACTGCCTAAACTTAAACGAGGTCGACATGCAACTGCTGTGCTAAGGCATCATATACTTGCATGCAAAAAAAAAAAAAACTTATCTAGGTCTTGTTTTATATGGGTGAAATTGCGCTGTGGCCTTTATTGTAAGCAGTGCTTATCCATGATCCAACCTATATTACTCTAATGGTTGCGGTCGACTAGCCCCACCCTAGTTGTTTTTATTAAGACAGTACTGGAAATAATACTTACTTTAATGCAGGCGATGTGGCTTTAATTCGTTGCTAGGAGTACTTATTCAACCTATAAAACCACAAACAAAAGCCACAGCTCAATATGTCCTGTATGAAACAAGACCTTTGTTTTTTGTCGTTGCAAGCATAGTGCCTTAACATAAACACGGCGAGGGTGGTCGACCGCTGTATCGTTTAAGTATGTAGAGCAGTACAGGGTCGAATAGATTGGATAAGCCCTCAAAGCCACATCGCCTGCATTAACATAAACAGGGCGGAGGCACCGTTTGGGTTTAGGCAGTACAGGGTTTAATAGGTTGAATAAGCAATCCTAATAACGAATTAAAGCCACATCACCTGCATAAAAGTAAGTGTTGTTTGCAGTGCTGCCTTAATAAACAGCTTGTGTGGGGCTAGTCGACCGCAACCGTTTTAGTTTATTTGTATAGGCAGTAATATAAGGACAAGCACTGCTTATAATAAAAGGCACAGCGCAACTTCTCCCGCAATAAATCAAGGCCTTTGTTTTTTGTATAGTGCATGCCTTAGCATAAACAGGACGGGGGCACCGTTTAGGTTTCAGTACAGGGTCTAATAGGTTGAAAAAGCACTCCTAACAACGAAAGCCACATCACCTGCATTAAAGTAAGTACTATTTGCAGTACTGCCTTACTATAAACAGCTAGGTGGGGCTGGTCGACTGCAACTATTTTAGTTTAGGCAGTATAATATACGTTGGATCATGGTACAACAAAAGCCATAAGCACTCCTAATAATGAAAACCACATCACCTGCATATTGGCAGTATAAACAGCTATAGGGTGGGGCTGGTCGACCGCAACCGTTTTTGTTTATGCAGTAAAATAGGTTGTATCATACATAAGCACTGCTTAAAACAAAAGCCACAGGGCAATTTCTCCCGAATAAAATAAGACCTTTGTTTTTTTTTGTTGCAAGTATAGTGCCCTCACATAAACAGGGCGCGAGGGTTGTCGACCGCTGTACGGTTTAAGTTTAGGCATGTAAGAAGAGCAGTATAGGATCGAATAGGTTAATTGGACAAGCAGTATAGATATAGCCACAGGGTAATTACTTCTGCATTAAAGTACGTGTTTTTTTTTTTTTCAGATATTGCATGCCTTAACTTAAACAGGGCGGGGCAACATTATGGTTTAGGCAGTACGTGCAAAGTCGAATAGGTTGAATAAGCACTCCTAACATCGAAAGCCATATCGCCTGCATTTAAGTAAGTGGTGCCTTAAAATAAAAACAGCTAGGGTGGGGCTGGTCGACCACAACCGTTTAGTTTAGGCAGTATATAGGTTGGATCATGGATAAGCACTGCTTACAAAAAAAACCACAGCGAAATTTCCTAGGCCTTTGTTTTTTGTTGTTGCAAGTGTAAAGTGTAGTGCCTTAGCATAAACGTGGTCAGCGGGGGCCGGGGTGGTCGACAGCTGTACCGTTTAAGTATTTAGAGCAGTATAGGATCGAATAGGTTGGACAAGCACTGATAAGAGCTAAAGTCACAACGCAATTTCTCACGCATCAAATGTAAGTGATGCTTGCAATTACCGCCTCAACATGAACAGGGCGGGAGTACCAACGCTGTCGTTTAGGTTTAGGCAGTATAAAAAAGCATTTATCACAGATTATCACATGAAACTGTTGTAGAGATCGAGTCAATCATCAATTCTCGCCCCTTGAGCTATGTGTCAATGGATGATCTTGAAGAGCCCCTGACTCCGTCGCACTTAATGATTGGCCGCCGAGTGCTCAATCTCCCAGACCACTTGGGATACTCTGTTGACACTGGTGTGGAGGATTTCACCATAGAGGACTCTCATCTGACTCGGCGTATGAAGTACCTGAACAACCTGCTGAACCATTATTGGATGAGGTGGCAAAGTGAGTATTTGGTTGAGCTAAGGGAAAGCCATCGTCATCTGCTGGGCAAGTCAAAGCAAACACCCCAGATTGCTATAGGGGATGTGGCGATTGTACATGATGAGAGCCTCCCACAGAGCTTCTGGAAACTTGGTTGTGTGCAGAAACTAATTGTTGGACAAGACGGGGAGACCAGAGGAGCTACTGTACGAGTCATCAACAAGAAAGGCAAGAGTGCTTTGATCAATAGACCTGTACAGTTACTGTACCTAATGGAGATACATGTCACTGAGAATGAATCCAGTGAACAAAGGATGGCTGGACAGGATGATTCAGAACCAATGGCCCAGCCCAGAAGTCAGCCACGCCCTCAACGCTCCGCAGCCAAAAGGGGAGAGGAACAGCGAATACTCTGGACCCTTGCATTCGAGGACTAACGTTGACCATTGACTGGTCAACGGGGGGAGTGTTGCATGAACTGTATTACGTCATATTACGTGCGCATGCGCAGTATTTGTTGTTGAATATTCCTTTGAGCTCTTACGAACGGTTCGGTGCACGAGTGGAGCCCGCAGACAACTGAACGAACTAGCTAGAAGTTATTGAATCCCTTACAGCTATATCATCATCCTAGACTTGGTGTATCCTTCGATTATGTATTTCAAGTGTTTAAATATTCATTGTTGTGGTGCTTGTTACAAATTACATTGTGGTTTGAAAAACACGGGGCGCCCATGGGCGCGCGCATTTGCATTAACTTAAACGATGCCCTAACCTAAACTAAACAGCAGCGCCTTACTAATTCGTTCTCTTTTTGATGTATTTAGAACGTCGCGTCCAGCAATGGCAGTGCAGTCAAAGTAACTTTCCATGCAAATGAAGTATGCCACAGGAGATGTGTTCAACGTCAAGCGCAAATGGGTTTCGGAAAGAACACGTATTGCAGAGCGACTAAGTCTAGAGCAGGTAATGGGAGCCTGGCCATCGACGTTGGCGAAAGAGTATCAGGATCCGTACTGACGTGCAAATTGGGAGCTTATACCGTCCATGAAAATACAGGCGTTCGGTAGAACAAGAGTGGACATTATACGTAGCTATAGTAGCTTATCTTAGTCCAATTTTTTTGCTGACTGCCGTTTTTAAAAATAGCTATCTATATATGGGTATATCTATACCGAAAGTTATTAAATGGTGATGGGATCCGGAGGTGCATGCATGTATATGCATTACGAGTGCGGGTCGCAATTTAATTTTTTCAAATTTATAATTTGCACAATACTTTGTGTGCCTTTGGAAAGAACATTCTTACGATATCTTATTTCTGTACAGCCTCCTTACCGCATTCTATAAGGTCTAAATCAAAAATGATAAAATATTAGTTGGATTCTTGTTACTGTTCCTGCCAGGCACAGTCAGCTAAGTTTCTTTGTTTTGCAGACTGTGGTTGACGTCTTTATAATTACTTACATGTTACGCAGGTGAAGTGTCGTAATGTTGGATTGTTTTTGGTTACCTTGCTTGGCGTCCTATTTTTCAATAGTAAATCATTCACATCTATGATTGGGATAATTCGCGTGAAATTAACCGCTGTATTTTCAGAATTCTTACAGTTATATGAATGTACTGCTTAATTCAGCAGGTGATTCGTATAGGATCCACACTGCAATTCAGTAATTTGGCTTGTGGAACCTCTTTTAACCATTGGTTTCAAATGTAGCTAGTGTAAAGACCCAACCAATATTTCATCCCTATTTATAAAATCAGTCATAGCATTTAGTTTAAAAATATGTTGTTTGTGGTTCAAACCAATATGTTGCCCACAATCCATATACACTTAGATTATTTTTAAATGTGGCCATTTGTCTGCGTGGTTCGAAGAACTTCTAACAACACAAACTAAAGCCACATTATTTTATAATTTTAACAGCACAACTTAGTATGTTATGGTCACATTCATGTGACTCCTTTAGTAAATAGGCAAACATCAAATGGATGAGAGCCAAAAACTTTTGAGACGACAGCAGGGACCCATCCTGGCCCTTCTCTCTCATTGGACTACAGTTTAGGACATAATAAAGAAATCATGCTTTGAATTTTTGGGGCACCTATTCAACATGTTGGCATCCCTTACGCAACTGGAATTGTGGAATGGTGAAGATAGTATAGAATATTGATCGTGCATCTTATCTTGTGCCCCTTCTTTATATCACAGGGTGAATGTCATTCTGTAAGAGGTGTCTTTCAGTACTGCATGAGGAATTCCTGTAGTGCTGCATTAGTACTAACAGTACAACGTCTTTTCTATACAAAGAACTTCTGACTTGGTACTGAGAGCTGCCACTTCCAGGCCAGTATACCACTGTATGGGCTACGTGATTCGTTCTTTGGATGCCAAAATGCCATTTAGGAGACAGCTATGAGCTACAAAAAGTGACTTGGAAATCTTAATGAAGTTTTCCATGGAATAGTATCTGTGGGACTATCCTTCTGTGGTGCTATGCATCACATATGAAAGCACTGGGTTAATTGTTTGGCTGAATCACCTGCTAAGACACCTGCATGATTTTTCCCACGGCGGTGGCTACATGCTTCAGAAAATGTTTTGCCACTCTCAGGCAATTTCCATCCACTGATATCAGGTACATGAAAAAAGCTGCAATCAGAAAATTGTGAGCTAGTTTCCGATTGACAGTGTTTAATGGAGCCATTCTGTCTGGCATGCACATGTGCAGCACTGATGTAATATGAAATCACTTGCTATACATCTGCATAATTTTCCCAGTGGTGGTGGCTGCATGTATCAGAAAATGTTTTGCCACTCTGTGGAGAATTCCATCAACTGATGTCACAACAGGAGTAAATGTTCCTAACCTATCTTCCACAGCCTTTTGTATAGCTTCTTCTTTTTGAGAGTTTCTGATTTCAGAGTTGATTTTTGGTGTTCAGTGGAGGTGTGATAATGCGTCTGTGTCAATGACTATTTAATTCTAACAACGCTTCCACCTGAGGAGTCCAAATACCTCGAATGCGTATCAATCCTGAACCACCTGATTGGGGGACAGCCTCTTTAACTATTGGTTCTCGTATAGACTAACCTCATAAGTTATATACCCCAAAGAAGCTATTTCAAACTGAAAAGACAGAATAAAAAATGGATATACAAGCATTAAAAACTTCACTGTTCGTGTATAAGCAAGGATCACCCGTATTAGGCCCATGTCAAGAAATTGACGCTCACGCGCACAAGAAATTACGTTACGTTTACTCGTGCTCACACCGCTGAATAGGAAGGATGTATGGCTTATATAACTGATATCTAATGGTTATGTTCCACACTTTATAGCAGCTGTACAAGTATGTAGGCATCCTATAGTAACGGCACATTCATAAGATATGACCTATTTCATTTTGGGGTGGGGGAGGGGGGGGGGATTTTTCCAAACTTTCGGCCTTCCTCTGAGATTTTATCAACTCAATCAAGAGCGTTTGGGAACGGTATGACGTTAGCTTGTCATCACGTACCCGGACCGGTGCTGTGTATATATATAATGGCTATATACCGTAGGCAGTGTTAATGTATGGGCGGGTCTTGTCACTTTTTCAAACGACTCCTAGTGTTAGTATCATTCTGACAGACAAAGAGGTACATGTCCTCATCGGGCGTGTAAGTATGCACGACCTGCGGCAATAAACATATCCTAAGAAAACGATGATGGCTACATTACATTTAGATGACATTGTGACAATATGGCATGCCGGCGGAACCCGTCAGGCAACTCAGGCATTTGGCTGGGTAGATTTTAGCAAAATAGTAATGCTTAGCTTCTCTGAAGTTAGTTTCGTATCGCTTCTTCAAAAGCATCTATGCTTCGTGCGGGAGGGTGGCCCGCCCTCAAACTGCACACCATTCCCTGGACGGGACCTCATCTTTTGCCTGGGTCGAATTTATTCCGCCGGCTCTTAGTGGTTTATGGTATCACCGGCGCGGTATGAGTGCCGTCCATGCAAAATAATTAATCCTATGACGTTGTTTTGGCGCCGGCGCGGGAGATCGAGACAGCATGCAACAGGCTAGTCGGACTACTCCCAACTAGTCACAGGCTGAGAGTGCCCTACAGAAGGGAGCTTTAATAATACCTTATAATTAGTTGGCTCCATGACTGTGTAAGAAGGCGAATTTGTATAGTTCTAGCTAGTACGTTTCTCTCCCGCATTCAGGTTCTGGTACGTACAGTGGTCAACTAAATTATATATGACAACTGCCGAAAGCTTGACATATGTCTGTTAGCTAGGTCTAACTGGGCCTACGCCTATGCGTACGTTGCTTTTCGTTATGCACATATAGTCCTTTAGATGACAAGTTAAATAGGAGTGGGGAGGCAACTTTCGTTGACCTGACATGATAACCCGATACATCCTTGAGGTCTTTGGCAACGTTGTCGGTATAGAGGCTCAGGGACTGATCCAGAGAGAGTGGCTAGCCAACCCCCCCCCCCCCCCCCCCCCCCCAACCCCCCCCCCAACCCCCCCCCTTCCTAAAATACTGATTGAGAACTATCAGCAATTTCTGTTTGAGGGCTAAAAGCATTTCTGTTCAACAGCTTCCATTTAGGGGTGAAAAAAGGCTTTGTTTTTTTTTGTGTGATCAGATGCTTATTTTGATACATGCATAATAATTGTGACTAGTGCATAGCACAAAAGAAAAATCAATGTAAGCATATAGTTGCCAGTGCACATCTTTAAACTGCATGATAATACTAAGTTACCAAATATGTCAATCATTTACATAAAAACATCATATGAAAGTCGTGATTATTCACTAAATCTGGACTAGTTGCTGTCCTATGGGCAATGCAACTTCTGTTTTGGGGACATGAAGTTGGACAATGCATGAAGATGATGAGATTTTGTATATGTGAAATTGTTGTATGGCTTAACTTACAATTGGACCCTTTAGAGTTTCGAATAGCCATACAGTGGTGGCTAGGCATGAGTTTTTCTCACCATGCTATAGTTGTCCCTGGGCACGTGGTCACCTGCCTAAACAGGCTTTGGATGTTTTTATGGAGTCATACTGCAGAGCTTGTGTTGGTGTTCAGGTAGAGGTGGGGAGTGGATATGGACTTCATGAGCACAGCAAATGACCAGCTGATGTTCTTGCAGTAAATTGGATGCTGAGCACATCATCGCTAGTTTCTATAACAATTTACCTGAAGCGAGTGTGATAGCATGCAGGGTCTGGAGCCTTTGCCACCGAGGTACGCAAGCATAGGTCCAATGATGCCAAATGTGTTGAACTTGGTTGGCTGTCTATCCCACTTGCAGTGGAGACATATGACTCCTGGGGTACAGAAGCTAACCACAAGACAGAACTGCCCAAGTGCATAGCCATTGCAGCTCTAAATGGGAGGCTGAACCTGACCCTTGTTAGGGCAAATGCCAGGGCAATCCTATTCCTTAGCATAGCATTCCAAGATCACCTTAAATGATAGTAACTATATGGTATTACATATGTTTACGAGTGTATGATTTAACAAGTAATCAATATAAGGAATAGAGTTGTATCTTTTTATTGCATGAGAAAGTTACAATACTCAGCTATAACTGACAGATCTAGTCATATAACTCCAATAAAATGCGTACAACAATCACGAATCTGATAAGATGAGGGCAATTTACAATTATGGTTGTTAATAATCCATTCTCACCTGTCCGTGATCAGTCGTATCTCCGCTCAAACATAAGCATAATCATTATTTGAACGCACTCGTATGATGTCAGCCTCGAACGACATGAGTGGCGGCGAAAAAGGAAGTAGCCCAGAGGTGCCGGTGATGGTGTGGCTATTGATGGAAGTCATGCGTCCTGGTCGGATTTGCTATCGTTTTCATGCGTAAGATATCTATACCTTCAGTTAAACATTTCCGCGCTTCGCGCGCGGGGGGGGGGGGGGGGGGGGGGGGGGGGGGGGGGGGGGGGGGGCACATCCCCCTCCTGCACCCACCCCGTTTTATTAATGCCAGGTCCAGCCACCCCCCCTCCAAAATTCCTTGATCAGCGCCTGAGAGGGTTCATAAAATTACTGCCATTGGCCTATGGTGTTAGGGAAGGGACCTATATATCCCTGGGGGGGTAGAGTTCAACCAGGGAATACCATTAAACCCCAAGGGTTGTGGTGAAATCTATATGACTGGGGTGAGAAAGGGGGGCGGAAAGTTGAACTTCGTGAGTTGTGGTAGTTGGAGGGACCCGCGTATAACTCGCGTACCAAGAACGAATAGTTTAGCTCTTTGTTGCTATCGAACTAGAAGGCAAAGACGGTGTTTTGTTCCACTCTTCAAACTGTTGCTTATTTTAAGAGAACAAAAAAGCTCGTGCATTTTTTTCTCGTACCCAGACCAATTCTTCTTTGTCGTCTTCGAATTCTTCTCGGGAGAGTAAAACTCGGGGATACAAAAAAGATACAAAAAAGCTCGTGCATTTTTTTTTCTCGTAGCCAGACCAATTCTTCTTTGTCGTCTTCGAATTTTTCTCGGGAGAGTAAAACTCGGGGATAGGAAGGGTTTTACGAATCGCTTTAGAATCTCCTGAATAGGCATCTTCAGGTATCAGAAATTGATATGCGTAATCATTACGTAATATGATTTCTATATCAAAGCTTTCCCATGGCAATGTCATTCTGGCATAATTAGAACTGTACAACGTTTATGAACAGGTGGGACTTTATTTGGCAACACTTTCGGCTAGCGAAGTTGTTTTCGTAAGAATGCCTTCACATCAACAAAAGTGGAGAGCTAAACGACGAGAGGAAATCTCCAAAATCGAGACGACGAGTTATAGTCCACCAGGGTTCGGTACAATGCTGATCATGAACAAAAGCAGGCGTCTGCTCGCGACAGCTACAAAGCAGATCCTGAAATAGAGCGGGCATATGCAGCTCGTATCTTGTCAGAATTCTGTTCGTAGCGATTAGAAGCTCGCACCACTGATACATTTTGCCTCATCGGAAGCTCAAAGAATATAGGAAACAAGTAAAGAAGAACATTTTCTAACGAGAAGGATAGTGGGATATACGAATTGAAGGCAAGGTGGTGAACATAAACGGAAGGGAACAAGGCTTTGGAAAAAGAAAGATGAGACATGAATCCTATATTTAGCACGTCTAAATTTAATAGAACCAAAAAGAAGTGCTTTTTTGTCTCATCTTTCTTTTCCCAAAACCTTGTTCCCTTCCTTTATACACCACCCTGCCTTCAATTCTTATATCTCACTTACTTTTTCGTTAGAGAATGTTTTTCTTTACTTGTGATATATTGCATGTCACATACATGTATCCTTACATCTATACTTCTTCCCTCTCCCCCTCCGTAATTCCTCCTCTCTATTCCATCACCCCTCCTCTCACCCTAACCACTCTGAGTACACAACGTTCCGCGAGGAGTGCTTCTGTCTCTACGCGCGTAGTACGCAGTGTTCTAGTTGTTTACACTATGATCGTGGCATTTGTTGGAACAAATGCAAATAGGGCACTGGTTGTATTTGAGCAAAATTGCACTGCTGTTGTTGTCACATGTTGTTTTTCGAAGGGGTTGAGTACATTCCAACTTTGTTTAATTGCAATGTTGCGTTACTAAGCGCACGCGGGAAATTTCTGGGCGTACGTCTTTTTGAAACACGTTTCAATGGTATGATCATGAAGCAGCGATACGTGGCACTGTTATAATGCGAGTGTGCTAAATAAAGGCCTGTTTCAATTTTCCAGTCAAATTTCTATGTTTTTATTTACATGTCAAAATTGATTTGACTGGTTATCCCCCCTGTGTTATAGTCCCTTACGCTTTTCCTCCCATGCACTTTATACTAGTCCATTTCTCTATGAAAAATTCTATTTCCTTGTCTTAAATAGACATGCTCCGCGTTGGCGTTACATGGCGGGCGCATTAAACGACCGTGAACAAATGACGTAATAAATGAATCCTTCAATCAGTACTATAAGGAGACAAATTTAACAAAATCATTTCTACCACAGCGCAATGCATGTTCTTGAGTGAATGTTTACGGGCGATTTAAGCTGCATCTATTTATCTTCAATTTTTCTGGGTCCACGGTGAAACAAGCAGCGTGATTTACAGGAACGGTGACGGCAAACGGAACCACAGCGGTATGATGTCTGCCGTCTAGGAGGTCGATCACTGGTAGCTCAATGGGAAAGTCCAAGTACTCATCCTTAGGGAGGCAGTTCATCATGTTGTTCATTGTGATACAATAGCGACCTTTGAAAGGGACAACGGCACGTGACTATAACGTCTTCATGATGCATGCACTCATCAATAAATCAATGCCTGCTTGCATGTGGCACTATTGTGTTCATGTCTATATATGGAATGTTCCGATTATTATATGAGATTTTGGTCATAATATTTGTGGATTTGATGTAAACTCTGCGTGTATATTCAGAACTGCTAATGCCATTAACTTCATATTGCTATTTCCAACATATTATTTGTGTCTTGCACTAACGGGTACTGAGGTTTCGAGATCGATACCCCACGGGGTTCAAAATCACCACATCTTCAAATTCAAATAGGAGAGTTCAAATCGCTTCAAATTAGGAGTGGTTTTGTCGCAATTTTTACTACATATGTTACGGAGATAGGGCTGTTCAAAGATGCGTGCGCGGTTTTCGGCTCGATTCGCGCCAATGATTTAGGCACCGTCTCTAAACATTGAATGCATTATAAAATTATTGGCGCGAATCGAGCAGGAAACCGTGCACATGCACAGCTATATATCTCAGTAACGAACGAAGATACTTACAATTCCAACAAGGACAGTGTCCCTCTACCTACACTCCAAATCTGAACACCCCTATTTGAAGATCTTGCGGTTTTGAACCCCATGAGGTATAGAGCCTCGTAACACCGATTTCTATTTAAATGATTCTGTATGCTCTGCATGTCACGTGCATTTCAATAGCATGCGTCGATCAACTTTGCTGCCCGGAAAATGAGATCCCTTCCCTTTTCACTGCCTCGATTACATATCTAGCCAATTGGGCTTCTGTTATTGTAACCTTTATTGTATATTTCAGCAAACTTAACGCTTCCATTCAAATGCTGTTCCCACAACATTTTTTTTACGCACGCCACTTTGTCGCAGCAGCTGTTTTGGCTGCCGTGCATACCTCAAAGTTCGCCAACCCATCCAGTTAGAATTTTACTTTTAAGCTCGTCAAATTTGGTATGGAATCCCGCAGCTATATTTATTAATAGCTCAGAAGAGCCCCAAAATCGGTTTTATTAGAGAAAAACGGGTTGTACAGTTGCGAAAATATATGGATTTTCATACAAATCCGGGATATTGTCATTTAATAGTGAACCATTTATAGATGACATGAATTGCCCCATATAATACTTATAATTTTTATTTTTTATTTTAATTTAATAAATGCAAGAATGCTATTATTAAATTTAAAAACTTACCAGTTGTACCAACCTTGCACACCGCAACATTCGCCGTCCATTTTCCTCTAAAAGTAATTGCGGTGCAAACATTGCAATCAATGGTTATGGAAGTAAATTTCTCTGGATATTCGCAAAGCATAGCCCTAGCGTACGACAGAAGTTCCACGTCAATCCCATTTTGACATCGTACAACAACAGCATTGCGTACTCCGTGTTCACAGTTGGGATCCGTGTCCTGGGAGGGAGTCAGTGCTTTCGAGTCTAGCGCTGGAAGTGTGGACACGAACTGAAGTACAGCCAGGATGCAACTGAAAACCAAGAGACTCTTCCTCATCTCAAATCTTCACGTCTGTATATTTATATGAATTGATGCACCTTAGCTGGGAGCCCTCTTTTATAATTTCGTAGCACGATAGTTGTCACGTGAATGCTATAGGAGCATTGAAATCATTCAAATTGGAATAGGGCGTTTCTTGGGAAGATTTTATTTGGCTTTCTAGCGCATGTGTCCTGAAAAATGATTTACACTTTCTAGAGGAAATTGACAATTCTAAACCAACCAACTAGCATGCAAGAAACTCGCTGTTCAGTAAAATATTATTATGCGCTTCGTAAGATGGGCCGTTTGGAACACTATACATGGGGTATCGGCTCGACCTTGTATACAACATTGGTACCCCGCATGGGTTAGGCACTAAAATGTACGCTCACATAAAGCATAATGGTTGGAAAAATAAGAACCCGAAAGCATTAATATGAATCTATTTGATTTGAGTATATACCTTTCCGTGTGCATGTTTTATTGTGCGATAATCTTGGGATTAATGTCCCAACTCTCGGCACCTTACCTCAGCTGATATGAAAGAATATAAACTCCATAAAGGAGCTTTTGGGTCACAGACCGATATAGAGTACCGACCTAGCTTTTTGTAAATAATCTAAACACAAAGGTTAATTTTTTAATTTTTATTTTTATTTTAAAGCTTGATAAATCAACCAATCCTACGTTTGAATGCCTATCTTGGCTTTTTATACCGCACCCCCAAAAGTCGCTGTGTGTGCCTAGCATTATATAGTACATTTGACTAGTGTGGTAAGCTGCTTGATAGGCCTAATTATGTATGCACAGGTAAAGATTAACAACGCAGCCAGGCTGGTTTGGCTTACAATGTCCCTTGATTCATACAGTACTTCTAGCGCTGGTTGAGAAATCATGAATTCCATCCCTGGCACTACTCGTTTCTTATACGTTTTCTTGAGGCGCTCTGTATGAAAATGGTGTACTCGCTATATCTCTTTAGCTGTGTGTATGTTTGTGCGTATGTGAGTGTGTTTAAACTGAACAGTTTGTGTGCATGTGGAATGAACAGTGTGTTTGAATTTACTTCACTATGCTGTGTGCCGTGTGTTTGTATGATGTGGACTGAGCAATTTGTGTTAGTGCGGACTGTTTGTGGTCTGAGCATTGTGCATGGACTGAACAGTGTGCGTGTATGAATACCTGAAAATATTGTTATTGTGAGGTTTACTATACACCCTTTTCCGTACTCCATTACTAGTGCTTCCTGATGCGTAAATTTATGATAGTGGTTGTGGTCGGTGTGGCATATGTGTGTATGGATGAGAGCATGGCTGTATGTGTAGACTGAACTGTGTATGTTTTTGTGCATGTGTGTGTGCGTGTGTGAAATGAACAGTGTTGTGTGAGAAGGGTTAACATTTTTTTCAGATTTTCATATTACGCTGTTCATCCACAAACAGTCTGCAATAATACACATTGTTACATCACACAAATTAACACACATAATACTGCATGGTCAGTATTGTAAGGTTTACTACAGGTTGTAGTCATGCAGCAACATTTTCAGGACATCAAGCCCACATTAACTACTATTACTCATATTTCCTCATGTGAACCATTTATGAAGTAGTACATGCATAGTGCATATGGTCAGTGTGGCATACACGTGTGTGAGAAAGGTATGTGTAGGCTGAACAGTGTGCACTTGAACAGTGTGTGATTATGGATTGAACAGTTTGTGATTATGGATGGTATAGTATGTGAATGGACAGTGTGTTATGATTGTGTGGATGTGAGATGTATTTTTTCTCGTCCACAGGGCGGACGACTGACTTGTTGGAACAACTGGAACTTGACTCAACCATCCCATGGCATGACAGGCTCATGCTTCATGGCTGCCATCTCTTTAAACTTCCTTTGCTTTTGTGTCTGTGAGCTTATAGTCCCCATCCCTTGCATCGCAGCACTTCTTGGCAGAACATCAAAACATATCCATTAAAGGCTCAGTCATCCCTTTGGGGTGCAGTGAGGACTCCGGTGCCCTATCAGGGCAATGCAAAACTATGCAACACTACCTGGAGAGCTGGACAACTCGGTAAATGCTTGTATTTTATTAAAAGTATGGCCTGGTTATCCTGAAGAAAATTCCCTGCATACTTCAGTTCCACCATAAACCACTGGGTCTTAATCCAGCTCTCTTTATACTCCCACAGGTTTAGGATTGGGACAGCCACAACCACTGCCTAGGCTGGAATACTGTGCTGTACCATCATGGAACTTGGATGTGGGCACAGCGCTGCTGTCCACTGTTATGTACGCCATGATCAGGCCCATTACTCTGCTACTGGTTGAATGGCAAAGGCTCACAATCCTTTGCACACCCACTTGCCCCTCATGTGTATGTTACTCCCCCCCCCCCCCCCCCCCCCCCCCTTTTCCCCATGTGACTAAAACTAAAACCATTACTCAGAATCTAATCCTGGTACTATAATTAATGTGTTCTTTGAGGAGGGTAACTAGGGCAGATTGGGGGATAAACATTGATGGTGCCCTGCAGGCTTGTCACGCATCCTGGTTTGGTACACAGGTCACTTAGTTAGTGGCCAGCATAACCTGTCTAGCTTGGGTGGGGGGACGAGGGTGGGGATGGGTTTTCCCAACTATCCAGGCTTGTTTTCCTTGCCTCCTAGGTCTCTACCAGTGAATGCCACAGGTTAATATTAACTGTGTGTGCATGTGATGCATGTGCATAAGTGAATGATTACCTGTGCTCTTTCTTCCTACATGTAAAAAATTCAGCATCTTGGAATTTGCATGCCGTCATCCAAGGTGGTTCCCTCAAGCAGCTAGCAGAGTTTTTCTTTATTCCAGGGAACAGGATGATGCATCATTACATGAATCCAGGGAGATGATAAGGCTTTTCTAGAGTGCCAAGTTAAATGCAGTCTGGACATGTTTGTAACTTTCCCGTGTGTACACAGGTAGTTTTTATGCCACGACACATGTACACACATGAGGTATACATGCTACCTATGGTTTGCACTCCTACTCTATAAACCACACTGTATAAAATACACAACAAGGCAGTTTAGAGGTTATATATGGTAGATCTTAAATTTTCAGTACTCACTATAGAATCTGCACATAAATCCACGCATGCATAAATACAAGATCACTATAAGCCCATATGACTCACACATATACAGTCTATCCTGAATATTATCTGGTTCATTGATGTTGGGTTTGGTATTATCCAATCGCTATCTATGACTGCCAGCATGCAAAAAGGGTATTGTTCAGATCCCTGAAATGGCACACGTTGGTCCTGATAATAACATGTTTTCTATCGCTTGATCGAAAACCACGCCTACAGAGCCAATCCTACATAGGACCTACTACCGTAGGTCCTGATATTTAACTGGACTTGTTACAATCATCCTATCATAAAGCCATTACATGCATCTATGATGGATAGTATCGAGGGTAGACTGTTTATATGAGGAAATATGAGTAATAGTAGTAAATGTGGGCTTGATGTCCTGAAAATGCTGCTGCATAACTACAACCTGTAGTAAAACCCACATTAATTAACCATACTTTCATGACTCCTTACTATACATTTGTTCTCACACTGTTCAGTCTTTACACACGTCAACCCTCATAATACACACTCCACACACACACACACAAACAGTCTACTGTCTAGTGTGCACACATTACACACATACTGTTCCAGAATTTTTTTTGCAATCCTATAATCTGTAGTAAACCTAAAAATAACTGTATTTACTCAAAATTCTAATATACTGCAAAAGGTGCCCAATATAGAGAAAGCATTGATAGTATGAATGTTATTATCATTGACATTACAAATAAATATCGACAAGCATCACTTCATTCGCCTCCTCCCCAACACACAACACACAACACACCGCACTCTGTTTATCACACAAACTGTTCGATCTAATATTAGCAGTATGCATGTCGCTATAAACCTGTATGTATATTAAGGTTGCAAGAAAGTACTTCTGTTTCAGTACTACGACAATTTTAGTGGTTCCGCACTTCCTTCTAATTTACCTTCTAATTGCGGACCACGCCAACCCCCCCCCCCCCCCACCCTTCCCCCGAGGTCTACATACTTCGTCCCTGAAAGGGCATGCAGACTCTCCAGAGAGGATCATCGGAAAGAATGCGAAAGTGAGCCATCAGTAAATACCTCCCTGATGCCTCAAAAGCTAGAAGTCTCAGGTGGTCACCATAGTGATGCTCCTACACCTGAGGTGAGGGGGAAGAAGATATATGTGGGCATGCCAGTCAACCTGCAGGACAAAGTACAGTAGGTCACAAACTACACAACTGTATATAGATTAAATTTGGCAAAATGTTTATACCTAGACAAACATAGATGAAAGTGACATATTTAAAGCTGAGGATTATAAATCCTTGGAAATTGTGTTAGCGGAACAGAAAAAGAACTTTCAAACCATTAACAAGATGACACTTCAACAGGTATTGTATACATCAGACAGCTGTTGTCAGCATTGTATTATTGTATTATTGCCGCTTTTTTACCTGTTTATTGTCACAAGGTTCTTGCAGTCCTCATTGTCGTTGGGTTAAGCAAGTGAAAGGATACATTCCAAAAAGAGTGCATTAGTGGGGATATTTTATGCCTCTTGACACAAGAAGTGCTGCAGGAGGAGCTTCACATGCATTCTGATGACTGCAACTTATTGCTGAACGTAGCTGCTGGAAATATTAATGTTTCTTCATAGCTTTATTGCCATAGCTCACTTCCTTGAAACTGATGAAATTTTAATCATGTTATAGATATGGTCATGTCATGATGTCGAGACTATAAGCCCATATTATTTATGAGAATAAAAATTATTGCACTTAATTACTAACTGTATAGATCTGAACCGTGTGAAACAACTGTATGTTTTGGACATGCATAGTGTTATGATTGTGTTGTGTAATGATGCATAATGTTTAGATAGATTCTTTGAGACTTCACCGCAGACTTGTGTAACTGGTTTTGTGTCCAGCCTGTCCAGTTTTCGTGCATATAATGTGTGCCACGTGTTCTATTTCTCATTCTCGTTTTCCTGTTCATTCATGGCTACCTGTGATCCAGTACGTGTTCGCGGCGTGCAAATACCACACATAGAGAGAGGATACGGGTGCTGGCATGCTTTGAGCGAGGGGGTGTTGGGATGTGTAGAGCAAGGTGGATGCAAATATTCCACAGTTCCATTACTGGTGCCATTGGAGCAGAGTATCTATGGATACTTATTTAATTACATCAGCTAAGAACTCAACCAAAGTCATTAAGGTGAAACGTATTTACAAATACCAAGGAGTAAGGTTTTTATTTCTCCATAGAAGAGTATAAAAATTCATACCATATTAATAGAGGAAAATACAGTCAAACACACATTAAGGATGCAAAAAATCTCAGACCAAAAACCAAAAATTAATTAAAATTTCTCCATAAGGCAGTCTTCACACACCATCAGTAATGACCTCAAAAATATGATGAGTATGATTACCAGCCAATCTTACAGCTTAACCAAAACCAGTAATTTCAATTTATTTAGTTGAGTGACCTAGGATGTGAACTTCAGACCCTTATGCCTCATTCATATTTATAGCCTAAGGGGTGCTATGCTTCAGTTGGTTTAGCTGCTGAAACTTCAGCAACCAAAATGAAGGAGTGGGAATGATGGGGATGCTGTGAGCATCACTGTCATATCCAATGATATTAGAAGCGAAGATGTTGGCTGGACAAGTGAACTTTTGTGCTCCCATCTGATGTACTGACAGAGATTCCTGGCAACATTACTCCACATATGTAGTAATGTAACAAATCAGTTGCATGGCGACACAGCTGTAGGCTCTCAGGGTGCATATTCGTGGGGATTTATACCCAAACAGCATTTAACAGTAGTGTTCAGCTCACGAAGTAGATATCTGATAGGACATCCAAAAGCTGAACAGAGGCATGAAGTTGGATGTCTTGTTTGCCCAGGACATGGGGTTATATATGTGTGTAAATATCAAAACCTTGTATCGAATCAGAAAGTTGTCACTCTGAGATGGTTTGGACAGTAAAGCTTGGGCAGAAATTAAACACAGCTGTTGAATATACTGACTGAGTTGATAACAAAGGAGTGGGATTAGATAGCTAAGCCACAACTGCTTTTTAAAAATGAATATTGCCTTCAGTATAGTGTATTGCGGTTGTCAGAGTGCTCCAAAAACTTTCCAGAGTTGCTCCTGTGAACTAGCTGGTTCATCCAGTCGTTTTACACCAACCATTATGGTCTTGTGACCTCCGATATAGGTGTACAGCAGGGGACTCCCATTTGAGGTGTTCGCGTCACAATTCTCTATACAACATTTTTTTTTTGAACCTTTATATTAATCACTGGCATGTTTTTGGTTCAATAGCATATGCTCAGCTCTGGAGTTATACCAGTTCTACCAATTCAAATATTTTGCGGGACTTTCCAATCACCCTGTACACACAAGGCATGGCCGACGGAGCCCACTAAGAAACCCGGATACTTGCCTGCGTTTATTTTTGGGCAAAAATTATAATTGCTTCATGCGTTGGTATATTTCTCATGTGAAACCATGAGGTTTTGTACATCAACCATACTTCTAGCTACTTTAAATGCTTCTGCCCCACATCCCCACCCGCACCCTCCCCTCAATAGGCTCCTATATTTAACACACAAAGAACACATGCCCTAGAATTGTGCTAAATATAGAACTATTACATTTTCTCTTCCGATAAGACCTTGTTTCCTTGCTTTTTACACCACTATTGCCTTCAAATCCTATATATACCACCAATTTACTCATACAGAATGTTTTTAGTGACTTGTTTCGTTGATGTTTGTTCGCATCCAAATCACTGAAATCACTGTGAATATTATGTATCGCTGCTTCCCCCTCCCCCCAGCACGTAGCGAGTGATGTAATTCATGGGATCTCGGTACCAGGATATCAAATCATACGTCTTAAACAGACCGTAAAGCGTTAAATCTGCTCCTGTTGTTTTCTGGTTTGTTATCGACAATTCTAAACTTGTCAACGTAATGATACGTGTAGCATTTAGTACTGCCCAAATCTAACAATACAATTACCAAAATATATCATCGACTATGTGATCACAGTTGGCACTCTTCCAGCCAATTCTGAAGCTATTGGTGAAATTTCCATTCTTTAAATGTGTTACTTTCCTATCCCGAATTATGCGTGGCCTTCTAAGAAGAGACGGAGGATGACTCCGAGACTAGGTACGAGGACGTAATTCATACTATCACTATTCCCAATTTAATTTGTAATACAATCTTATTCCAGGTTGTTACTAATAGTACTCGTCTTTTGCCCCTTTGGTCGTGCCCTGAGAAACATGCGTAGCGTACAATAATTAAAGTTTGTACAGGCTGAGCCACAGCGCACTAGAGCGTAGAGCGTAGTACCTGCCCAATACTTGAGATATGCATAGCGCGAGCGCACTGCTATTGATGTCTTGACAAATCCTTCAAGTTCCTAATGCTGCACAGGCATTTGAGTGTAAGCTGATGACGATAGGCTTGTTGTAACACGTTCGAAAGATTTGACACGGTGACGGTGTGCTGTGCAAACCTCCAGTGGAGGTGCGGTGCAAATTTCAATTACCGCGCGATGCCAGTGTTGGTGCGGCCTACGAGACCACCGAAAGCAAATTGCTTGTCGAATTTGGAATAATTTTCGCTGTGTATATACCTCATTATCGTATCGTTTAACTCTTTGACTGCCAAATGCATATTTAATTCAATCCCTTCAGTCAATTACAGGCAAATCAATTACTCAATTATGATATGCAAACATTTCACAAACATTTCACACCCTAAAACAAACGCGTGCAAGCCAATAAGTATATAGCAGGATATTTGAGCATCAAATTAAGTGCTCCATGTTCCACCGATACAGGAAATGGATAGCGGCATGCTCGTGGTAATTTTCATTCCTGAAATATGTGATTTGCACATTTGTGTATAGACAATTAAATTAGTAAGTTTAGTAAATGCCAACCTGGCCCATGCAAAGATCAAGTTGATAATCCATCACACTGTCCGGTCGCAAACGTCCGTGGCCAAACCTTAGGCGGATACTGCAGGCGGGGTAAACAGGAAATTATCGGATATTCAACGTAAATTGCTATAAGTAAAAATACTCTGTTTACCCTAGAACCACTCCTGTTTTTTATCCGCCTCTGCAAACATGTGACTTACTCCATAGCTCGTTTTTTTTCTGAAGGCAAAACGAAAAACCATTAGAGGCGGTGCCTCTTAAAATTGAAGCAATAACATCACCGATCAAATTATCGCCATTACTATGGAGCTGATTCAGGTGAGACCCCGCGCATGCATGCTGTGCATGTGTAGTCAAAAAAAAATCGAGTTATTCCATGCTATTGTGGTGCAACTTGATCCTACATCAGCCCTACACACTTTACTGAATTCATCACTTGTCAGTGGTATTTAAAGGTGAGAGGGGGTAAGACATGGGTGTGACTATAGACTGAAGGGGATAGGAGAGACCTGACCTAAATTTTCTCCGGCCCCTTTACATAACGAAGGTGGCGCGGATGTTCCGTACGTGGCATTAGGTTATAAACAATACAATACATACAGAACACAAGCATAATAAAAGCTCAGGAAACAAGCATTTCCCCTAATCAAGGTAAGGCTTAGTCTCTTTTGTCAATAAGACTTCAATGGAGGCTTTGTAAATAGATAGTACAAACCAGATTACGGCAACAGAGCTCATTAATAAACACCTAACTTGGAGTTGGTGTACACAGCCAATACAAAAACCAGTTATATCACCTTACGCAAACTTATTATTAGTGTCTATTTGCATCCGTGTGAACATTATGCACAATGTACGCACAGTGTGGACAGGTGTTTACACTTTACTTCCAGCTCTGAATTATTTATATATATGATGCAGCTAAAATAAAGGCTGTGGCTAGAGAGCCGGTTACCGGCAGCCTGCAAAATGGCTATAGTACCGTTACCGGCTCAGTAGATAGAATAAATGTAGTGCCGGTGTCATAGTCGCCAATGACTCCCCTAAATTTTGACTCCCAAGTCATTCGTGCCTGGACGTATATGACTCCCCAGTTTCATGCTTTATTCATATATCTGATACATGAAAATGGCTTTCCAGGAGATTCTAAAGCGGTTGGTATAACTTGCGCTCTTTAAAACCATTTCTACCCGGAGTTATACTCACTCGATAAGACGACGACGGAGAAGATTTGGCCTGGGAACGAGGTAAAACACGAACGTTTTTGTTCTCTTAAAGCAAACAGTTTGAAGACTGGAATAAAACATTAAAATGACCATATTTGCCTTCTGGTTCTATAGCAATCCTTTTCTCGAGCTCGGTACGGGCGGGTCGCATTTTTTAATTATATTCACGACCCGGGTTAATTCCTTTTTGCACATAGGCCTGGGCCCAACTCCTGGAGCAAGGTTAAAAGCATTTCTTACAAAGCACCACAGTGTTCAAATGGCAGACATACCAAATGCGACCGAAAGATCCTTTACCCGGTGACAAGGATGTGTCGGACTAAAGAAATATACAATGGCCCAATGGGAGTCCCCTGCTGTAACCTATATCGGAGGTCACAAGACCACAATGGTTGGTGCAAAACAAATGGATGAACCAGCTTGGCGACGTAGATATGTCAAACATTATTGAACTTGACGCTCACAGGAGCAACTCTGGGAAGTGTTTGGAGCACTCTGACAACCGCAATACACTACACTAAAGGCAATATTCATTTTGAAAAAGCAGTTGTGGCTTAGCCATTCAATCCCACTCCTTTGTCATCAACTCAATCAGTATATTTGACAACTGTGTTTAATTTCTGTCCACGCTTTACTGTCCAAACCATCTCAGAGTGACAACTTTCTGATTCGATACAAGGTTTTGACAACTGTGTTTAATTTCTGTTTACGCTTTACTGTCCAAACCATCTCAGAGTGACAACTTTCTGATTCGATACAAGGTTTTGATATTTACACACATATATAACCCCATGTCCTGGGCAAACAAGACATCCAACTTCATGCCTCTGTTCAGCTTTTGGATGTCCTATCAGATATCTACTTCGTGAGCTGAACACTACTGTTAAATGCTGTTTGGGTATAAATCCCCACGAATATGCACCCTGAGAGCCTACAGCTGTGTCGCCATGCAACTGATTTGTTACATTACTACATATGTGGAGTAATGTTGCCAGGAATCTCTGTCAGTACATCAGATGGGAGCACAAAAGTTCACTTGTCCAGCCAACATCTTCGCTTCTAATATCATTGGATATGACAGTGATGCTCACAGCATCCCCATCATTCCCACTCCTTCATTTTGGTTGCTGAAGTTTCAGCAGCTAAACCAACTGAAGCATAGCATCCCTTAGGCTATAAATATGAATGAGGCATAAGGGTCTGAAGTTCACATCCTAGGTCCTAGGTCACTCAACTAAATAAATTGAAATTACTGGTTTTGGTTAAGCTGTAAGATTGGCTGGTAATCATACTCATCATATTTTTGAGGTCATTACTGATGGTGTGTGAAGACTGCCTTATGGAGAACTTTTAATTAATTTTTGGTTTTTGGTCTGAGATTTTTTGCATCCTTAATGTGTGTTTGACTGTATTTTCCTCTATTAATATGGTATGAATTTTTATACTCTTCTATGGAGAAATAAAAACCTTACTCCTTGGTATTTGTAAATACGTTTCACCTTAATGACTTTGGTTGAGTTCTTAGCTGATGTAATTAAATAAGTATCTATAGATACTCTGCTCCAATGGCACCAGTAATGGAACTGTGGAATATTTGCATCCACCTTGCTCTACACATCCCAACACCCCCTCGCTCAAAGCATGCCAGCACCCGTATCCTCTCTCTATGTGTGGTATTTGCACGCCGCGAACACGTACGTGGAATATTTGCATCCACCTTGCTCTACATATCCCAACACCCCCTCGCTCAAAGCATGCCAGCACCCGTATCCTCTCTCTATGTGTGGTATTTGCACGCCGCGAACACGTACTGGATCACAGGTAGCCACGAATGAACAGGAAAACGAGAATGAGAAACAGAACACGTGGCACACATTATATGCACGAAAACTGGACAGGCTGGACACAAAACCAGTTACACAAGTCTGCGGTGAAGTCTCAAAGAATCTATCTAAACATTATGCATCATTACACAACACAATCATAACACTATGCATGTCCAAAACATACAGTTGTTGCACACAGTTCAGATCTATACAGTTAGTAATTAAGTGCAATAATTTTTATTCTCATAAATAATATGGGCTTATAGTCTCGACATCATGACATGACCATATCTATAACATGATTAAAATTTCATCAGTTTCAAGGAAGTGAGCTATGGCAATAAAGCTATGAAGAAACATTAATATTTCCAGCAGCTACATTCAGCAATAAGTTGCAGTCATCAGAATGCATGTGAAGCTCCTCCTGCAGCACTTCTTGTGTCAAGAGGCATAAAATATCCCCACTAATGCACTCTTTTTGGAATGTATCCTTTCACTTGCTTAACCCAACGACCTTGAGGACTGCAAGAACCTTGTGACAATAAACAGGTAAAAAAGCGGCAATAATACAATAATACAATGCTGACAACAGCTGTCTGAAGTATACAATACCTGTTGAAGTGTCATCTTGCTAATGGTTTGAAAGTTCTTTTTCTGTTCCGCTAACACAATTTCCAAGGATTTATAATCCTCAGCTTTAAATATGTCACTTTCATCTATGTTTGTCTAGGTATAAACAATTTGCCAAATTTAATCTATATACAGTTGTGTAATTTGTGACCTACTGTACTTTGTCCTGCAGGTTGACTGGCATGCCCACATATATCTTCTTCCCCCTCACCTCAGGTGTAGGAGCATCACTATGGTGACCACCTGAGACTTCTAGCTTTTGAGGCATCAGGGAGGTATTTACTGATGGCTCACTTTCGCATTCTTTCCGATGATCCTCTCTGGAGAGTCTGCATGCCCTTTCAGGGACGAAGTATGTAGACCTCGGGGGAAGGGGGGGGGGGGGGGGGGGGGGGGGGCAATATTCATTTTTAAAAAGCAGTTGTGGCTTAGCTATCTAATCCCACTCCTTTGTTATCAACTCAGTCAGTATATTCAACAGCTGTGTTTAATTTCTGCCCAAGCTTTACTGTCCAAACCATCTCAGAGTGACAACTTTCTGATTCGATACAAGGTTTTGATATTTACACACATATATAACCCCATGTCCTGGGCAAACAAGACATCCAACTTCATGCCTCTGTTCAGCTTTTGGATGTCCTATCAGATATCTACTTCGTGAGCTGAACACTACTGTTAAATGCTGTTTGGGTATAAATCCCCACGATGGAAATAATATATGCACCCTGAGAGCCTACGGCTGTGTCGCCATGCAACTAATTTGTTGCATTACTACATACATGGAGTAATGTTGCCATAAATCTGTCAGTACATCAGATGGGATGCACAAAGGTTCTGTCACTTGTCCAGCCAACATCTTCGCTTCTAATACCATTGGATATGACAGTGATGCTCACAGCATCCCCATCATTCCCACTCCTTCATTTTGGTTGCTGAAGTTTCAGCCGCTGACGTAAGAAAAGCATAGCACCCATTAGGCTATAAATATGAATGAGGTATAAGGGTCTGAAGCTCACATCCTCGGTCATTTAACTAAATTACTGGTTTTGGCTAAGCTGTATGATAGGCTGGTAATCATACTCATCATATTTTTGAGGTAATTACTGATGGTGTGTGAAGACTGCCTTATGGAGAACTTTTAACTCATTTCATGTATTTTTGGTTTTTGGTCTGAGATTTTTTGCAGCCTTAATGTGTGTATGACTGTTATTTCATCTATTAATATGGTATGGATTTTTATACTCTTCTATGGAGAAATAAAAACCTTACTCCTTGGTATTTGTAAATACGTTTCACCTTAATGACTTTGGTTGAGTTCTTAGCTGATGTAAATAAATATGTATCCATAGATACTCTGCTCCAATGGCACCAGTAATGGAACTGTGGAATATTTGCATCCACCTTGCTCTAAACATCCCAACACCCCCTCGCTCAAGGCATGCCAGCACTCCTATACTCTCTCTATGTATGCCCAAAACATACAGTTGCTACACACAGTTCAGATTTGTACAGTTAGTAATTAAGTGCAATAATTTTTATTGTGATGAACAATATGGGCTTATAGTCTCCACACCATGACATGACCATATCTATAACATGATTAAAATTTCATCAGTTTCAAGGAACTGAGCTACGGCAATAAAGCTATGGAGAAACATTAATATTTCCAGCAACTACGTTCAGCAATAAGTTGCAGTCATCAGAATGCATGTGAAGCTCCTCCTGCAGCACTTCTTGTGTCATAAGGCATAAAATATCCCCACTAATGCACTCTTTTTGGAATGTATCCTTTCACTTGGTTAACCCAACGGCCTCCAGGACTGCAAGAACCATGTGACAATAAACAGGTAAAAAAGCGGCAATAATACAATAATACAATGCTGATAACAGCTGTCTGAAGTATAATATACCTATTGAAGTGTCATCTTGCTAATGGTTTGAATGTTCTTTTTCTGTTCCGCTAACACAATTTCCAAGGATCTATAATCTTCAGCTTTAAATATGTCACTTTCTTCTATATTTATCTAGGTATAAACTATTTGCCAAATTTAATCTATATACAGTTGTGTAATTTGTGACCTACAGTACCTTGTCCTGCAGGTTGACTGGCATGCCCACATATATCTTCTTGGCCCTCACCTCAGGTGTAGGCACCTCACTATGGTTGTTAGAAAATACACACACAAATGTATTGGAACGATTACGTAACTACGTAACCGCACGTGATGTATTATTATAATTGTTGTTGTAGAGAAGTGCTTGACAACCGCCGCGCGCAACTGTATTGGAGTAGATTCATAGTCAATGTAAACGTTAACGATTCTCTTTTATGGTCCTCGAGCCGGGAATTGGCTATGACTGATCAGGTGACTTTTTCTCAAAAGAAACGGGTCCGTTCAGGGCACCGTTCGTCGACTACTCGACTTTTGGCGCAGGTGAATGACGAACTCCAGTCGTTGGAGAGGAATTTGGCGAAATTGCAGCAATTGAAAGTGGCGCTTCTTGAAAAGCTAGACGTCCTTCGTGCACTTGACGCAGAAATTGTTGAGTTGAGTTTGATTCTGACTGAGGACGAATTAGACGACGAGATACTCCAAGCGGACACATTCGCCGAGAAGATTCGCTTGGCGGTAATTGAAATTGATGCTACTTTGTCAAAATGCAGCATTTCTGCAGATTTGACGGATTATCATTCAATCCGTTCAAACATTTCACCCAGAACGAAGACCATTCAATCCCGTGTGCAGTCTCCTCCGCCACGAGATGATGTTCTTCCAGAATCTCCTCGTAACCCTTCAGGTCTGCGTAGGCCTAGTCTGTCCAGGGAATCGTTGAGAACGCAGCCAGAGTCCAGCAGTTAGTTTAGAACAAAATTAAGGCTGCCGAAACTTTCCATCAAGAAGTTCAATGGTAATCTAACCGCATGGACTACATTTTGGGACTCTTTCGAGTCAACTATTCATTTGAACCCTGAATTGACGAACATTGACAAGTTCAACTACCTGAACTCGCTGTTGGAGCAATCTGCAGCTGAATCTATATCTGGTCTGACACTCACAAATGCAAATTACGAGGATGCTGTAGCTGTATTAAAAAAGAGGTTGGCAACAAGCAACAAATCATCAGCACACATATGGATGCTTTATTGAACTTGGAGGCTTTAACGTCTCATTCTAACTTCAAAAGTCTTCGATATCTACGTGACCAAATTGAATCCCACATTAGGAGCCTGAAATCATTAGGCATTCCTTCCGAGTCGTATGGAAGCCTGCTGTCTTCTGTATTAATCAGCAAGTTACCACAGAAGCTTCGGCTCAATGTAAGCAGAACGATAACTGGTGGTGAGTGGAACTTTGAAGAAGTGATGGCAGTGATTGAGAAAGAAATTGATGCGAGGGAGAGATGTGGAGCGACATTTGTCACTACTACCAGGAATCATGGCACAAAAGACCTTCCTACCGCTGCAGCCTTGTTTAGTAGTGATTCTTCTTCCGTATGCTGTTCTTACTATGGACAGTCACACTCATCAGTCTCATGCAAGACAGTGGTTTGTTTTGATGCCAGGAAGCAAGTACTGACTAAGACAGGCAGATGTTTTCTGTGCCTAAGAAAACACCACATGAGCAGGGACTGCAAATCCACCACAAAGTGCTACAATTGCTCAGGAAGACATCACACTAGTATTTGTTCCTGGACTGCCCAAAAGAAAGAATGTTCGTCATCAAGTGCATCTGATGAAAGTGTAAATCATCAGCATGTACCTAAAGGAAGTAAACCTCTGTATGTGGATGCAAAAACTCCAGTACTACTTCAGACAGTGACAACTGGTGTTCTTCGGCCCGATAGTTCATCCCCAGTCATACCAGCCAGGATGATTTCTTGACTCTGGTAGTCAGAGATCTTACATAACAAATCGACTGAAGACAGCACTGTCACTACCTACTGAGCAAGTAGAAACAATGTTGATCAAAACTTTTGGTTCAGTTGAAGAGAAAAGGCAGAACTGTGATGTTGTGAGGCTTGCTATGAAGACCAAAACTGGAGAAAGTTTGGAGTTAGCATTTCTTGCAGTACCTCTAATTTGCGAACCTTTGTCCGGGCAGCCAGTCATGTGTGTGGCTGAACAATTCCCACACATCTCTGGATTGGATCTGGCAGATCCACACTTCAGTGGTGAGAATCTTGATGTGAATATCCTCATTGGATCTGATCACTACTGGGAGGTGGTAACTGGGAATGTCATGAGAGGGGTGTGTAAACCAACGGCGATTGAAACAAAATTTGGATGGGTCCTGTCGGGACCTGTACATGGTATCTCAAGTGAACCGTCTGTTGAAAATCTTGTTTCCTCACATGTAGTGCGAATGGATGCATCCCCTGATACAACTGAATCTGAGGCAAACCTAGATATGAGACTAAAGAAGTTTTGGGATTTGGAGTCCTTGGGGATCAACAGCAGTGAACCTTCGCTGTACGAAAAGTTTGTTAACGGTTTGACCCTCTGTAACAACAGATACAATGTGAAGCTGCCATGGAAAGAATCACATATTCCACATTACCTGATAACTATGAATTGAGTCAGAGCAGATTATGAGGTTTACTGAAATGTCTCCAGCAAAGTCCAGACATTCTCAGGCAATATGACGCTGTTATCAGAGAGCAAATAGATAAAGGGATCGTTGAAATTGTGGCTGAACCTGACATTGGCAAGGTAGGCAAAGTACATTACATCCCACATCATCCTGTCATTAGGTTGGACAAGGCAACCACAAAGCTGAGGGTAGTGTATGATGCTTCAGCAAGATCTAATGGGCTTTCTCTGAATGACTGTCTTTTTGCTGGTCCTACCTTTGGCCAAAACATCGTTGACATCATTCTTCAATTTTGTCTGCACAAGATTGCCCTAGTGGGTGACATAGAAAAGGCATTCCTTATGGTGTCCGTTGACGAAGAGGACAGAGATGTGTTACAATTTCTATGGCTGGATGATATTGAATAGGAATTGCCAAAACTTGTGGTGATGCATTTCACTCGGGTTGTGTTTGGAGTATCATCAAGTCCATTTCTCCTCAACGCTACAATACACCATCACATGAAACAATATGAGTCCATGGATGCACCATTTGTCCAGAAGTTTACACGGTCTATATATATGTTGATGATGTTACCTTTGGTGCAGATGATGAAGAGAGTGTGTATGAATTGTTTGTGAAGGCAAAGAACAAGTTGTCTGAAGGTGGGTTCTACTTGAGAAAATGTGTTTCCAGTTCACCAGTGGTGCAAGGTAGAATCAACCATCAGGAACAGCTTCAATCACGATTGACCACTTTGGAGGAAGATGAGTCATATGCAAAAAAAATACCCTTGGTGATGAGCAGTACCTTCAAAAAGAACATAATGGTCTAGGTGTGCATTGGAATATAATAGAAGACAGACTAGTTCTCAACATCAATCACATTGCAGTCAGCAAGAACGTTAGAACCTTCTAAGAGAAACACAGTCAGTCTCCTATCCAGATTCTATGACCCATTGGGTATCATCACGCCAGTCACAATTCAATTCAAGATGCTAGCACAAGACTTATGTGAAGCCAAGTTAAGCTGGGATCAGTCTATCTCTGGAGAACTTCTGTCAAAATGGAATAGATTAGTAGATAGCCTTCAGCAAGCACCCTCAATCTCAGTTCCAAGATGTTATTTTCTTGGAATAGAGAAAATAAACTTGGTTTGCAGCCTTCAAGGCTTCTCTGATGCATCTTTAGGTGCATATGCTGCAGTTGTATACCTAAAGATCGAGACACCAATGGGATGTGGTTTGCGGTTTGTTGCGTCCAAGACCAGAGTGGCACCCATTTGTGGCCAAACAATTCCAAGACTTGAGCTCTTAGGAGCATTGCTGCTGGCAAAGCTACTCTCCAGTGTTACGAATGCACTTAAAATGGAATTCTCACTTGGATCACCTGTATGCTTCACTGATTCCAAGGTTACACTACACTGGATCACAGGTAATAGAGAGTGGAAGCAATTTGTTCAAAACAGAGTAAATTGCATTCGTGAGCTTGTTCCTGCTGAGTGTTGGATTTTGTGTCCTGGATCTAGCAATCCAGCAGATATACCTTCACGTGGAATGAATCTGTCAGAACTTTCTGAGACTTTACTATGGCTAAATGGTCCTCAATGGTTGTGCAGCAATTGTGAACATACTTTTGATGCTGAATACATTCCTGATGATTGGATGTCAGAGTTGAAGACTAAATCTTTAGATACAGCACACAATCTTTTAGTGGATGGATCTGCTTCGAGAGAAGCTGTAGTGAGGTGTGAAGATTTCAGCTCATATCAAAGGCTGCTGAGAGTTACTGCCTATGAGATGAAGTTTTTGAGAGTTCTAAAAAACAGAAATGACTGTCGACACAAGAGTCAGAGTTTTGATTTCGATTTGGCAATGGCTGAAATCTACTGGATAAAAATCTTGCAAGAGTCCCTACTTAAAGAAAACAAGTTCAGCCAGTGGAAGCGACAGTTCGGTATGTTTGTTGACAATGAAGGCTTGTGGAGGTGCAAGGGACAGTTGAGTGAAGCAGATATTACGGAATTTGCCAAGTATCCAATTCTCCTGGATGCAAGCCACCATATAACAGCTCTAATTGTGAAGAGTTGCCATGAGAAAGTACTGCATGGTGGGATGAAGGATACATTGACAGAATTGAAATCACGGTTTTGTATTGTTCGGGGTGAAAAAGTTGCTGTTTCATTGTATAATTTGCAAAAGATTTGACAGTCGACCATTTCAACCTCCACCACCTCCTTCATTGTCTGGATTCAGAGTCCAAGAAGCTCAACCATTTGAATACACAGGAGTGGACTTTGCAGGGCTTCTTTACATAGTGAATGACCCAGACACCGAAGTGTGGGTATGTCTCTACACATGCTGTGTGACTAGAGCGGTGCATCTGGATATTGTCCCAAACCTAACAACTGAGGCATTTTTGTGAAGCTTCAGAAGATTCTCGGCAAGACGAGGCTTCCCCTGCCGAATAATTTCAGATAATGGGAAAACTTTTAAATCTACAAGTAAAGTCATCTCAACGATGCTCAAAGACCCTGTTCTGCAAAATTTCTTTTCCGAAATTCACCTAAAGTGGATTTTCAACTTGGAAAGAGCTCCTGGTGGGGAGGAATATTTGAGAGGATGGTACGTTCAATGAAGAGATGTCTCAAGAGAACCATTGGATGATCTAAACTCTGTTATGATGAGCTTTTTACTGTCGTCACTGAAGTGGAGATCACACTGAACTCATGTCATATCTCCTACGTGTCATGTGATGACATGGAAGAACCACTTACACCTTCACATCTGCTAGTTGGTCATCGGTTGTTAAGCTTGCCTGACCCATTGTGTGCTAAAGACCTTGATCCAACATATGGAGAACAACAGCTTACATTGTGAAGTCTGACACAAAGAATGAGATATCTTGGTGCAACACTGAGTCATTTTTGGCGTAGATGGAGGAGGGAATATTTGAATGAATTAAGGGATCCCATCGATATGCTAACAAATCTAATGGTCAAGAAGTGATTGCAATTTGTGATATTGTTGTAGTGTATGAACCTGAACTTCCCAGAACCCTGTGGAGATTGGGAAAGGTAGAGCACTTGATACGAGGTTCAGATGGAGCAGTCAGAGATGCGTTAGTCAGAGTGAACAGTGGCAAAAAGAATACATCATTTCTTAGACGCCCAACACAACACCTCTATCCATTGGAAGTGTGTTCAGATTCAGGTAAAGACACTGATTCAGGTGAAAGAAGAGAAACACAAATTGTGGAAGACACATGTATGACAGACAAAGTGCAACGTCCAAAACGAGCCGCATTTAAAAGAGCACAACAAGCTATATCAAGCTGTATCAAGGAGTTAGATTCATGATTTAATGACTCTCACTCTCACAGTTGACTTATAGTCAACGGGGGATAATGTTAGAAAATACACACACAAATGTACTGGAACGATTACGTAACTACGTAACCGCACGTGATGTATTATTATAATTGTTGTTGTAGAGAAGTGCTTGACAACCGCCGCGCGCAACTGGATTGGAGTAGATTCATAGTCAGTATAAACGCAAACGATTCTCTTTTAATGGTGACCACCTGAGACTTCTAGCTATTGAGGCATCAGGGAGGTATTTAGTGATGGCTCACTTTCCATTAATTCAGGTTGCGTCACCACGTACAGCTCTTTATGACTGCAAGCATCCTACAATGCAAATAGTTTGAGCCAATGTTACATAGTATAACCCTATGGCTGTAATAACAACTCAGCCTCTAATTGCCCATCAGAAATTCCCATTAGCTAATGTAACCTGCACAGTGCTGTTACTTTTTTGATGAATATTTACCTCAAGGACACGTTTTTAATTTGATATTTGCTATCATTATTCTTTGCCATGCTTCACAAGTGTGATATTAAATCCATGTGCGATTTTAATTTCATGTATTGCATGCGTAAAATCTTCCCATTGAGGCAGTAAACACAAAGGATTTCCTATGAAGTAAAGACACCTACCTATCTTTAGAACGTAAAAAAGGTTATAGTTTTCGTGTGCTATGTATTGGTCTGTTTCATGCTTGTTTCCTTCGTTATTTTGCTGCATACAGTTCAGATGTATACAGTTAGTAAGTGCAATAATTTATATTCTCATGAATCATTTACTCTCATTGTATCCACATCATGACATGACCATATCTATAGCATGAATAAAGATTCATCATGCAGTTCCATGGAACTGAGCTACGGCAATAAAGCTATGTAGAAACATTAATATTTCCAGCAACTAAGTTCAGCAATAAGTTGCAGTCATCGGAATGCATGTGAAGCTCCTCCTGCAGCACTTCTTGTGTCAAGAGGCATAAAATATCCCCACTAATGCACTCTTTTTGGAATGTATCCTTGTACTTGCTTAACCCAACGACCTCGAGGACTTCAAGAACCTTGGGACAATAAATAGGTAAAGAAGTGGCAATGCTACAATGCTGACAACAGCTGTTTGAAGTATATAATACCTGTTGAAGTGTCATCTTGCTAATGGTTTGAATGTTCTTCATTTTCTGTTCCGACAACATCACATCCAAGGATTTATAATCTTCAGCTTTAAATATGTCACTTTCCTTTATGTTTGTCTAGGTATAAACAATTTGCCAAATTTATTAAAAATTTAATCTATATACAGTTGTATCAGTTGTGACATACTGTACCTTGTCCTCCAGGTTGACTGGTATGCCCACATCTATCTTCTTGGCCATCACCTCGGGTGTAGGCACATCACTATGGAGACCACCTGAGACTTCCATCTTTTGAGGTATCAGGGAGGTATATAGAGATGGCTCACTTTCCATTAATTCAGCTTGTGTCACCATGTACAACTCCCTATGACTGTGAGCATCCTACAATGCAAATAGTTTGAGCCAATGTTACGTAGTATATCCCTATGGCTCTAATAACAACTCAACCTCAAACTGCCCATCAAATATTCCTATTAGCTAATGAAACCCGCAGTGCTGTTACTTTTTTGATCAATATTTACCACAAGAACATGTTTTTAGATTGATATTTCTATCATTATTCTTTGCATGCTTCACAAGTGTGATATTAAGTGCATGAAAGTGCGATTTTAATTTGAAATATTGCATGAGTGAAATATTTTCAAATAGAAGCAGTAAACACAATGGATTTCCTATGAAGGAATTCCTATGAAGGAAAGACACCTATCTTTAGCACATCAAAACGTTTTTGTGTGCTAAAGATATCGGTCTGTTTCATTCATTGATGCTTGTTTCATTCATTGATGCTTGTTTCCTTCGCATTTACCCTGAACCTGAGATCATACAATACTTTATATTAACTTATTCTTTATACTCATATGTATAGATCCCTTTGCGTCCTTTTTTAACTAAAAAATATGATGCAACATCATTATCTATTTAAATTCCTCTCAATTGATATTCATAGAATGTTGTATTATTACTTAATAGCATTTTTTTTTAAGTGAACATACTAGCATTTTGCCCTCACTGATAAGAAATCTTCTCATTGGATGGCACTATAGACTATGCTACATCTGTTTGTTGTGAGGTTCATGTATTTCAATTTGAGATATGGCACAAAACCAACATATATCTACTCTATATCCATGTATTTGCTTAACCCTTATTTTCGAAAATGTGAGAAAGATGTTCCCCAACACTTTATGCAGAAACTGACCACAACTGTATGAACTATCATCATAGTTTACATTTTTAAACGTTTTTTCATCAGAAAGTACTTCTGAGGCATTATTTCTTGGATTACTAATGTGTTACTCACTTTCATTTTGGTCTGTATAAAAATTCTACAAATAAGTTTATTGCCATGCACATGCTGAAGTCTAATGTACCTTCTCATGATGATGGACAGGCATGCTCACATCTTTGAGCTTGACCGTCACATCAGATGAAGGTAAATTACTATGTACACCACCACAGACTTCCGTGTTTTGCTGTGTCGGGGAGGTATAAAGTGGCTCCCTATCCAATTGGTCAGCTTCTAGTGACATGTACACCTGTTTAGATTTGAAGGTATCCTGCAATGCAAACAGCAATATTATTCCCCCTATAAGCATTTATTCCAATGGACACCACACGGTCTAGCTTGAAATTTTATACTACATGCATCTTTGGTATAGTTTTACCATGCACACAGCTTTGACAAAGTAACATGGTATAAATTTTTTTAGTGGCGTCGGTTTGACTCTAGTTGTCAGTTTTAGTTCTTGAATGAACCCTTTGCATGAAAGATCGGAAGTACGATAAAGTCACGCCCGGAGTAAAAACCACTTAGAGACTTCGCGGACCTTTGCGTAATAGAATGGCAACGCACATTGTCATTCTTTCCCGCTCGGACAGTGTTCCTTCGGCCGATCAGTAACTGGTCAAACTATGCTGCCAACAGTTAGCTTGGCAAAGTCTGACACAACCGGAGCCTTTTTTAAATGGATGGCTTTAAAAAGGCTCTGGGTATGTCAGACTCGGTCAAACTTACTGTTGGCAGCATAGTTTGATCAGGAACTGGATCGGCCGAGCGGGAAGGAATGACTACGTGTGTTGCCATTTTTTATTACGCAAAGGTCCGCTAACGTGACACGATGTCTCTAAGCAACCACCGTGGTTTTTACTCCAGACCTGACGTTTATCGTACTTCCGATCTTTCATTCATTCATTGGCGTGATGATTCATTAATCGGAGCCCGCAAAGTATACCGAGCCGCCGTCGAAAGTGCTGTCGCTGCAACGGTGTCAATGTCCGCTGTAAGTTTTGTGCGTGCGCTAAAGCGAACCGAAAGCCTCCCGTCGAGGCACCGTTGCTGTCAAAACGCTCCTACCTCAATCACCGATACGAACGATGTGTCTAAAAATAGTGTCTCGAGCTCACAATCACCTTACCAGCATATTTCCTCATTTCCTGATTCCCAGCAGCTGACTCTGTCACAACCATTGCCACAGCTGCCTCCTACTTCACTACCTACAAATGCGGAATCACCCATTCCTTCTACACCTTCATCACCCATCCACCTTCACCATCTTTAGTTGCCCAACAGTTCCATGGTTAAACCCAGCTACCAGCATTAATCCCGGAGCCTATATAAATCACCAGGACAGGGGCCCTCTCATTCTTCCAATTCTTCATGCTCCCACTTCATCCACAACGAATTCCAATTCCAACAAGAACTACCCTCATCACCCTCCCTGGAGCGGGAGTCACAATCTGCAACTTGTTGCAAGTGCCCTCCTCTGGCGCCCGTTGCATGTCATGCAAGTGCTGTCGGGAAGAGCGCCTATGTGTGAACTGCTACCCGGGGAGAAGGGGGAATTGTGCTAACATTGCTCTCTCAAATACTGTCATTCTACCTGCATCATCGCCACAACCACAGGTGTTTCTTCAATCCAATAGCTCACATTCTCTACCCAGCGAACAGGGACCATTTTCACAGCCGTCCTTGCCTTTGACACCTTTGCCTCAGGGTCAGCCCTCTCTCACGGATGAACAGGCTTGCAGTGGTACTAGGCCACTCTCCCTCAACACCCCCTCTATGCATGGGGGTTACCTCAACTGTTCCGATGCATCCTCACACCCCATTTCCATGGTTACTCCACTCATATGTCTGAGCAATGGTCATTCCAGTCCAGGCCCCTCATCTATCATAGCAGTGCACCAACCACCTTCACCACAACTGTTGTCGGCACCTCCATCCCCTGCCTCTCCTCCCCTGGCACTTAGTGCTAATGATCCACTCCTGGCACAGATATATGTACCTTCTCAGCGGTTTGAGGTCTTGCCTCTGGCCAACATCCACGTAAAAATCTTGTCCAGTCCAAGGCTGCCAACAACTCATTGCTCCCACTATTTGGCGTAAGCATATGACTTTACATGCTCAGGGTTTCCTCTCGGATGCAGTCCCTGGCTGTTGGCTTCAAGAACAAGACCTGTTTGTTTGTCCTAATTTCCAGCAGCTGGTGGCTAATTCAAACCATTCTTCTCACCTTCGGAAATGCTTACATGCCTCCGCACCATCTCCCGTTCAATCCTTTTCCATGTTCAAGGGGCCGACCCTCCTGTTCCCCTGCCTAAATCCGTTCTTCTTGCCCCAAATCGTGGAGGCCGCCATCACAACCCTGTGCCTATCAGTCATCTATGCGCCCAATGGTCCAAAGGTGAGTTCAGTGCACTATGGAATTGAGCATCCAATCATCATTCCTCTGGTCTCTAACCCACCTCTAACCGCAAATCTCCAACAGTCCAGACAGCAGTCTCTCTAGCTAGGGAGGGACTCCTCTGTAAGGCCTGTCAGGTTCTAACTTCCTCGGGCCTGGCCCCCAACAGCAATACCACATGGAATCTCCTAGTCTCAAAGCATCCCAAGGCACCCCTCCCCAACTCCTCCCACAGCACCTCTCTCAGCTGCCCCTTGCCTTCCACCAGACTTTGATATCATAGCCCTTTCGCACTACTTTCTGAAGGGCACAGTGTGTGGCTTCATGGGTCTCCCCATACAGCACCTGATAGAAGCAGCAGAGGTTCCCCTTCAGTTTCGATCTGTGCAGTGCTTAGGGATGTGGTCAATTTATTTATCTCTGACAAGGTTCCTGTACTAGTGGCTAGGTTCTTTGCAGGGGGGTAACCTGGTGGCTTTGAAAAAGAGCAAACCCAATTGCCCCCAGACATCCGGCCCATTGCAGTTGGAGAAGCCAATAGGCGTCCGGCTGGGAAATGCTTATGCGTGATCACCAAGGACACGGCTTATGACTTCCTGGCTCCTCTTCAGCTTGGGGTAGCTTGTCCAGCAGGTGCAGAGAAGATAATTCATGGTCTGAAAGACTGTGTGGATAACATTGGCATGATGCAGACCTGATGATTGACTTACACAATGCTTTCAATCGGGTATCCAGACAGGCTGTCCTTGATGCCTGTGGCCTTCACTTCCCAGAACTACTCCCATGGTCCTCATGGTGCTACGTCAGCATCCTGCCTTGTGGCACCCTTTGGGTACTATTTTCTCAGAATAAGGTGCAACAAGATGACCCCCCAGGTCCCCTTCTTTTTTGTCTAGTATTGCAACAGGTACATGTAGTCTCAGCAATTGCGGAGGCTGCCGACTGTGCATCCCTATTGTTTCACAAATGGTACATTGATGATGGTGTTGTTGCTGGCCCCATTGCAGCCATTGCTCGTGTTCTCGCCATCATCCAAGACTGTGGACTACCACTTGGCCCTTACATCAACATCGCTAAGTGTGAATTATTCAGTTTAAGTGATCTTAGTTCCTTCCCAGATGAGATGATGCAATCCAATGTGCCCCACTTTGAGATCCTGGGGGCTCCCATAGGTGAACTAGTGTTCTGTGCAAAGTTTGTAGCCCTGAAGCAGTCAGAGGCTTCCAAGTTACCTCAGCAGTTAGAAGCTGTGGGTTCTATCGACCCCCAGGTAGGCCTACTTCTACTTAGACAATGCGGGAGCTATTGTAGACTGGTGCACCTATCTAGACATACTCCACCTCTCCTAGTTAAGGAGGCCTATGCCCTGTTTGATGATTCTGTCAATGCTTCTCGGAATGTACTGCAGTGGATGCTTATGCCTCCATCTGGCAGCAGGCGCAACTTAGCTTAAAGAGGGGGCTTAGGGCTTCGGCACCTATCTTGCCATTCCCCTGCAGCATACATAGCTTCATTTAAGTCTTCAGGCCTTTCCCCTTCGTTTGGTAAGTATCTGTCCTCTTCAGTCCACCTTTAAAACAGTCTTGTGGACTCCCAGGATTCCATCACCCCTGAGTCAATAGACAATTCCCCTCTTTAACAGAAAGTTTTATCTTCCAAGATTGAAGACCGACAGTTCAGTAACCTTTTTCACAGCGCAACCTTGACTGACAGGGCTTGTCTTTTGTCCACCTGTTCCCCCCACGCCTCTGCCTGGCTGTCTGTCACCCCCTCCCCTCAACTCAACCTCCACTTGGAGCCTGCAGAGTTTTAAGTGGCACTAAAGTGGTGGTTGGGTATCCCAGTGGTCCAAGGCCAAATTTACCCTCACTGTCCTTCCTTTGTGTTGAATGACATTGGTCATCACTTCCTCAGTTGTAAGCATGGAGGGGATGTGGTTTCACACCATAATAAGCCCTGGGATGTTTTTTTTTACTTCTGCCAACGTGCTTGCCTGGGTCCAATTCACAATCCCGACCTGCAGATTTTCTTGTTCCTAACTGGGACCTTGGCAAACATGCTGCCTTTGACTTGTCTGTCACGTCCATGCTACATTTAAGTGTTTTGCTAGAAGCGAGCATGATGGCAGGTTCAGCAGCCCTTGTGGATGAGAAAAGAAAGCATAACACTAATGAAAGTGTGAGGAATTGGGTTGGGTCTGCATCCCACTTGTGGTTGAGACTTATAGCTGGTGGGGTGCTGCAGCAGTGGCCGCCTTTTCTAAGCTTGCATGTCGCCTTTCCACCAGGCTAAGCGAAACCAAGTCCAAGACCATATTTGGTAAATATAGCAGCCTGGGGTTGGCCTTAGTAAGAGCCAATTGCAGAGCCATCCTGTCTAGATCAACTTGACTGTAAGGCCACATCAATTATTATGTACCTTTAGTGTAGCAGTTTGCAGGTTAAAGTATTTATATTCTTGTACATGTATTGATATGTATATTCTGGTTATTATATAAAATCATGTAAGTTCAAATCAATAAATAAATAAATAAATAAATATCGGACTACAATTGTTAACATGATCTGTAATAATTATTCAATATGAACTATGAAGCACAATGGAAATAATAGATTAATGATGTGCTTGGCTATGGAATTTAAAATGGCTGTCTATCAACTGTACATACTTACAGCCATTGTAGCTATCCCACATGCCAAATATCCCACATACCACATCATTGTTTGGATTTCATGTGCAATAATATTGTCCACTGTCATTTGAATCAGTTTCATTAAACTCATATGTGGTTGAATATGTTGTCACATAGCCTCATCGTATAAGTGATTAAGCAATTTGTATTGTGAATAGAATATCATTATACTAACTAGATAAGCTTACCGAGTACATAGCAACGTATTGGTCCTCTCCTGTCAGGCCTGAATTAGGTTCAGTTACTTTCTCAAGTACCACTACTTCCACACTAGGCAATCCAGCAGGAATACTTAGAATAGATGAATCCTGTGTGCTGTCCAAACCTTTATGTAATGGCACACACTCTAGCATAAAGGTGACAGCTATCTCTTTTAAAGTGATGACATCATTGGGGTAATACTCTGGCATGTTACCACTCTTGACACTGCACACTTTGCAAGGAAAGAGGTTAGGAATGTGGCTAATCAGATCAACCATAGGCAACCCCAGCAGAGAAGCATTTGTACTGAAGTGGGCAGTGCAACCACGTGGAAGGAATTTCAATGAGCGTGTGCGCGCACTAAACGTAACAATGCCCTTTTTAACTCCTTCTCTTTGAAGTATTTGAATGATAAGGATCTCATTCTTATCAATAGATATAACACTATTTTTCCAACTTCTTATTACACACACAACCTTCGGGGCAGTTCTGAGCTTGAGAAAGTCTGAAACACCTTTAACAGTGTACCCTTGCAATGTACCATACAAGAGGGAGAACCGTTTAGGTGACATTAGCTGTATCTCTATTTGCTTTCCAGTATAGTCTTCGCCTTTTACAACTTCTTGTCTCTTCAATGCAGTGACATCTAAACATTTTGGACCAGATATCAAACCAGCTGCAGTGGTGACATGGATGGAAACAGGGAGCTGGTCTGAATACTGTGAGACAAACTGGTCAATTGTTAGTGGCCCTGATACCTGGTGATATCCTTCTATAATGATTGGCTGTTGCACACCTGCACTCACCATTCCATCTTGTTGATATTTAAGAGGCTCTCCTTGCGGTTTAGATGCCAAAAGTGCCTGATCAGAGATGACAGGTAGTGGAAGAGGTGGACGGACATCAATGATTGGATTAGGCAAATTCTCATCATGCATTCCTATGTTCATAATATTTGGTGCTGTTCTTGATGTTTCAGTTAAATCAGGTGCAGCTGGTGGTGGTAATGAACGAACCATTGGAGATTTGTTTATGCACTCATTACTAACTGCTGTATTGTGGATGAGAACATTGCCACCATTGTTGGATGGTAAGGGTGAATTGTGGAATAGTGAAGTGAGGTTTGGTGACCATTGATGCAAGGACTGAGATCTATCTTTCGAATTATGTGATGGTGTAGCTGATAAAGAGGCAACTGTTGTGTCATCTCTGGTTTTTTTTTGCAAAAATGATGTATGAGGATATCTGGGGCGTTTCAATTGAAGGCCTGTTTCAGATTCAATGACTACTGCAGTTTCGTCATCTTTCTGCACAAGTCCGTCATTTTCACATAATGGATGTTGCTTCATCTGAACCAAGGTATCACTTGGATCATGAAATTGCTCTGATGTTAGTGGTCTCCCAATTGAATCCCATTTACTTGAAAGACCAGTATCTTCACTACAATGTTCTTTAGATTTGGAGGATAAAATTACTTGCTGAGTACTGCAGGTTGCTTGGACAATGCTAGATGTATGACAAGTAGGATAATGAACACTGTACTTCTGCTTGGAAGGAAGAGGAGGTGGTCGCCTTAGAAGTGGTGATAGATCAGCAGTATGTGATGGGATCGTAGCTGATGAGTCCATCGGCATTGTAAATGAACGATTTCTTGTGACAGATTTAGGAGGGAGGGGTGGTGGTTGTGTAATGGAATGATGGTTCATGGATTGATTGCCATTACAACCAATTAATATATCACTGACATTTGACGATTCATTCAGTTTCACATCCATTGATCTGATGGGTTTTGGAAATGCTGAGTCCATTATTAGACATAGTTTTACACCTGGAAGGTGGACTGGTAATTGACCTGATTCCATTTCTCCTTCATTACTGGAATAAACCAAATATTGGATAATATCACAACCCACTATGTGAATGATATCACTACTAGAATGTTTGAAGGGCTCTGGGATATAAAATACTGATGGAAATGGTTCTGAACTGTACAAAAAAAAATTCACCAGTGACATTTTGATCAGCTTTGGATCAGTGCTGAAGTTTCCATCACATTCTTCAGGTAAGAACTTTTCGACCATCTTACTTATGCTGAATGTAACAATTCCAGCTGCAACATGAGGTCCAGGCACAAAACATTTATTGATAACCAGTATTTCTCCTTTGCTGATTGTAGTGGAGTCCCCAGTCCACTCCTTTGTTACACATACAACCTTGGGTGGGTGTGCGATGGACAACAGACTGGAAACATCAGTGAATACAAATCCTTGCATTGCTTCTTTCCTGTCATTGTTGGGATTATATAGAACCGAGAATGGCGTCTCTGTTGTAAGTGGTATGGGTGGAAGTGGCCTGCTCTCGTCCATAGCCAGTATCACTGGGGTGGTATGTATTGAATGTATGTGCAGTATCATGTTGCTACTGATCTCCACATCACCATCATCACTTCGGTATCCTGAGGTGACCAGTGCAGTAACTGGTAACGTTTTAGCATGGGCTTTGACAAAGTCAGGTAATGATTGAGGCTCAGATACAATTACAAATTTGAAGTTATTGGCTGGCACTTCACATTCCTGTAAGAAATATATATTAGTGCAGTTTTTCACATAACCGATTATGTCATTCCTTCCCTTCCTCTCATCCCTCACATTCCTCACCTCCCTACTCTCCTTTCATTTCCCACCCCCTCTCTCCCTCATTGTTTATCTCCGTGATATATCTAAACATGATGTGACATAGTTTATCGTGCAGTGCTTCGATTCTAATATATTTCTAATAGCAGTAGTGGTTTATAAAAGAAGTGGTGATATCCAAAATGAAATACTGCTGAAGTATCCTAGAAACCACTAACATGCCGGTAGATTTTAAAATTAGGAGCCTTTTGGTTAAAGAGGGTATTGGATTTTAAGAAGACCTTCATAAATATTTTTCTAGATGTAATAAGGTTAGTTGTCCTCAAATCATTGGTGGGAATAAATGTAATGGGTGCGTAAGCTTTTGGTGAACAGTCCAACATTATTTTTGGACTCAGCTCTCCGCTATGTTTAGCCAAAAGTCAAGGGCTATAATATCAGCGGAATAGTACATAACAGAATACATCAAGACCTTGAATATTCGCGGTGTTTGTTGATGTCTATACAGGTGTATAATCTCGTAGGTTCCGCATTTTTTGTTGTTGTAATATCAAGGCTAGTTCACACACCCACCATCATTTCATATACCTATCCCTTCTAGTCTGACGTGTTGTCTCTGGCTTGCACGCGTCGTTCGTTTCAATTCCTATTCCTCGATAACATACATGCACTGGAATGGCCACCACACGTAGGGGTACGCTGTACGCATACCCATGCACATGTAAACACGTTAAGGGGTCGGTCATAGGATAAAATGTCCATTCCTTAATTAAAATAAATTCATGAGAGCTTTTGCTTTATGAAGCCTGCTGGAAATCTTAGATTGAAACGTTTACGTAAACCCTGATGAAGGTCTTTTAAGCCGGTTAATTCTTAAATCTAAGCCGACTGACTCCTTTTGTAATCGTGCAAAGGGTACTGGATTAGATATTGTATGGTTTTGAGCTATAGCTAAACTTCCATGCCGCGCTACTGAACTTGACCATATATACCTAAAGGTGCTTTGGCATACGCGCGTATACTGCCCCGCGCTAGCAGACTTTGCAATTAGTAAACTTAATAACTATATTCATTTTAACATAGTCTACCCATCTGTTCGTGCATAATATATAAAATTGAGGACCACTGTTTATTAGGACAGAGCTGGAAGTACCTGGGCACACTGTGCACAGATGTTCACATGGATGCTAATAATATGTTTACTTAAGGTTGTTTAAATGGCCATGCATTGGTACAAAGCTCGCTGTGTACGCTAACTCCAAAGTTAAGCGTTTTTCAATGAGCTCTGTTACCGTAATTTGGTTTGCACGATCAAAGTCTCCACTGAAGCCTTATACATTAGATAAGGGAAAATGCTCGGGCTATCCTTCAAGATCCAGCTGGCTTGTTTACTGCATGAGCAATTATTATGCTTGTGTTCTATGTGTGTATAGATGAAGCCTCTGTTTAAACCTAATGCCACGTACGGAACATCCGCGCCACCTTTTTTATGGAATGGGGCCGGGGAGGTGGGGGGGGGGGGGGGGGGAGCGCTAAATACCATCCTTAAATTCAAAAATTTAGGTCACGGCTCTCCTATCCCCCTCGGCTATAGGCACGCCCATTTCTTAGCCCCTCTCCCCTTTAAATATCACTGACAAGTGATGACTTCTGTAAGTTGTGTAGGACTGATGTACATGTAGGATCAAGTTGCACCCCAATAGCATGGAATAACGCGATTGATATTTCGTATACACACAGCATGCGGGGTCTCACCTGAGTCAGCTCCATAGTAACGTGGTCGGTATGTTATTGGTTCAATCTTGAAAGGTACCCCCTCTAATAGTTTTTCGTTTTGCCTTTTGAAAATAAAAGCGAACTAGAGTAAGTCCTTGTTTTCAGAGGCGGATACAGACAGGCGTGGTTCTAGGGTAAACAGGGTATTCACGGCTGTTACATTACTTTAAAATTTGGACAACCCACTATGAATTACCTAGCAACAGGGCTCATTACTTCCGTAGCAACGACTATAGGTTGAAAGTGGCTTGTGTACATGAAGATACCATCGGAATTTTCACTTAAAGCGCAACCTACATATGCAGTAAGGACTTCGCCACCCGACAGTACTAATTTCAAGCAATTAATGATATCTTGGCGAACACAAAGGTTAACGAGGTCTTAACGGGTGCGATCAACGGTGCTTATGTTTTCTAAAAATTTGCTCTTATATTTTTCGACAGGAAACGCCTTGAACAAAGTAAAGGGTTTGATCTTGTGTTTCAAGTAGCTTTTACGTTGCTACGCGGCTTCGACTGTCCATTATCGTCGGTTGAAATATAGCGCCATCATGGGTTTCTCTAATGACGCGCCTCCTGTGGATATGATGATGATAATAGAATGGTATGTATTCAGGCGGTGGTACTGCAACTGACATGTTGATGTAATGTTAAAGTAATGGTCTTGCAAAATGTTTTTAAGCCAAGCAGTAGTATTTCTGATTCCAGTGTATAGGTACATTTTGACGAATTGAATTTAGCATGTATGGTTCAGCACCTTGCTCCCCCATTAGACCGCAGTGGTATGTAGCTTCTCATTCCAACATGTGCATGGTCCTCACTTGATGGCCTGACCTAGTAGGAATGAAAGGAATAGCTCACAAGAATTACATTAATGCTGTCTGAATGCTCCCTCGTGCTATCGCTTGCTTTTGGTTGTGTTTGAGTTGATTGTTTGCCCAATAGGTGGCAGGCAACAACCATCCAGTCGGGTACATAGGGGTGCTGACCACTTGCCCTGAGTCTGACTGGAACCAAGTGGTGATGCTGGTCCCTTTTACTCAGCTCACACCATGACACTGGTGCAGTGAGGTAAGGTGGCTAGGTCAGGGTAGAAGCCCGAAGGGTGCCACCTGCTTTTGATGTATAAGCAAGAACACAGCAATACATGTTTAAGTACAGCACTGCACAGGTGGATTCAGGATGAGTATGCAATGCAGCTAGCAATTAGCTGTAACAGCCTGTCACCATCCTTTTTCTACCTGGAACCATATCAGGTGTCAATATGTTTGGGATCAGAGTGCATTAGATTGGGTTGACTAAATGGAGTTGAGGCTTATCAGTCCCTAGACTTTAAGCTCGGGGTTCAATGGGATATTTCCAGGCTTTAGGCTAGGGGGGGTGTAGAGTACTACTCATTCACCAAAACATTATACCAAGCTTAGTACCTAAACAACCTCTTTCATAAATAGGTATGCACACCAAGTTTTTGTACATGGTACTTGTATTGTGTACTGTACTGTCATGGGGCCGTCCATAAAGTACGTCACGCGCAAGGGGGAGGGGGGGGTCTCAGTCAGCGTGACGATGCATACATTAAGTGTACCATCAGTATGGGATAATGCGTGACAGGGGGGGGGGGGGGGGGGTCCATAATGGTCAAAAAAAGCGTGGCGTACTTTATGGACAGCCCCCTGATACAGTGACGGGCATTTGGAGAATTTCAGCAGAATTTATATGAATGAAGCTCTCCTTGAAAGCATCAAACACCCTTTGCGCAAACCTTGCTGACCAGTTGCTTCTCTTGGCTGGTACATTTGTACAACGTATTCGATAGCTTTGATGATTCTGTCACATGACATGCAACACACCACCCCATCATGCAAGAGTATCTAGTTATTCTTGAAGATTCTTGCTGTTCAGTGTGGTGTTATAGAATGACACAATGCAGCAGTCAAATGGAAGGCATGAGAAAGGAAGGCCGGACTGAATTGTGAAAGAATTTTTTATTGCACACTTACCTTACAGGTACTGATGGCATAGTTGCACCAGTCATGTGGCTCTAACAAGCATTTGTAAAAGTGTTTTGCTTCGTGATGCAACTGTTACATGTTTCATCATCACACAGCACTTGAATGTGAATAACTTGCATGGGTGTTGGATCTCAGGACTGTCTTTTTGTGTGTCAGTATGAAAGGTTGACAGTACCCTAACAGTACCTCTTTATGAATTGCTGCTTGTTTAGATGGCATGCATGCAACCACATAACCAGCAAAAATCTTCCAATTGACACTTGTGCTTAGGTTCCATTGTGGCTGTAGATTTCTCGTGGTGTGTAAATTATTCACGGTTCCGTAAGAGCTCTTACCAGAGGCGGATCCAGGAAGGGGGGTTGGGGGTTGCAAACCCCCCCTCTCCCCCCCCTTTCTACCCTCCGCACTTTTTATATCGGGCCTGAAGCGCCGGACAACAACCCCCCTCCGCTTTTCGTATCGGGCCTTAAGTGGACAGCACCCCCCCCCCCCCCCCCCTCCCGCTTTTCGTGTCGGGCCTGAAGTGGATACCACACACACACACACACACACACACACACACACACACACACACACACACACACACACACACACACACACACACACACACACATACACACACACACCGCTTTTATGTATTTTTGGAATCGGACAGCACCCGCCCCCGCCCCCGCATTTCGTATCGCGGGTCTCAACCCCCCCTTTTGGAAAATCCTGTATCCGCCACTGCTTACGCCTAGTTTTCAGGCGCGTAGCACGAAGCCGAAATCATTAAATGATTCACTGATCCTTTCTTCTGAGCGTTTTACAGCTCATTTAATAAGAGCAATTTTTTACAGTGTGAAATCGAACTCATGGCATTGTTAGTTATATGTTGAGAAGAGCCTGTATGCGTGGCCACAAGTACATCGCAGTCGTAATAGTATTCGATTGCGCAAATAGTCCTTTAATATTCCAGATGTTTGCTAAACATAAATTCCGTATTGGTTTTCATATTGGTACAAAAGGCCTAGTGCAGGCAACCTCCGAAGTTAAGTGTCAGTTACACAGCCAAATTCTATTTATTGACCCAGACTGTACCCATACACACACCATATATGATAACATATATGGTATACAAGGTTGTGAACAATCTGGTACAAGGTATGTAGACAAGTCGACTGTCCGAGACTGTCGTAACAGCCTAAATCAGATTGTACAACGGCTTTGGATCAGAATGATAACATACGCTAACATAAATTTATTTTCCATGTATGGAAGTGTTTACAGTTACTAATAACGTAATTCATATGGCGGTTTTCCTTGTACGGAAGAGGTTATTTTTACCACTCTTGACGTATCGTAGTACACAATAAACATTGTAGGAATACAAAGTGTTGCTCCAGTCATGTTCAAAATAAGTTTTGTCCAAGTAATTTCTTGCCATTCAACGTTCTCAATTGTCATGATCAGTAGTGCTTCCTCAGAGCAACAGCTAGCACCACATTCATGGGACAACCAAGACTGCTTGGAATACGTTTCTCCCAGATGTGGCGAAAATGGTTCTGGTCAGCTCCAGCAGGGGACAGTCATACTCATTCACAAAGGGCCTTGCACCATCCTGTGACTGCAGTTTCTGAAAGCACACACCACACCTCCATCTTGCAACTTAAAACAAGATTCCATACAGCATCTAAAATTTAGTATAAGAGAAGGTAATAAAAACCGCCCCAACACTATGCATAGATCTTACATTGCACTGTGGTGCTACAAGCTCTGTGTAGTCCTCTGAATTTACCAAACACTTGTGCTGTGACATGATAGCATGGTGCTCTATCACTTGGTCTGCACTGCAACAACTTGTTGAGGGTAGTTGCATGTCTTCCCGTAGAAACAAGCGGCAACTCTGACAGATTGCATGAGCACTTTGATGCCTAGGCAAATGAGTACATGTCATATATGTACATGTGTCATTGTGTGCATACCTTTCTTGGTGTTCCAGGTGGTAAATAGCTCTTCCAGCACAAGGAGTTCTTGCATGGAAATACTTCACCACCACCCCTACAACTGTTCCCAACTCAGCAAGAAGCAAGATAAACACAATCCCTCGAAGCGATTGACTTGCCATCAGAGAGTTTAACCCTGGGTGCAAGAAAGCAAGAGTCAGTGTTCCAGACACTTCCATGGTAAATCTATCTGAAATATAACATTATGATATGTTTAGTGACCATGCATGTGCATACTTACGTGTATGTGTTTTGCCCTTCAAATGAGACTATGAGATACATCAGTTCAGCCGAGGCACTGTGTAATTATTGATTGCTACAACGCAACCTACTTTAACAGGTGTTACAATATTGGGTAACTTGTTTGACACTGGCAAGACTAGGGACTGAAATTCCCATCTGCTTGAGAATGAACCAAACAAACGATAGGATCTTCTCTCCCTTTGAATATAAGGGAGAAAATAATAAATAAAAATTATTATGCTTGAATAGCAACTTACAATCTGACATTATAGGTTCACATTCACCACACCACTCATTAATGCACGGATTGTCTGATTGTCTGCCTGTACGTTTGTACATTTATGCTCCAGATTTATAATGCACTAGCCAACCTCTGCACAGTGGTACTGTTCCACACAAACGCGCCTCTTCAACAAAAGCAAAAACCCTGTGAGAAAGGCTCTCAAGATGGCGCTTATCAAAACTCTGATACTTGAAACTCTCTCCACAAGGCACAACGTAATACTGAAATGAAATAAAATACAACAGTAACCATCAGATAGTGCGAAAAACCCCTTACCCATTTCACTTCAGTAGAAATAACTCCTTCTCCCTGAACCCCCGGCCATATCAACCGTTACGCATGGAACATTGCGGGAAAGAAAAGCACACAATTGCAGTCACAGCGAAGGAAGAAGGGAATATTGGCTGTGCTGTGTGTGTGTGTGTGTGTGTGTGTGTGTGTGTGTGTGTGTGTGTGTGTGTGTGTGTGTGTGTGTGTGTGTGTGTGTGTGTGTGTGTGTGTGTGTGTGTGTGTGTGTGTGTGTGTGTGTGTGTGTGTGTGTGTGTGTGTGTGTGTGTGTGTGTGTAATGTGTGCTTACGTGCGCGTGTATGCACGCTAATGAATCACGGTAGTGGGTGAATCAAGCTTGCTGGGTCACATGTTATTGAGGTTACATAGCTTCCTTACAACGACAATACTTATTTACATACCTAGCTGCAGGCTGCAGCTTTGTCTATTCAGTGTGTATATGTGTTAAAAGACTCCTGGATGTATTAAAAAGTGAATCGGAAACTATGGAGGCGTGTAAAGTAAAGTACACCCTGAACGTCGTTTTACCCAGCAAGCATACACGTACACTAAGACTTAACTTACGCTTAGACATGGCCGGTACATGTATACAGGCGAGCACGAATTGGAATTACAACTGACACGTGTAATGTTTGAAATAATACCTATTTGTACGTATACTCTGCCTCTGGTACATGTTGTAATCAGTCTGATACTGATATGATCGCCAGTCTTGGACATATTGTTGCTTTTATGTACCAGGATGTACCATTATTCTGTTTGCGGTCGTCGTATCATTCTGGACCACATTATTACTTGCAATCATACCTGGTTCAGACTGATAATTGTGTCTGATCAGAGTATGGTGGCAAGATCATATCTGGTACAGATTGTATAAATTTGGCTGTGTAATGAGCTCTATGGCGACCATTTTATTAGACATACCGTAATTCAATTCTTACGATCTAATTTCAAAACCTAATGTCACGTACTTAACAACCGTGTATTTTACTTATAACAAATTTACGTTGAATATCCGATAATATCCTGCTTACGACGCCTGCCAGTATCCGCCTAAGGTTTGGCACGGAAGTTTGCGACTGGACAGTAATGTTGGATTATTAACTTGATCTTTGCATGCCAGGTTGGCATTTTCTGAACTTGCTAATTTAATAGTCTATGCACAATGTACATATCAATCCAGGAAGACATCACTAACGTGCATGCCGCTATCCCAATTTTGTAATACAATACTATTCCAGGTTGTACTAGTACAATGTACCTCGGCTTGCCCCCTTGGTCGTGCCCCGAAAAACATGCGTAGCGTACAATGTTTGCACAGGCTGAGCCACTATAGAGCGTAGAGCGTAGTACCTGCGGTCAGGGTTGCCGCGATATATCGCGGTTACATAGACTTCTATGGGCGGTTAACCGCTAACCGCCCATAGAAGTCTATGTAACCGCGATATATCGCGGCAACCCTGCCTGCGGTAATCACTGCCCAGTACTTGAGATTTGCATAGCGCGCGCGAGCGCACTGCTATTGATGTCTTAACAAATCCTTCTAGTTCCTAATGCTGCACAGGCATTTGAGTGTAAGCTGATAGCGAGGATCTTGTTGCACACTGTTTTAAAAAAAGGCCCGAGGGGTGTTATAGGTTTGAAAGGTGTTACAGCCCAGGTAGGTGTATTGGTAACACACAAGCTTACATCTATGGGCGCTGGCAGAGTATACTAGGGTCTTAACACCGCACCCCACCAATAATGGGGTGGTGTGTTGCAATAACCCTGATCCGCATTACACCCCAGTGAATGGGGTCCCCAGCCTTTTTTTGATTACTTTTTGACGGATTGAGGGCGTGGTTTGCGAGATGACATGGCCGCCGATTGGGTATGTACACAAATCACTTACCAGTACTATTATAAAACGTCTAACATAGGCTTGCCTTGGCCGGGCGTTCGTCGGTGTGGATTTGTAGACTATCGTGCAGCTAGTGCGTTTATGCATGCCGTATACCATGCTTAATATGCAAGCAGCATGCAAGCTGTTTTATTATCCTGTATGCCGCTTTGTGTTGAGAGAGAGAGAGACCGCTTAGAAGTTAGTCATACATTCCACAGCCTCACATTTCACACATATTAGCACTGATTAAAAATAATGCGCAGGCCGCGTATGCGTGAATATGATTACAAGGACAAGCATGATACTGATGAGGCTGTGCATTCTGGACCTTACCCAGAGGGTGCCTAACGTGGCAAAGTCTAGCTCATGTCATTGGCCCCTCCCACCTGAGGACCCATGGCTATCATTACACACACATTCATTGAGTAAGTTAGATACTGCTTAATCACCGGGGAAGCATGGTACTGGTGAGGCTGTGCATTCAGGACCTCACCCAGAGGTTGCCTGACGTGGCAAAGTCTAGCTCATGTCATTGACCCCTCCCACCTGAGGACCCATGGCTATGTCATCATTACACGCACATACATTGAGTAATTTAGATACTGCATTGTAAGCAGGAAAGCCTGGTACTGGTGAGGCTGTGCATTCAGGACCTTACCCAGAGGTGGCCTGACGTGGCAAAGTCTAGCTCATGTCATTGGTTCCTCCCACCTGTGGACCCATGGCTATGTCATCATTACACACACATACATTGAGTAAGTTAGATACTGCTTAATCACCAGGGAAACATGATACTTGTGAGGCTGTGCATTCTGGACCTCACCCAGAGGTTGCCTGATGTGGCAAAGTCTAGGTCATGTCATTGGCCCCTCCCACCTGAGGACCCATGGCTATGTCATTATTACACACACATACATTGAGTAAGTTAGATACTGCTTAATCACCAGGGAAGCATGGTACTGGTGAGGCTGTGCATTCTGGATCTCACCCAGAGGTTGCCTGGCTTTGAAAAGTCTAGCTTATGTCATTGGCCCCTCCCACCTTAGGACCTATGGCTATGTCATCATTACACACACATACATTGAGTAAGTTAAATACTGCATTGTAAGTAGGGAAGCATCGTACTGGTGAGGCTGTGCATGAAGTGTGGCACATGATATTGGGAGACAGAAAATTATCACTTTCATGGAAGGGTTTGTTGAAGAAAGTGACAAGTTGCTTGCTTGTGGTCGATCTACTTGATCATGATGAGAGTGGTAACAACCTGTTTGTTTGCATATACATTGTATTTAAAGTTGTATTATAGAATCTGCAGAGCTTACCTCAGGCCGTACAATTAGCTTATTTATGCGGGATATGGTAACTGATGTTGTCTTATTGTTATCACTTTCCACTTCAGTGAGATAATGAAAAATCTCTGAAACCTTTGGGGATAAATAGAAATCTGCACGTTAATGAGTAACTGCATCCAATTTACAAGAATAGTTCATTAATTCCCATATTTTATACATTGTATACAGTTGCGTACGTCTCGCGGGCCATGACGTAATATTACGTCATGGCACATAAATGGCCACGCCCACTTTATCGAGTTCACTTCAGCCCCCCCACTTTTAAATACGTTCCTACGCCTCTGCCCAGGCGGGAGCGAGGGCGGGGGGATGGGGGGGGGGGGCAAAGGGGGCTGTAGCCCCCCCCCCCCCCCCCCCAATATTATGTTGGGAGGGATAATTGTGATACACCGTACTATGAATAAGCGTTAGCGGTGTGGTTCAAATCGCTGCCACACAAAGGCGTAGAATCAATTTTTGATTTAATTGATTACGCAATTGTCGCTCAGTTGTGATTTGCAATTGATTTTGATATAGGGAAACCACGCTATGATTCTTCAATATATAAAAAAATCACGTCATGATTTTGCTATAATATACAAATCAAGCGTTGATTTTCCAAGTGAAACTGAAGCAATTGATGAATCCTGTTTTGATTTTATTTTTTGGCACGGCTGTATCTCTGTAACGGATTGCACAAAAATTAACGAACAGAACAAATCGATAAGTATGGGACCTCTCTACCTATAAACCGAATTTGAAGCGCTTTGATACTCATACAGAAAGTTATGGCGGGTTTGAACCAGGTCGTGTATCGAGCGTTTCAATACTGACACGGAGCAAGTGCAAGACCCCAAAATGTATTTTACCATAGAGAAATGGTGTGGTATGAAGTGTTGAGAATATGTAGTAAGCTGATAACATTATAATATATATTTGCGAACGACATTTTCGCGTGAACTGTGTCATATATATATATATTTATTTATTTATATTTTTTCATAGTGTGGTATGGAAGTTTAGCTCAAAACCATACAATATCCGATCCAGGACCCTTTGTACGATTACAAAAGGAGTCAGTCGGCTTGGATTTAAGTATAAACCGGCTTAAAGACCTTCATCAGTGTTCAGAACATACTTAAACTTTTCAACCCAAGATTCCAGCATGCAGGCTTCAAAAAGCAAATGCTCTCATGAATTAAGGAAAGGACATTTCATTCTATGAACCAGCCCCTTAACGTGTTTACATGTGCTTGGGTATGCGTACCCCTACGTGGTGGCCAGGCCATTCCATCGAGCTATAGGAATCGAAACTAACGATGCAGGCCACCACCGCGAATATTCAAGGTCTTGATTTATTCTGTTATGCACTTATCCGCCGATATTATTGCCCTTGACTTTTGGCAAAAACATATAGCCGAGAGCTAGCTGAGTCCAAAAATAATGTTGGACTGTTCACCTAAAGTTTACGCACCATGATAACTACTCCCGCCAATGATTTGAGGACAACTATAGCCTTATTATACATAGAAAAATATTTATGAAGGTATTCTTAAAATCCTACACCCACTTTAATCTAAAGGCACCCAATTTTAAAATCTGTTCAGGTATGTTAGCGGTTTCTAGGATACTTCAGCAGTATTCCATTTTGGATATCACCACTTCTTCTATAAATCCAATACAGCTATTAGAAATATATGAGAATCAACGCACTGCACGATAAACTATGTCACATCGAGGGATGAGAGGAAGACATAAACGGTTATGTGAAAAACTGCACTAATATATATTTCTGACAGAAATGTGAAGTGCCAGCCAATAGCTTCAAATTTGTTATTGCATCTGAGCCTAAATCATTGCCTGACTTTGTCAAAGCCCATGCTAAAGCGTTTCCAGTTACTGCACTGGTCACCTCAGGATACCAAAGTGATGATGGCGATGTGGAGATCAGTAGCACATCTATTCACTGCATATCAGACCAGTGATACTGACTACGGATGAGAACAGGCCAATTCCACCCATCCCCCTGACAACAGAGATACCGTTCTCTGCTCTTTATCATCCCAACAATGACATGAAAGACGCCATGCAAGGATACGTATTCAGTGACATAGCCAGGTTGGTGCCAATGGCACACACACCCAAGGTTATATGTGCAACAAAGGAGTGGACTGGGGACTCCACTACTATTAGCAAAGGAGAAATACTTGTTATCAATAAATGTTTTGCTACTCGACCTCATGCTGCAGCTGGAATTGTTACATTCAGCATAAGTAAAATGGAAGAAACTTTTTACCTGAACATTGCACTGGATATTTCAGCACAGATCCAAAGGTGATCCAAATGTCACTAATGAATGTTTTTCTGTACATTTCTGACCCATTTCCATTGGTAGTTTATACATCAAAGCCCTTCAAACATAATGTTAGTGCCATCATACACCTAGTGGGCTGTGATGTAGTGGACAATTATGCTTTTAAAATAGAAGGGGAACCTGAATCTCAATTACCAGTACACTTACCTGATATACAACTATGCCTGATAGCAGATTTAAGGGAAAAAACCTGCCAAAACTCGATCCCATCGAGTAAATTTTATTTGGAAAATGGTGAACTGCATGAAGCATGTGGGTCAACAAACAGTCGCAAATTCGATCAAACCATAAATAATCCTTTTGATAAGTATTCCCTCCTTCCAGCTTGTAGCCTTGCACCCATTATTCTGTCTCAACCACAAATGCTACCTGAATTCATCAAAGCATACACTAAGAATTTCCCAGTTACTGAATTGGTCACCTCAGGATACCAAAGTGATGATGGAGATGTGGAGATCAGTAGCAACACGATACTGTGCACACATTCATTGCATACCATCCCAGTGATACTGGCTATGGACAACTTCCACCATACCCCTTACAACAGAGACACCATTCTCTGTTCTTTACAATCCCAACAATGACATGAAAGAAGCAATGCAAGGATTTGAATTCACTGATGTTCCAGTCTGCTAACATTACACACCCTCCCAAGGTTGTATGTGTAACAAAAGAGTGGACTAGGGACTCCACTACCATCAGCAAAGGAGAAATGCTGGTTATTAATGGTTATCAAAAAATGTTTCGTGCATGGACCTCATGTTGCAGCTGGAATTGTTACATTCAGCATAAGTAAGATGGTAGAAAAGTTCTTGCCTGAAGAATGTGATGGATAATTAAGCGCAAATCCAAAGTTGATTCAAATGTCACTGGAAAATATCTTTGGATACATTTCTATCCCATTTCCTTTAGAAGTTTATACTCGGCAGCCCTTGGAACACCTTATCAGTGGTTTCTTATATCTACATGTAACTGGTTGTGATAGTATCCAATATTTGGTTTATTTAAGTAATGAAGGAGATATGGAATCAGGTCAATTACCAGTCAACCTACCAGGTATAAAACTATGTCTGATAATGGACCCGGCATTACCAAAACCCATAATATCAATGGATGTGAAATCATCGAATGTCAGTGATATATTAAGCGGTTGTAAGCCATGGCAATCAATCCATGAACCATCATTCCATTATGCAACCACCACCCCTCCCTCCTAAATCTGTCACAAGAAATCGTTCATTTACAATGCCGATGGACTCTTCAGCTATGATCCCATCACATACTGCTATTCTATCACCAATTCATAGGCGACCACCTCCTCTACCTTCCAAGCAGAAGTGCAATGTTCATTATCCTTCTTGTCATACACTGAACATTGTCCAAGCAACCTGCAGTACACAACAAATAATTGCATCCTGCAGATCTAATGAACATGGTAGTGAGGATACAGGACTGTCAAGAAAATGCAGCTCAATTGGGAGACCAGTAAAATCAGAGCAATTTCATGGTCCAAGTGATACCTTGGTTCAGGAGAAGCTGCATCTATTAAGTGAACATGACGGACTTGTGGTGCCGAAAGATGAAGTAACTGCACTAGTCATTGAATCTGGAACAGGCCTTCAATTAAAAGGTTCCAGATATCCTCATGCATCATCTTTGAAAATAAAAACCAGAGATAACAAAAAGGTAGCCTCTTTATCAGCTGCGCCATCACATAATTCTAAAGCTACATCTCAGTCCTTGCATCAATGGTCAACCAACCTCACTTCACAATTCCACAATTCACCATCTCATGGTGGCAATCTTCTCATCCACAAGACAGCAGCTAGTAATGTGTGCATGTACAAATCTCCAGTGGTTACTTCATTACTGCAACCAGGTGCACCTGATTCAACTGAAACATCAAGAAGATCACCAAATATTCATAGGAATGCATGATGAGAATTTGCCTAACCGAATCATTGATGTCCCTCCACCTCTTCTATTACTTTTGGCATCTAAACCACAAGGGGAGCCTCTTAATTCGACAAGATGGAATGTAGAGTGCAGGTGTGCAACAGCCAATCATTATAGCAGGCTATCACCAGGTATCAGGGCCACTAACAATTAATCAGTTTGTCTCACAGTATTCAGACCAGCTCCCTGTTTCCATCCATCTCACCAGTGCTGCTAGTTTTATGTCTGGTCCAAAACGCTTAGATGTCATTGCATTGAAGAGACAAGATGTTGTAAAAGGCGAAGACTATGCAAATAGAGATACAGCTAATGTCACCTAAACGGTTCTCCCTCTTGTATGGTACATTGCAAGGGTACACTATTAAAGGTGTTTCAGACTTCCTCAAGGTCAAAGTGTCCCTAAGGTTGAGTGTGTAACGAGAAGTTGGAAAAAAAGTGTTATCTCAATTGATAAGAATGAGATCCTTATCATTCAAGTACTTCATTTAGTGTACGCACGCGCTCATTGAAGTTCCTTCCAAATTTGGGCACTGCCCACTTCAGTACAAATGCTTCTCTGCTGGGGTTGCCTATGGTTGATCTGATTGGCCACATTCCTAACCTCTTTCTTTGCATAGTGTGCAGTGTCAAGAGTGGTAACATGCCAAAGTATTACCCCAATGATGTCATTACTTTAAAAGAGATAGCTCCAGAGTGTGTGCTGTTACATAAAAGTTTGGACAGCACACAGGAGTCATTGACTCTAAGTATTCCTGCTGGATTGTCCTGTGTGGAAGTAGTGGCACTCGAGAAATTAACTGAACCTAATGCAGGCCTGACAGAAGAGACCCAATACGTCGCTGTATACTTGGTAGTATGATGCGTTCTATTTACAATGAAAATTTCCTAAGGCTGACTTAAACACTGATAAAGATGAATGCTACTGGACAAAATATTCAACCAAATGTGAATTAAATGAAACTGATTCAAGTGACAGTGGACAATATTATTGCACAAGGAATCCAAACAATGATGTGGTATGTGTGATACTTGGCTTGAGAGATAGCTAAAATGGCTGTAAGTATGTAAAGTTGATAGACTGCCGCTTAAAATTCCATAAGCCAAGCACATCATTAATCTATAATTTCCATTTTGCTTCATATTTGATATCGATTAATGATTACAGATCATGGGAACAATTGTAGTCAATATTTATATTGTGAATTCGTCAAAGCTGTGTACATGGTAAAATTATACCCTCGCTTCTTCATCAGGTAGGCAATCACGTAATTGTAAAGCAAAATCTAAGACATTTCGTCATCTGTTGTCACCTAATCTCACTTCCATATTATCCTCTCCAACCAATATTAATGGCCATCTTCAAATTGCTCCCATCTCCAAGACAGGAGCTTTTTATGTGTGCATGCACAATTCTCCAATACAATCATCACCACAAACAACTACACATGATGGGACTAAGACAGTAAGAACATTAGCATTAATATGTAACGTAATGGTAATGCTAGAAATGTATGATGAGCATGCACCTTACCCAATGTAACAGTTTGATGTCTGTCCAACTCTTCCTGATGTGGAAATGTCGGCATAGAAACTCTCTTAAATACCCCCAAGGTGGAGGAATTAATGCAGGTGTCAACAGCCAAGCATTATAGAAGGATATTGTCAGGCATCAAAGCCACAAATGCTTAACCAGTTTGCCTCACAGTATTCAGACCAGCTACCTGTTTCAATAACTGAGGCAATAACTGATGTAACTAGTGCCAATGTCTTTATCCTAAGGTTACTCGAGTGGAAGTACAGCATAACATAATACCATTCTCCATTGCAGATGATCTGAGACTGTTATTTTGCAATACTTTCACAGACGGCCAAATTGCAAAAGCATATGCAAGTGGCAGGACAAACTCCTCTTGCATACTATAGCTAAATAATGCAATTGCTCCACGCTTCACAGGTAAGCATTCAGTGCATCAATTGACTGTGTGTAAAATGTATATTTGTTTCAGCTTTACTTGTGAAAGCAATGAAAGAGTTCATTGATCAATGGGTCTAATGAGACTGGCATTGAGAATATTAATCCACATCTAATATCAGAGTATATGATGACAACCAAAGGCAAGTAAAAGGCAAATAGTAATCCTGCTTCTAGATATGTGCACTACTAGTGGGCATAATTGTGTTATACGTACTGCTGACGTAATATTTAAAAGAAAATGTCAATATGACATACAATGCATTGAATTTGGAGTTGACAATACATATGTCAATGTAATAGTGCACAAGTCAATAATGAAACATATTACAGCCAATAATGACTGCTATTACAATTGTGCATATTATATTGCATGCAAGGGTTCCAATGCTTATCGATTTGATAAAAGTACAAAGTGGAAATGTGTTTTACAAGAATTCTATACAACCTTCCTCTGAACTACTGAAATCTGCTAAGAAAGCAACAAAACAATATGGTGTCCGGCCAATTGCAATTGGTGAGATCCCCAGACGCATTCTCTATAAAGCTATGGCCATGATGACATTACAGATCTATGTGAAGTGGATCAGCTATGTTCTGGACTTAAGGGAGGCATTGAGGGAGCAGTCCAGACAATGAGAGAGTTGTTTGAAGAACACCATGCAGATGGGTGGGGCCTATTGCTTGTGGACGCATTTAATTCATTAAACAGGGCTGCTGCAATATGAAATTCTCGCATTCAATGGCCTCGTTCCCATTTCTTATTTCATACATATCGTGGTTATGCCACTCTTGTGCTGCAAGATAAAAAGAAGACTGAATTTCTTCTCAGTAAAGAAGGCATCAAGGTGATCTTCTGTCTATGTTAATGCACGCAGCTGCAGTTATGCCACTTATCAAGTCACTTTCCGACCCTTCCAACTGGATCCAAAATTGGTATGCTGACGACTCCTCGTGCATAGCAAAACTCACCCACCTACGTGACTGGTTTGACAAATTATGTGAACATGGACCAAAATATGGATATTACTCGGTAGTGGACAAATGTATTGTCATAGTTGATAGTAATCATGAAACTGAAGCCAGGTCTGCATTTGAACACCTTGGAGTCAAAGTGGTTAAAGGATATCGTTTCTAGGTGGTTTCATTGGAGACCATGACAATAACAAGGCTTTTTACAGAAGAAGATTATGGAATTGACGAACAGTTTTGTCAAGCTGTCCAAAGTGGCTGAATCACAACCTCAAGCAACCTCTTCACCTTAGCAAAATCTTTACAGTTTGAATGGTCATACTTACAGCGCATACTCCCTAACTTTGATGATGAGTATGTCCCAATTCAAGATGCAGTGAATCAGATGTTCTGGCCAGCAGTTTTTGCAGGCACTCTCTCGTAAACTAAAACTACTTGTCCCATACTTAGTACTGAGTGCGTTGGTAGTGGGCGAACAAATAGCCACGTTTTTTTTTTAATAAATGCTTGGGTCACAATCTGCTGCCATTGAAACATGGTTTGGAGTAACATTGGCATGCACATCATTCCCAGTCTCTGTGGATACTATCTTTAAGGTTCAATGATTTAAATTTGGCGTAAGCAACTGATAGCTATAATTGTATTAGACTTGAGAAACTGTGATTTATCGTGCCATTATTTTAAAAAGGACAGACGAAAAACCCAGGTAATCATTGACAAATTAATAGTGCATTAATCGCCAAAATCGATTTAATAACCGATTTGCAAGTTGCTATAAACCTGAAAACGTTTTTTCATAGTCGATTTTGATTTATAAAAAAGGTTACACACCCTACTCCTTGCTGACAGAATAGCTCAAAAACATATGCTGAAGTTGCAAGATGGATACAAGCCAGGCTGTCCTTTGCCATTCTGAGGGCTACCTATGTATGTCTTCGAGGATCCAGAACCAAATGGAGAAGTGGAACAGGATTTGATGATGGAGCTGGACTACCAGACCTGACATGTACATGTTGAAATGTGTATGTGTGCATGTGTATAAATGTGTGTTTGTGTGTTTATCTACATACTTTTATCTTTGCAAATTGGACCTGTTTCATGTATGTACATGCCATTTGTTAGGTGTTTATTGTGTTCTCATGCTTCCCATTTGATGTAAATATATAATGATGAACACAAAAGTAAAACCCATACCTAGACCATACACAATGTAAATGCAATGTGTTGTATTTTCACATCATGCATGAATGCTTTTACAGTATTACATTTCTCATTGCCTGTGCACATGCACTATTAATGTTCTTTGATATGTCAAAACAGTAACTGCATAATGACAGTTAAATTATCTTCACGTGACAGTGTATATGAGAATGTGCATGTCCTTATTTTTTACAGACCATATATAAAACTCAATGTTCTTATATGTTGCCAGGTTGGCAGCCCTGCACAGGCCAGTTTTATAACGAAGCAAAGTGTTTACGTGGTGCATTTACTTGTAATCTTATCACATATATTAGCCTGATAAATCACATGGCTACAGTTCAGTTGTTATCCTGGTACCATTTTGTTTTTTGCCATATGAGACTCATATTTATGCATCATTTGTAACATAAACGTCCTCCATATGCCACTTGCTATATGTACCAGAAACCATATATGTGCCATATACACATATATGATACATTGATGTGCGTTAGTTCATATTTGATACATGATTGGAACTTCCTGGGTGTTCCATACAACTCTACGCACTTTTATAAGCCAACACGGCACAGACGAAAGCGCCCCCATTGCGTTCAGCGCAGACCGCGCACAACGCAACAATAGAGCCGAGGGGAAATCCCCCATTACCACATAAACAATTAACCGCCACCAAGCAATAACATAAACCGGTTAAATTATCGCCATTACTATGGACCTGACTCAGGTGAGAATCCGTATGCAGTGTGTATGTGGTATCCTGACTGTAGCTAGCGCCGCACGCGAATACGAACCAGTTGAGTCCCAAACAGCGCAAGTATAATTGGTGGGAAGAGGGCGATCACTGGTACAGCATAACCTATTTATAGCAACTAGGCAAAACCTGCCTGATTCCAAACCAAACTGGTTTGACAACCTACAACCAGTTCCTACATATCGAGAAATTGGCGGTCAAAAGGATTACGCGGTATTCGGTCATTGCGTAATTCTATGCCATAGAAAATGTATGGACGCATTCAGAAAACTGCATCTAACTGCAGAAAAAAAAATTATATTGACTAGGTGCTCTCGGATTTGCAATGTGGGGACTATTTGGCATATTTTGAGTACTTTCACGCACCGTAGGTACCTATATCCGCACTTCCACATTAATTATGCAAGGTTTCCAATGTCCATTCATTTTATCTCATTTACTTATTCAGTCATCAATAGTTTCCCAACCAAATTATATTTTCCTTAGGTGCTAACGGATTATATGAGAGTAATCAATGCACTTATTTATCATTATTTTTCAGAGCTTAGGGCCTTCAAATCGCGCTTCCCTTGAATGGTTAGTGAGACACACCCCACATACAAAACGCATAATATCACGTGCTACCGTTTCGTCAGTTAGCCGTGCCCAGACCGAACTGTTTTTGCAAGTAGTTAAAATATGTGTTGACGTCTATAACTACGACCCCACCCACCGCTATAATGACACAACAACTTAACGTGCATGCGATTTATTAACCGTTATTTACGGTACTAGTGGCTCTTCGCTTTTGGTTCGGTACTTCCTAATCCACGGACGAGGTACAAAGACGACGATATCTGAGATCAATCCCACGAGGTTTAAGACCTGGAAGTCTACCTGTGGGACCCTCCATTGAATACCGGTATATACGTACATATATATGGAATACCTCACAGCTAACAGCTACAGTACAGTATGGAGTGGACCCTATGGCGACATATGGCGAGACAGCGCTACGGAATACCCGACAGCTAGCAAACAAGTACTGTATGTGTATGTGTGACTGTATGCATGTGTTGTGTGAGTGGCTATGAATCCTCTCTCCAGTGTTGCCGCTGACGAGTCGTCGATATATGTCGATCCCATACTATCGAGCTCGACGATTCCTTTGATCTTAAGTGGATCGCGGCAACACTGCCTCTCTCCCCCTCTCTGTGCACGTATGCCAGTATGTACATGTATATGTACATGTATGCTAAGAATCAGTTCTTGTGTGTTGTTGTGTTACCTTGTGCATACGTACATGAATGTACATGTAATTGGCTTGTTTTGATGACATTCTGCATTGTTTTCCACAGTACACAGCTCAATCTCCAGCTATCAATGCTCACCAAAGGCAAGTTTAGCTTTGCAGGGTTGGCCTATTTACCCACTCCCTTCCTCCCTCCCTCCCTCCCTCCCTCCCTCCCTCCCTCCCTCCCTCCCTCCCTCCCTCCCTCCCTCCCTCCCTCCCTCCCTCCCTCCCTCCCTCCCTCCCTCCCTCCCTCCCTCCCTCCCTCCCTCCCTCCCTCCCTCCCTCCCTCCCTCCCTCCCTCCCTCCCTCCCTCCCTCCCTCCCTCCCTCCCTCCCTCCCTCCCTCTCCTTGTCTCTTCCCTCCTTCCATAATCCTCTCCTTCCACTTTCCTTCAACAGAGGAGGCCCAGAACAGTGACGAAGATAAGGACAGACTCAGCAAGGTGACCCACACATACCAGTCTGAGAGGAAGGCGGAGCCAGCAGGCGTGGGGGCCACTCTCACCTTGGAGATGGAGACAGAACAGAACAGGGACCAGCGGGGTGTCGTGGAGAAGACACAGAATTTGAACCAGGTCTGGGCACTGGAGTAACCCTTTATAGGCCAGTCAGATACAGTGATATAAGACACCAATATTAGCATTATTAATTTTTATTTGTATACGTACATATGTCTAGTTGCCATGGTGATTTTACCATAGTACATGTCCTCGTACTATGCAGCAAAACTCATAGTCTGTTGTATAATGATTTTAAAATATTGTTTGTTTATATATAGTATGGAAGAGGACAATATACAGAGGACAGGACTACACCAAGTACATTGAGAGGAGGGAGACCTCACAGAGGAGTGCAGCCAGCAGGTGGGTGTGATCAAGGGAGGTGTGGTAGCAGATGTGATGAAGCCAAATATTGTGGCATACGAATGTACGATTACATGAGTGTGTGTGTGTGTACATGTATGTGTGTGTGCAATGTATGGTAGCAAGCACACAATGCATGCACATGAACTGTACAGAAAGTGTCACGCACTTTAAAAGGAGCACACTTTAAAAGGAGAACGCCTTAAAATCATATAGAGAAATTGGCGATCAAAAGGATTACACAGTACATGTATTCGGTTCAATGTCCTATTGACGCATTCAGAAAACTGCAGCTAACTAACTAGGTGCTCTCAGATTTGCAATATGTGGGGACTATTTGGCTAATTTTTCTTCGCACCGTAGGTACCTATATCCGCACTTCCACATTAATTATGCAAGGTTTCCAATGTGCATTCATTTTATCTCATTTACTTAATAGTTTTCCAACCAAATGATATTTTCCTTATGTGCCACCGGATTATATGAGAGTAATCAATGCACTTATTTTTTCATAGCTTAGGGCCTTCAAATCGCGCTTCACTTGAATGGTTAGTGAGACACACCCCACATACAACGTATCGTCAGTTAGCCGTGCCCAGACCTGGCAGTTTTTAAAATGTTGTAGTATTGTTATGTACTAACTTATTGGCATTACCCCTTGTTTAGGAGTGGGCACTAATTGGGATTGTATGTTGCAAAGACGAAGGTGGCGATTACACAAAGGAGTTTGCCACTTAGAGAATGGACACAAGAATGCCTGGGCATGACAACCAGACTTCTTACGGAAGGATCTTGCAAGTACTGGGTAGCATGAATGCATGGTAGTGACATGTACATGATTAAAGTAGCGTTGTCCGTCATAGGCTAAATGGTTGTATAACTGTATTATACCGGAGCGTTATGTGTATGTACGTGTATGTTAGTGTGTATGTTTTATGTATATATGTCAATAATATGTGTGCATACATGTGTATGTTTTAGGTATGTGTGTACATGTGTGCATGTGTTTTATGCACACGTGTACATGCGTATGTGTGTACATGTATTTATTATTTTGATTGATTGAATTTACAAAATACACTAAAGGTAAATAATGGCATGTACATGCGCTTATATATTCCCTGCTAGAATTTATAAGTCAAATTTAGACAGGTGTGACTGTACATGATGTACAGCGTACGTGTATATGTGTGTTTTATGTATATGTTTACATGTATAGGTTTGTGTGCATGTGTATACAATTTATTTTTACTGATCATTTGAAGTACTGGTGTAATAATAATAGCACCATAAACAAACATGTACAAAATAAAATTCTATGTTCTTGACCTTCATGTCTTCTCAGTCTTGTAGAGACTTACTGATTGAAGAACCATCTGTCACTATATTGGTGATTCAGTGTCAACTCTCTTGAACTATGTGTATTCGGCATGCTCCCTGTGTTGATCTTGCAAGAGTGAGCTGCAAGATGTAATATAGGTCACAGTCAAGTTGAACTTTGATTTGGGAGTATTGGAGTTAATGATACATTAGTGTGTGCTTAATTGTAGCCATTCACTACAGGCCTATTGCTTTCCACTTAATTATATGTATATCTGTTTACACCGGTGATAATTTTGTCACCACATGATACATGTAAACAAAAAGTTTTAAGTTATGAATTGCTTCGGAAGGTATAAAAAAATAAGACGCCACAAACACTTCTTGCTATGACTAATCTTTGTTTTATGTACGCAAATATATATAAGGCATCGCTGTGGATAGCCTCACGGCCCTCACCCATCCAACAAAGGGTACTGTCAAAGAAACTAGAGGACCACCATGCAGTTCTCATCACTGTTGTAAGCATCATCACCTGCCGTCAAGGCTGAGCCAGGGTCGTAGCATTCAGTCCGGCTGGTCACAGAACCCTTTAAATTATTAATGATTATGTGTGTATTGGAAACAATCGACGTCTCGACAACTATGAAAAAAAGCGTTGGCTCCTGGGGCTACGTATACGCCCCAGACCCCAATGGGGCGGGGGGGGGGGGGGGGGGCAGCTTGCAGCGCTCCCCCATACCCCCTAACAGAGTACATTCAATTTCAGTGATGGATCCAGTTTGTGGGGGGCACAATTGACCTATACCCACATCCTGCTCCAAAGCTCCTCAATAGGGGTCTAGGGAAGAGAACAAGTCAAAGAGTGTATGGAAAGCTTTTCCATTATATACATGTATCATTGCTAGTGCCTATCGTACCACAAGATAAAGCCCATTACATAGAGGTTTAGCTCCTCCCATGGATGTGAGATAACTACAGGCATTGCCACTTACACATCACACACACACACCCTCCCTCACAAGTATGTACATGAAATCCAACCTTCATGTAAGCTTACATGTAGGTCTAGCTGGCTTACGTGTACTATCAGCCAATCAAGGTCAGTGCACACAGCTCACAAGATACTTTAATTGTATTCATTTTAGCCAGGACAATGGTTGTGTACACTTTGGACTGCCCTTGTGGGTTTTGTGGGTTTTGTGGTATAGCAGTCAGCTACATGGCACTAAGCTTAATAGAGTTGTAAGAAGGATGCACATGGGGTCCTGGGAAAGAGTACCAAGGTATGGCCATATAAGGTCAAGACATATTGAGTGGAGTACTCACCGAGGAGCCAAAGGACTTGTCAGGGTAATGATTAACGATCTTATTAATAAATACGCGGATGACAGTCCCTCCCAGGAGGGCTGTCCTCACGCTGAGAAGGTTGGAATCACAATGTACTGGAGGATCTGATGGAGTGAGGAGGTGAGGGTGAAGGGAGGGAGGAGGTTGTGTGGTTTTGCCAGAGATGTCCCTGCTGATGTACATGTACATGACTACAGGAGGAGGGAAGAGAGGGAGGGAGGGAGGGAGGGAGGGAGTAGGTGAGAGGGGAGAGAAAGAAATGGAGGAGAGCGGAATAAGAGCAAAGAAAGATGGAACAATAACTAAGTGATTGAAGTAATGTACATGTACCTGGGCAGGCTGGCTGCAGCACTGATGATGCCCAACACCACGTTCGAACTGGAGTGCAGTGCCTGCAGGCATGACTGGAGGACCTGTCCAACAGATAATGTTACACACATCATATACGATGCAATCATATCAAGGTGACGAGGATGCAATTACTGTGAGTTGACAGGTCCCAAGACACAATGATGTACATGTAGGTACAGCATCAAATCCATCCGGTGCAGGAGGGGGGGGGGGAAGAGGATGACATCATATAACGAGATTGCACACAATGACAGACACATACATGTACATTTACATGCACACACACACATGCACACACACATGCACAATCCACCCCATAGCACCCTCCAGATCAGTGTACATGTACATGTACCTCCCTCCTGAGTCAGGGACCATGAGCTGTCAGCAGAGTCCATTATCAGTCAGTGGTGTCTGTAGGTACACTAGTCACAAGCACTTGTCCCCATAACACACTTCAAACCTCACAAACTGGGACGAGGTACCATTCAGCGATAAGGAGGGGATAAGACACATGCTGTAAGGGGTCGCAATGCTATATCTGCGTGACGTGCTGCGAAATCCCTCAAAGTAGACTTTCAATGTCAGCAGTGGGACAATCGCGGTGGTGATGGCCGCCGTGTGCACCATATCCACGTAGAAGGTGTTGGAGGCCTGCTCAAACAGCACCACGTGCCCCTGGATATCGCAGTGTGCCACTGACCATAGTTGAAGGTTCTGGTAATGTTGGATCCAACAACAGCTGGTCTGGACCCCACATCAAATATTATACCCATGGCAACCCGCCACAAAGCTTCACCCCCTGGAAGTCAGTCATTACACTGTTGATCTGGTAGAAGAAAACCTGGCATGAGCTGGGCTAAAAATACAAATGGTGGTCTAATCAAAATTATCCCACAAACACAATAAATGCGTGCAGTATATACAATACATGTATACACTTCCAAAGGGGTGGGGTTTCCCCAAGAAAGGTGCCCCGTCTCCCACACATCATACTGGATCAGCAGGCCATTTAGATTGGACAGTGCAGTCCACAGCATTCAGAGTAGTAACATTAAAGGCCAACAATATAGGGAGAAGGCCAACAGCAAAGAGAAATCCAACAGTATAGGGAAAAGGCCAAAAGTATTGCGAGAAGGCCTACAGTATAGGGAGAAGGCCAACAGTATAGAAAAGGCCAATAGTATAGGGAGAAGGCCAACAGTATAGGGAGAAGGTCAACAGTACAGGGAGAAGGTCAACAGTATAGGAAGAAGGCCAACAGTATAGAGAGAAGGCCAACAGTATAGGGAGTAGGCCAACAGTATAAAAAAGGCCAACAGTATAGGGAGAAGGCCTACAGTATAGGGAGAAGGCCAACAGTATAGGGAGAAGGCCAACAGTATAGGAAGAAGGCCAACAGTATAGAGAGAAGGCCAACAGTATAGGGAGTAGGCCAACAGTATAAAAAAGGCCAACAGTATAGGGAGAAGGCCTACAGTATAGGAAGAAGGCCAACAGTATAGGGAGAAGGCCAACAGTATAGGAAGAAGGCCAACAGTATAGGGAGAAGGCCAACAGTATAGGGAGAAGGCTAACAGTATAGGGAGTAGGCCAACAGTATATGGAGAAGGTCAACCGTATAGGGAGAAGGCCAACAGCAGAGAGAAATCCAACAGTATAGTGAGAAGGCCAACAGTATAGTGAGAAGGCCAACAGTATAGGGAAAAGGCCAACAGTATAGGGAGAAGGTCAACAGTATAGAAGAGGCCAACAGTATAGGGAGAAGGCCAACAGTATAGGGAGAAGGCCTACAGTATAGAGAAGGCCAACAGTATAGGGAGAAGGCCAACAGTATAGGGAGAAGGCCAACAGTATAGGGAGAAGGCCAACAGTATAGGGAGAAGGCCAACAGTATAGGGAGAAGGCCAACAGTATAGGGAGAAGGCCAACAGTATAGGGAGAAGGCCAACAGTATAGGGAGAAAGCCAACAGTATAGAGAGAAGGCAACAGTATAGAGAGAAGGCCAATAATATAGGGAGAAGGCCAACAGTATAAGGAGAATGCCAAATGTACAGGGAGAAGGCCAACAGTATAAAGAAGGCCAACAGTATAAGGATAAGCCAACAGTATAGAGAAGGCCAACAGTGTAAGAGAAGGCCAATAGTATAGGGAGAAAGCCAACAGTATAGAGAGAAGGCTAATAGTATAGGGAGAAAGCCAACAGTATAAAGAAGGCCAACAGTATAGGGAGAAGGCCAACAGTATAGAGAAGGCCAACAGTATAGGGAGAAGGCCTACAGTATAGGGAGAAGGTCAACAGTATAGAGAAGCCCAACAGTATTGGGAGAAGGCCAACAGTATAGAAAGAAGGCCAAGAGTATAGGGAGAAGGCCAACAATATAGGGAGAAGGCCAACAGTATAGGGAGAAGGCCAGCAGTATAGGGAGAAGGCCAACAGTATTGGGAGAAGGTCAACAGTATAGGTAGAAGGCCAACGGTATAGGGAGAAGGCCAACGGTATAAGAAGCCCACCATTATGGCGGAGAAGGTCAACCGTATAGGGAGAAAGCTAGTAGTATAGGGAGAAGGCTAACACTGGTTACAGTACAGGAAGAAGTCAATTATTATAGGAAGATGGCCAACTGTATAGGGAGAAGGCCATATCTCCTCTTCTGAAGATATGCCTGTTCTACACATAGGGCCGAACACTACCCACTGCCAAACATACCCTACGCTACAAAATTCACACTGTATACTCACCAAAACACCTGCGTCTCGGAAGATGAAATCATGAAGGGCCTATGTAGTTCGATCCCTGCATGCATCATTGTGCCTAATTGATGCGCTCCACATCTCCAGTGACGCATAGCTGATAAGTTAATTATATGTATACGTATCGGTACAATTATAATTGTAAAATACAATAGTAGCTGCCGGCATAATTTTTTATAATTCTAACTTTATTCCAAGATGACGCAAGGTATTACGTAATGAGTACTTCGTTTATGAATAAATTATGCGCGGTAGAAATTAAATTTTTTGTCTTGATTTTAGTTTACGAATGGTTCATGGTATTATCTTATAAAGCACAGTTTCACAATCAGTCCGATTTATTATAATTTTTAAAGTGTTTGAAATTCAATTGGAAAAATAATAGCAAGATGACCGCCTATGTATGGGCCATTTCTCCATATGAACACTAAATCGGTTTCTAAAAATGTACAGAACTCAGGTGCTACTGAATGAAGTCCCCAACCCTGAACTTGCAAAGCTTTGCATGTAGATCATGGGCTGATTTTTGCCTTTCTTGACTTCGTGTCACCTTCACTGAAGTGTCAGGATGTATGAGATCCAGGTGAGACCTAGGGCGTCGACCTAGCAACATCTCAGCTGGAGACAAGCCAGTTCATGAGTGTGGTGTAAGGCGATATTGGAAAAGGAATCTGGCCAGCCTTGTTAATACATCTCCCGTAGTGTTCAGGCTCACTTAACTTGAGCTCTCTTTATTTGAATGGAAGGAAAGCAGCGTCATTGCTAACTTGTGACCTCCACCCGTTCAGGACCATGTTCCTAACATGAGAACGAACTGGATCTCTATCCATCCATGCCTTTATTTCCACAGCAGTCACCGGAGAATCGCCTGCTCGAAGCGTTTCCAGCATAAATATGGTATCCTCCGAACAGGGTACTTCTTGGATACTATACTTCATGGGTAGTCTGCTTAAGGCATCAGCATTTGCATGATTTGAATACAATGCAATAATTGTAAGCACTTAACGTCAATGCCCACCGTTGGATTCTTGACTAGGCCATCGCTGGAACGGGGCGTGTCTCGCTGAAAAGATACTGGAGCGGTTTATGATCTGAGTAGATTGTGAAATGTCTACCCAGAAGGTATTGATGAAACTTTTTGATGCCAAATAATATAACTGCCAGCCCTTTCTTTTCTATTTGCGAATACTTGGCTTCCCCCAGTGCCAAAGTGCAGGAGGCATACGCAACTGGTCTCTCCGTACCATCCTCCATCTGGTGCGACAGTACCATGCCTAGACCATAGGGCGAAGCATCACACGAAAGTATCACCTTCTTTTCAGGGTCAAAATGGACGAGAAGGCTGGAAGACAATAGTTACTGCTTCGCTCGCTCAAAGGCCTCTTCCTGGTCCTTCCCCCGGCACCAAGGAACACCTCTACGAAGTACCCTATACAGTGGAGCAAGCATGTTAGCCATGTTGGGCAAAATTTGCCATAATAGTTCAAAAGACCAACAAACGATCTTAGTTGTCCAATGTTCTGAGGATTTGGTGTATTCACTATAGCCTCTTTCTTTGCTTCGGACAGGCGTATGCCATCAGCAGTAACATGATAGCCCAAATACTCAATCGAAGTAGCCACAAACACACATTTTGCAAGTTTTAAGCACAACCCATTTTCCTCCAACCACGACATGATCCAGTCCAATGAGTGCTGGTGCTCTGCTTCAGCTGACCCTGAAACGAGAATGTAATCCATATACACAAACGCACCCTTTATGTCCCTCAGCAGATTCTCCATGTCCTTTGGAATATGGCAGGGGCTGATGCTGCTCCGAAAGACAACATGGGGTAATGGTAGAGGCCTTTGTGAGTGGTGACTGTTACATATTTCTTTCAATCCTCTTCCAGAGCCAATTGTAGGTAAGCATTCGCAAGTTCCAACTTCGAAAATATTCTCCCCCTTCCCAGAGATGCTAACGGATCATCTATCCGAGAATATTCTAAGTGAGCTACTCAATTTACCGTCAACTATAGTTGCCACACAGCCTTATACTGCCATCATGTTTCATGGCTGGAACAATCAGAGCAGCCCACTCAGGCAACTCTACAGCCTCTCCAGTTCCTTTTCGACCTTCTCCCTGAGAGCGTACGGAACTGGTCGTGGTTTGTAAAAGAGCGGTGTAGCATTCTCGAACATGGATCTTAACCAATGTGCCCTTGAGGAGACCCAATCCTCTGCTGCAGCAATGCCTGTGTACGCTCTGCCCATTTGCTCTCCTCCGTTGATCACTGCTGGATGATACTTGGTTCTGAAAGCAAATGTTTTTACTACCGCCCACTTCCTCAGCCATAACTGATTATAACAGCATCGTTTTTAACGAAATGGTGCATTTTGTAAGCCTGATGTTTGGCAATCAGAATTCTAATGGGAAAATGAGCTGTTACATTGTAAAAGGAGCTCAAACGATGCACTAATCATTGTTCAGAACAATTGAGTGCTTCGTTTAGCATGAACCGACCGCATCAAAAAACGAAATGCCCGACACTTAAAAGTCCATAAAAGCTAGGTATTGGTCAAAAATACACGAACGGTTTAGAGGGTTCAAAGTCTAACTCGACCAAACGATTTATGGGTTGGTGCTTAACCTACATCCCAATAATCATCCTGATCTGTTATCCCCGAGTGAAGTAATACAGCTAAAATCTGTTGACATGACTGGGGTTACTGAAAACTAAAGTCGTAGAACGTGATAGTCACGTGATGCATCCTTTGTTTGTCAACAAGAAAAAAGGTGTTTAGTCTGTGCATCTGTACAGTTAGATTATATGTGGTTATTGTTTTAAATATTAACCTTAATTCTCCAAGTCCAAGTCCTACGCGTAGGACCAATATTTGAAAATTCATTATAAATAGAAATGCAGTTTTTTGGCATCCATTTCTCTACTGCTGTTTGATATGTCTATCGTGCTAAATTTACCAATTGTCAGCTTTTTTTTTAATAACACCCTTGGTTACACGATGGGAATAAACAGATACGGTTCTTAAAAATGAATTATGTAGAGCATTTAATTGTCACGGAAAAAAGTACGACAAGAATAACTTTTTTGAATGTTTTTTTAAGCATCATGTGTGTGCTACTATATCCATTCTATGGCAGTGTTTTTACTCTAATTGGTTTTGCCATTTTAACCGAAAACACACTGTACGTTTTCAAGATTTTGTCCATTCACTTGGCTATTCTCGCAACATGTGTCTGACAAATACCTATCATTCATAAGCTAACAATTTCCAAATCTACAATGTACTTTTTTATATGCTTAGTGCAAAAGACCTGTCTTACTACCCCCTTCTTTTAACATGTTGCTATGATCTTCCCAACATTACTTTTTAGTACTTCAAATTGCTTTGCATTTTACCGCAAATACATCATTTAGCAATGCAGTATTGATTGTATTTAACAATCTTTGAAGAATTGCAAGAAAGTAAAAATATTTTCTGAATTAATAACCATTTCTACTGTACAATGAGATTTTGGTTTGTTATAAGATCACATGAGTTTGCTAAAAGTTAATTTTAACTTGCGTAGGACGATAATCAAACGCTTAGGACAACTGGAGATAAAAGGTTAAATCGATGCCAATTTTTTTTCGTCCAACTATCACCGATCTCCACTGTATGACGTTTTTTAAGCCTGATGTTTGGCAATAAGAATTCTAATGGGAAAATGAGCTGTTTCATTCTAAAGGGGCTCGAACGATTTGCTCGAAACAATTGAGTGCTTTGTTTAGCATGTAAACATGTTTACATGTGCATGGGTATGCGTACCCTACATGGTGGCCATTCCAGTGCATGTTATCGAGTTATAGGAATCAAAACTAACGATGCGCAGGCCTGGGACAGCACGTCAGACTAGAAGGGGTAGGTACATGAAATGATGGTAGGTGTGTGAACTAGCCCAGATATTGCTACAACAAAAATGCGGAACCTATACGAGAGTATAGATTCCATATCAGTAGCGGCTCGCACATCAGCACATTCATACAGCACACACCACCGTAAATACTTAAGGTCTTGATGTATTCTTTAATGCATTTTCCGCTGATATTATTGCCCTTGACTTTTGGTTAAAACATACAGCCGAGAGCTGAGTCCAAAAATAATGTTGGACTGTTCGCCAAAATTTTACGCACCATCACAGCTACTCCCTCCAATGATTTGAGGACAACTAGCCTTATAATACCTGAGAAAATAATTATGAAGGACTTCTGTCAGTAAATCCACCACCCTCTGTAACCTAAAAGCTCGTAATTTTAATATCTACTTTAAATATGTTAAGGTATGTTAGTGGTTTTTAGGATTCTTCAGCATTACACCATTTTCTACTTCACCACTTCTTTTATAACCAATACTGCTATTAAAAATATATGACAATCGAAGCACTGCACTATAAACTATGTCACATCGTTATGTTGAAATATTATCACAGAGATAAACAATGAGGGAAATAGGGGGTGGGAGAAGAAAGGAGGGAAGGAAGAGGGAGGGAGGTAAGGAATGTGAGGGATGGGAAGAAGAGAAGGAATGAAATTATAGGTTAATGAACAACTGCACTGCTATGTATTTCTTACAGAAATGTCAAGTGCTTGCCAATAGCTTCAAATTTGTTATTGTTTCTGAACCTCAATCATTACCTGACTTTGTCAAAGCCCATGCTAAATCTTTTCCAGTTACTGCACTGGTCACCACGGGATACCAAAGTGATGATGGCAATGTGGGTATCAGTAGCAACAAGATATTGCACATTTATTCACTGCATATCAGACCAGTAATACTGGCTATGAACGAGAACAGGCCACTTCCACCCATCCCCCTGACAACTGAGGTACCGTTCTCTGTTCTTTATAATCCCAATAATGACATAAATGAAGCCATGCAAGGATTTGTTTTCAGTGATGTTACCAGTCTGCTGTCATTGGCGCACCCACCCAAGGTTGTATGCGTGACAAAGGAGTGGACTGGGGACTCCACTACTATCAGCAAAGGAGAAGTACTTGTTATCAATAAATGTTTTGTGTCACGACCTCATGTTGCAGCTGGAATTGTTACATTCAGCATACGTAAGATGGAAGAAAAGTTTTTACCTGAAGAATGTGCTGGCAACTTCAGCACAGATCCAAAGTTGATCCAAACGTCACTAATGAATATTTTTCTGTACATTTCTGACCCATTTCCATTGGTAGTTTATACCCCAAAGCCCTTCAAACATACTGTTAGTACCATCATACATCTAGTGGGCTGTGATGTAATTGAGTATTTTGCTTACAGAATAGAAGGGGAATTTGTATCTCAATTACCAATACACTTACCTGATATACAATTATGCTTGATTGCAGATTTAAGGAAAAACACCTGCCAAATATGTAGTAATTTGGAACAGGGTGAGCCATGTGAAGCATGTGGATCAACAAATAGTAGCAAATTTGATCAAACCATGAATAATATTGTTGCTAAGCATTCCCTCCTTCCAGCATGTAGCCTTGCACCTATTATTCTGTCTGAACCGCAAATGTTACCTGAATTCATCAAAGCACACACTAGAAATTTCCCAGTTACTGCACTGGTCACCTCGGGATACCAAAGTGATGATGGCGATGTAGAGATCAGTAGCAACACAATACTGAGCGTACATTCAGTACATACGACACCAGTGATTCTGGCTATGGACGAGAGCAGGCCACTTCCACCCATCCCCCTTACAACAGAGACACCATTCTCAGTTCTATATAATCCCAACAATGACATGAAAGAAGCAATGCAAGGATTTGTATTCACTGATGTTTCCAGTCTGTTGTCCATCGCACACCCACCCAAGGTTGTATGTGTAACAAAGGAGTGGACTGGGGACTCCACTAATATCAGCAAAGGAGAAATACTGGTTATCAATAAATGTTTTGTGCCTGGACCTCATGTTGCAGCTGGAATTGTTACATTCAGCATAAGTAAGATGGAAGAAAAGTTCTTACCTGAAGAATGTGCTGGCAACTTCGGCACAGATCCAAAGTTGATCCAAATGTCACTGATGAATTATTTTTTGTTCAATTCAGAACCATTTCCATCAGTCGTGTATACCCCAGAGCCTCTCAAGCATACTAGTAGTGAAATCATACACATAGTGGGTTGTGATGTTGTTCAATATTTTGCTTATACCACAGGAGGAGAATTGGAATTTCAATTACCAGTACACATCCCCGATATACAACTATGCCTGGTTGCAGATTTCATGGACCACACCTTACCACAATCCATCAGAACATGTGGTGTGAAAAAGGAAGAACCTTTAGAAGAGTGTGCAACATTAAATAATTCCAATTCTGATCAAACCATGAATAATACTTGTACTAAGCAGCCCATCCTTCCAGATATTGACCTTGCACCTATTACTCTATCAGAACCACAAATGCTGCCTGAATTTGTGAAAGCTCACGCTAAATCTTTTCCACTTACTGCTCTAGTCACCTCGGGATATCAAAGTGATGATGGTGATGTGGTGATCAATAGCAACAAGATACTGTACATACATTCACTGCATACCACACCAGTGATACTGGCTATGAATGAGAACAGGCCAATTCCACCCATCCCTCTTACAACAGAGACACCATTCTCTGTAGTTTACAATCCCAACAATGACAGGAAAAAAGCTATGCAAGGATTTGTTTTCAGTGATGTTTCCAGTCTGTTGTCATTGGCACATCCACCCAAGGTTGTATGTGTGACAAAGGAGTGGACTGGGGACTCCACTACTATCAGCAAAGGAGAAATATTGGTTATCAATAAACGTTTTGTGCCTGGACCTCATGTTGTAGCTGGAATTGTTACATTCAGCATAAGTAAGATGGTAGAAAAGTTCTTGCCTGAAGAATGTGATGGTCTTTTCAGCACAACTCCAAAGTTGATCCAAATGTCGCTGGAGAATATCTTTGCATACATTTCTAACCCATTCCCATCAGAAGTTTATACTCAACAGCTCTTGGAACACCTTATCAGTGGCTTCTTATATCTAACTGGTTGTGATATTATCCAATATTTGATTTATTCAAGTAATGAAGGAGAAATGGAATCAGGTCAATTACCAGTCCATCTTCCAGGTGTAAAACTATGTCTAATAATGGACTTAGCATTTTCAAAACTCATTAGATCTATGGATTTGAAATCATCGAATGTCATTGATAAATTAAGCGGTTGTAATGGCAATCAATCCATGAACCATCATTCCATTATGCAACCACCACCCCTCCCTCCTAAATCTGTCACAAGAAATCGTTCATTTACAATGCCGATGGACTCTTCAGCTATGATCCCATCGCATACAGCTATTCTATCACCACTTCAGAGGCAACCACCTCCTCTACCTTCCAAGCAGAAGCACAATGTTCATTATCCTTCTTGTCATACACCAAACATTGTCCAAGCAACCTGCACTACTCAGCAAGTAATTGTATCCTCCAAATCAAATGAACATGGTAGTGAAGATACAGGTCTTTCAACTAAATGGGGTTCAATTGGGAGACCACTAACATCAGAGCAATTTCATGATCCAAGTGATACCTTGGTTCAGATGAAGCAACATCCATTATATGAACATGACAGACTTGTGCAGAAAGATGAAGAAACTGCAGTAGTCATTGAATCTGAAACAGGCCTTCAATTGGAAGGCTCCAGATATCCTCATGCATCATCTTTGCAAATAAAAACCAGAGATGACACAACAATTGCCTTTTTATCAGCTACACCATCAAATCATTCTAAAGCTACATCTCAGTCCTTGCATCAATGGTCAACCAACCTCACTTCACAATTCCACAATTCACCATCTCATGGTGGCAATCTTCTCATCCACAAGACAGCAGCTAGTAATGTGTGCATGTACAAATCTCCAGTGGTTACTTCATTACTGCAACCAGGTGCACCTGAAACATCAAGAACTTCACCAAATATTAGCAACATAGGAATGTATGGTGAGACTTTGCCTATCCCAATCATTGATGGCCGTCCACCTCTTCCACTACCTGTCATCTCTGATCAGGCACTTTTGGCATCTAAACCACAAGAAGAGCCTCTTAAATATCAACAAGATGGAATGGTGAGTGTAGGTGTGCAACAACCAATCATTATAGAAGGATATCACCAGGTATCAGGGCCACTGACAATTGACCAGTTTGTCTCACAGTATTCAGACCAGCTCCCTGTTTCCATCCATCTCACCACTGCTGCTAGTTTTATGTCTGGTCAAAAATGTTTAGATGTCATTGCATTGAAGAGACAAGAAGTTGCAAAAGGCGAAGACTATATTGGAAAGCAAATAGAGATACAGCTAATGTCACCTAAACGGTTCTCCCTCTTATATGGTACATTGCAAGGGTACACTGTTAAAGGTGTTTCAGACTTTCTCAAGCTCAAAAGTTCCCCTAAGGTTGTGTGTGTAACGAGAAGTTGGAAAAATAGGGTTATGTCAATTGATAAGAATGAGATCCTTATCATTCAAATACTTCAAAGAGAAGGAGTTAAAAAGGGCATTGTTACATTTAGTATACGCACACGATCATTGAAATTCCTTCCACGTGAATGCACTGCCCACTTCAGTACAAATGCTTCTCTGCTGGGGTTGCCCATGGTTGATCTGATTGGCCACATTCCTAACCTCTTTCCTTGCAAAGTGTGCAGTGTCAAGAGTGGTAACATGCCAAAGTATTACCCCAATGATGTTATCACTTTAAAAGAGGTAGCTGTCACCTTTATGCTAGAGTGTGTGCCGATACATAAAAGTTTGGACAGCACACAGGATTCATCTGTTCTATGCATTCCTGCTGGATTGCCCTGTGTGGAAGTAGTGGTACTTGAGAAAGTAACTGAACCTAATGCAGGCCTGACAGGAGAGGACCAATATGTCACTACGTACTCGGTAAGCTAATATATAGTTAGTATAATGACATAATAAACATTTCCTAGAACTGTCATAAACACTAATAAAGATGAATGCTATAAGACAACATATGAATTTAATGAAACTGATTCAAATGACAGTAGAAAATATTATTACACAAGTAATCCAAACAATGATGTGGTATGTGTGATACTTAGCTTGGGGGATAGCTAAAATGACTGTAAGTTGATAGGTAGCCATTTAAAGTTCCATAAGCCAAGCACATCATTAATCTATCATATCCATCGTGCTTCATAGTTGATATTCAATAATGATTACAGATCATGTGAACAATTCTAGTCAATATTGAAACCATGTTAATTCGTGTATTCATCAAAGCTGTGTGCATGGTAAAAATTATACCTAGGAAGCATTTAGTATGGAGTACTAAGCTAAGTAATGTGATTCCATTGGAATAAATGCAAATGCATTTGGGAATGTATAGAGAGATTAATATTGCTGTTTACATTGCAGGATACCATCAAATCAAAACAGGTGTACATGTTACTGGAAGCTGACCAATTGGATAGGGTGCCACTTTATACCTCCCTGACCCAGGAAAACACGAAAGTCTATGGTGGTGTACTTGGTAATTTGCCTTCATCTGATGTGAGGGCCAAGATCGAAGTTGTGAGCATGCCTGTCCACCATCATGAAAAGGTACATTAGACTTAAGCATGTGCATGGCAATAATTTATTTGTTGAATTTATATACAGACTAAAATGAAGGATGGTATCACACATTTGTAATCCAAACAAACTCAAAGAAATAAAGTCTCAGAAGTACTTTCGGATGAACAAACGTTTAAATATGTTGATAGTTCATACAGTTTTGGTCAGTTCCTGCATACAGAATCGTTCCTCACATTATAGGGTTAAGCGAACTCATAGATATATTTTACAAGATTAGATATATGTAAATATATATAGGTTTTGTGCCATATCTCGTACATTAATCTCACAACATACAGATTAGCATAGTCTATAGTGCCATCCAATGAAAAGTTTTTTTATTATGTTCACTCTGAAAAAAATCATCAAATCATTGCTAACAAGTAATAAAACAATTCTCTGGCATATAGGATTGGAAGGCAATAATGAGGGAGGAAACGAGGGTCGAATAAGGGAAAATTTAATAGTCCTATATTTCGCACACAAACGACATAGTCCTACCAATGGGCGAAATATAGGACTATTGCACTTTCCCTTATTATTTGACCCTTGTTTTCTCCCTTACTGCATTATTATTACCTTCCAACCCTAACATTGGCTCAAACTATTTGCATTGTAGGATGCTTGCAGTCATAGAGAGTTGTACATGGGGACGCAAGCTGAATTAATGGAAAGTGAGCCATCACTATATACCTCCCTGATGCCTCGAACGATGGAAGTCTCAGGTGGTCTCTATAGTGATGTGCCTACACCTGAGGTGAGGGCCAAGAAGATATATGCAGGCATGCCAGTCAATCTGCAGGACAAGGTATAGTAGGTCACAACTTACACAACTGTATATAGATTAAATTTGGCAAAATGTTTATACCTAGACAAACATAGAAGAAAGTGACATATTTAAAGCTGAAGATTATAAAGTTGTGTTAGCGGAACAGAAAAACAAGAACATTCAAACCATTTGCAAGATGACACTTCAACAGGTATTATATACTTCAAACAGCTGTTGTCAGCATTGTATTATTGCCACTTCTTTACCTGTTTATTGTCCCAAGGTTCTTGCAGTCCTCGAGGTCATTGGGTTAAGCAAGTACAAGGATACATTCCAAAAAGAGTGTATTAGTGGGGATATTTTATGCCTCTTGACACAAGAAGTGCTGCAGGAGGAGCTTCACATACAATCTGATGACTGCAACTTATTGCTGAATGTAGCTGCTGGAAATATTAATGTTTCGTTATAGCTTTATTGCCGTAGCTCAGATCTTTGGAACTGAAGAATTTTTATTTATGTTATAGATATAGACATGTCATGATGTGGATACAATAAGGGTAGATGATTAAAATTAAAATATTGCACTTACTAACTGTATACATCTGAACTGTGTGTACAACAACTGTATGTTTTGGGCATGCATCGAGAGAGGATGAGGGTGCTGGCATGCTTTGAGCGAGGGGGTGTTGGGATGCTTAAAGCAAGGTAGATGCAAATGTTCCACAGTTCCATTACTGGTGCCATTGAAGCAGAGCATCAATGGATACTTATTGCTTTACATCAGCTAAGATTTTGCCTTATGCCTCATTCATTCTTGTATGCCTTTCTTACTTCAGTTGCTTTAGCTGCTGAAACGTCAGCAACCAAAATGATGTAGTGGGGATGATAGGGATGTCATGAGCATTACTTTCAGATCCAAGGGGCATTTGAAACTAAAATGTTGGCAGGACAAGTGAACCTTTCTGCATACCTAACCCACCTGAACATGATGAACTGACAGATCTAGAGATTCCTGGTCAGTCAGTAAATTAATTATGGCAATTTGTTACATTGCCCCACATTTGCAGGTGACACAACTGTTGGCTCTGATGGCATTATTACTGGAGTGGGAGTTTATACCCAACCAACATTTCACAGTTTCAACTCATAGGAGTTGAGGACATCTAAAAGCGAAGTAGAGGCATGAAGGGGGAAAATTGAGTATGTCTTGTTTGCACAGGACACAGGGTTATATATGTGTGTAAATATCAAGCCTATAATTTATCAAATCAGAAAGGTGTCACAGTGAGGTGGGTTGGACAGTAAAGCGTGGACAGAAATGAAACACAGTTGTCAAATATACTGACTGAGTTGATGACAAAGGAGTATGATTGGATGGCTTAGCCACAACTGCTTTAAATGAAGATTGCCTCCAATACAGTGTCTTGCCAAACAGTGTTGTCAGAGTGCTCCAAACACTTCCCAGAGTTGCTCCTGTGAGCTAGCTGGTTTATCCATTCCTTTTGCACCAGCCATTGTGGTCTTGTGACATCAGGTATAAGTGTACAGCAGGGAACTCCCATAGGGCCATTGTTTGGTCCTACACCTCCTTGTGTCAGCAATATCACCCGGTAATGGATCTTCGGCATGCCTGCTATTTTTAAACTAGGTGCTAGTTAGCCCGAAAACTATTGTAAGAAATGCCTTAACCCTGCTCCAAGAGTTGGATCCAACTCTTGGCCTCCATGTAAATATCTCTTCATGTGAAGTGTTCACATCACTGTTCTCTCTATACTTTTCAACTGGAAAATCAAACAGGCAAGCAGGCCTAACTTCAATGTCCTCACCTTCCCCATAGGATACTGACTACTTTTAAAATTCATTTATCACAAGCAGTGCCTCTTTTTAAAACTTAAAGTGGTTGATTTAATAATGCACCATTTATGTGGAGGTTTCTGCAGGACAGATGATGGATATGCAGCATTGGCACTGTTGTCAGAGAATCAGGAAAGGCAGAATGTACCGATCATTGTGGCACAGAAACAGGTATGATGTCATTATAATAGTCAGCATTATGTTATAGACTCTTCATCTACTCTGTATTGTTTGGAATATATTTCCCCTAGATAAGGTAGAGTTGGATAATACAAGTAAATATTCCAAATAAGTGAATTGATATTTTCTGTCGCTTTACTCAAGCAATGTTGCAGGAGAACATTCGTGTGCACTTGGTAGACTGTAAGTTATTACTGAACTAAGTTACTGGGAAAGTCAGTGATTCTTTATTACAGTAGTTGATGGGTAGAAGACGATGCCAATGTGGTAGGCTATGTATTCAAAGTTCATGAACAACGTAATCCTATTGATGCAACATGCCACCGATGTAAATATATTCATGTAGCAGGTTAGTATGGGGTACTAAGCAATTTAATATTATTCATAACAGTGTACCAGGTGTCATTAACAGTTAAAATTAATTAAAGTGTAAACAAGAGAGCCTTAATAGGAGTAATGTGTTCAAGGTCTTCCAACATAAGCACAGGGGGAAAATCATCGAATCATGCTTTGATATTATACAATTACTATTTAACCCTGATTTAGCCTGCAAAAAATTAAATTATAAGGATTACTTCACGTTGCTTGATGTCAGCTTATTATCCGAATTCTACTAGCAATTAAAAACATTCATTATGAGAGTATTGGTGGCATTATGGAATGGAAGGTGATAGTGGAGTAGAAAGCATGGGAATAAAGTTGACTTAAATGGAAAATGAAATCCCACATCCAGCGTCTTACAATTGTGCTAAACACAGGTATACTTCATTTTTCCATTTCTGTCAACATTGTTCCCGTGTTTTTACACCACAGGTTTCCCTGCAAGTATGCAAAGCAAGGTTCAAATAAGATAATTATGTTTGCTTAAAAAATTAATAATTGCAAAACTGGTATTTGAGTGATTTTGATTGTTCTTTGTTTCATTATCCTGTCTTTCAAAACCCTCCATCAAGATGCTGTTTATTTTTGGAGTAGAAAGAGCATGCTGCAAAGACCCTGCAGATCCCCATACAGCATTTGTTTATTTGTGTGCTATATTCTTTACCCAAGTTCACTTAATTTAGTTAAAAGAATTACTACTCATAGCTTGATGTCAGCATTATCAATGTATTATAAGGCATTCTCTATGAGAAGGTTAGTGACATATAAGATTTGAAGTCGATAGTGGTGTAAAAAGCATGGGAACAAGGTTAACTGAAATGGAAACCTATATTATGCATACCCCAGCGTCTTAAAATTCTGCTAAACATTCGTGTATTTTCAGCCAATATTGTTTTGTTTGCTTTTTATCTTGTGGCCAGAAACTTATATAAAACAAGATCCAAAAAATTACAATTGTGTTTGCTTAAATTAATGATTACTAAACTGTGGATGATTATTTTTGATTGGTAGGTTGTATTTGTAACTTCCTTAGCACCAAAACTGGTTCTAATGTTGAGGATGCATTTAAACTGTAGATACTATTGCCCTCCAACCCTGTATGCCATCGTAGAGCATGTTTATATTACTTGTTTCATAAGTTCTTGCCCTTTTGAACTCTAAGAATTAAAAGTAAACACAGTGTTCTTTCTGGTCCAAAGATAAATGTTGCCCTCCGCATGCATAACTGCTCATACTTTATGGACCTTCAGTTGTCAGTTACAATGGAAAGTAAAGCAAAACACACAGGATAAAGAACTGCACATGAGGTAGTGAAATATATGGTTGATGTCTTATCTGACACAGCATACACTATCAACAGATCCTAAGACCAAACAGGTATAAACTAGGTGTACTATTGGACTTTTTGAACACTCCACCTGCATCATACGCGATAAGACAAGTCTGCATCAGGGTGCAAATCTTTCCCTTCCATGGCACTAGTATTCTGTGACATTACTACCTATTCCAGTGTTATGCAATGGGCAGTGTGCTGTAAGATACACATATATGCTTCCAAGGAATATTGGGGAACTAATTGCATCTTATTGCAGACATGCATTTACAGAGTTGTGTGTCCATATACATGTGTATATGTGTGTATGTGTGTGAGTGCGTTTGTGTGTGATTGTGTTTCTGTGTGTGCTGAGCATAGAACATACCACATCGCATAGGTACAATTATTAGTACACTACCAGAGATTATCTCTGACACCACAAGTACAAGAGGAAACGAACATGCAGGGAGGGAATTTCCCCCAGAGTTCTCGTTACTGATCCAGAAATCCAGCTGGGTAAAGTTACAAGGGGTTTCCAAAACTGCCTACTGGTATTACAGGATATATTATCTCTGGTTTGAGTTTGACCAACTCAGAACCAGGATTATTTTGTACTTGCAACCTGGATATTTGTCACTTTTTCATGTGCATGCCAGCAAAACTATATGGTGTATATGTACAGCCGACTCAGCCTCGGGCGTGCCTGCGGTATAAAAGCCAGCGTTGTCGTTCCCCTCATTCCCAGTCCACCGTGCGCATCTGGCTTGCGGGACTAGGCCCAACTAGCCAGCGTACAATTAAATCTTATAATGCAATAACCTTTGATTTAGAAAGAAGCGATCGCTAACGTTATTGGTCCATCGATCCTCAATATTCAAATAGAAGTAACAGAGCTGTTTTCGTTTAAGGGTCCCGCAGCCGTGACGTATTTTTAGTGGAGAGCTGCCACTCGTACAAGAAAATGCAATAGCAGTATTGATGAAGTCATTGGCTGCTGCCTGCTGGCCAATCCAGACTGCCTTATCGTACAGGATTGGATAAACATAAATACACAATTCAAATCTCCACAGTACAAAATTTATGTGCACATTAATTAGCATAGGCCTTCTATATATTGCACGTGGAGCATGAAATTAATGCTTTGTTGAGCTGAGCTACGGAAACAAAGTACAAACATTAATGTTTCCGGCAACTACGTTCAGCAATAGATTGCAGTCATCAGGATGCATGTGAAGGTCCTCCTGCATCATTTGCTTTGTCAGAATGCATAAAATATCCCCAGTTATCTGCTCATTCTGGAATGTATCCTTGTATTTGCCCAATCCTATAGCTTCGAGGACGTGAAGAACCTTAGAACGAATTTACATAAGAGACTACAATACTGAGCATATCTGCTTTAATTATACAATACCTGTTTAAGTTTCATCTTGCTAATGGTATGACTGTTCTTCTTTTTCTGTTCAGCTAACAACACTTCCAAGGATTCATTAGTTTCCCCTTTAAATATGTCGCTTTCTTCCATTTTTGTCTGGATAAAATTTCGGTATATAGATTAATTTAATTATCATATACAGTCATCTAATGTGTGACTTTCCATACCTCCTCCAGTTGGTTAGCTGGCATGCTCACATCTTTGTAGTTGGCCATCATATCAGGTTTAGGCTCATAACAATGGTGATCACCACTTTGATGTGAGATTCCCATCTTTTGATGTGTCAGGGAGGCATAACAGGGTGGCTCCCTATCCATCAATTTGGTTTGCAACGTCGTGTAAATCTGAAATGTCCATTTTTTATGCTAACCCACACAGCATTGGTACTTTCAATAGTGATGACCGTTACACATCTGTATTTGTATCTGATAGTCTTTTCTATCATAATTCTTTGCTTCTCCTATGTTAAATTAAATGCACACCATACATGTATAATGCACACAATGTGCAATTTGAATTAAACCTTATTTAAAGTATCTCACAGAAAAAGATTATTTGGCTTTTATTTACTTGTACATTTTAATTATTATATACTGCGCACTTTGTAATCGAAAGCAGATGCAAAATATTTTGCAAATCATCCCAATTAATGTAACTGCAATTTCATCCAAATTAATATTACTACGTTACACCATAAATGGATGAGAATTTTTATAATAAATCAACATTATAATTTTAGGCAGTATTTTAGTAGCCACGTCACAGCGTATGAATTATTGTGATATCGTCCATCTATCGTATATCAACTTATCATTTCACCGTAAAATCAATTGCGTTTTCGTTATGTAGTTAAATCAATATTATCGATCTGATAAGTATTTTTCACTTCGAACATAATTGCATCTTACCCTCAGTTTTAATTTGCACAACTTGCCAAAACTCTGTTTATCTATTGCAAACTTTAATTTTGATTAAACAAATAGATGGCTATACTATATAAATGCATGGTGAGACACTGCAGTTGGTGCATTTGTTTAAAATAATTATAGGCCATATCCTTGAGAACTTGAATAAATATGGATATGTTTCAAAACACTGGATACAGGATCTTTCGCTTCACTGACACTACTTCTGAGACCTTTGAGTTTGGATTGTAAATTATTACATCCTTGCACTTTAGTTTTGATATAATAACATTGCCAACTAAATTTATTCTCATATGCACATATGCAATATTAAAATGTACCTTCTCATGATGGTGGACTGGCATGCTCACATCTTCATGCTTGGCCCTCACCTCCAATGATGGCAAATCAATATTGCAACCACCATTTGGATGATGTGAGATTTCAATGTTGTGAGGTGTCAGGGAGGCATAACATGCCACCCTATCCATTAGGTCAGCTTCCAATAGCTTGTACATCTGACTAGGATTAAAGGTATCCTGCAATGTAAACAGTATATTGCTGTTACAATTTTAATCCCCTCTAATGCATTAACATATTTTTGGGTGCACATAATACTGCCTATGCACTAAAAGCATCCTTGGTATAATTTACAAGAAATAGCATTGTAAAATATCATCTAAAAATTTTCTCAGTGTTCACATGTTCTATAATCATAATTCCGTACCAATTATGAAGTGCAATGGAAATTCTAGAACAACCTTTAAGTTAGCCTGCAGGCCAAATATCACACATACCACATCATGCTTTGGATTCCTTATACAAATGTACTGTCCATCTTCATTTGAATCAGTTTCATTGAATTCACATTTTGTTGAATATGTTGTCTCATATAGTTCATCGTTATCTGTTTTTCTTTCAGCCTTAAAAGGAAATATGTGTTATGAAAAGACTATCATCGTGCTAGATTAGCTTACCGAATAAATAGTGACATAATTGTTCTCTTCTGTCAGGCCTGCATTTGAATCTCTCAATTTCTCAAGTACCACTACTTCAACAGTGGATAATCCAACAGGAATGCTAAGAAGAGATGACCCATATGTGCTATACAAATCTTTGTGCATCGGCACACACTCCAGCGCAGTTGTGGTAACTACCTCTTTTAAAGTGATAACATCAACGGGGTAACACTTTGGCTCTTTACCATATACAACACTACACACATTGCAAGGAAACAGTTTAGGAACATAGCCAATCAGATCAATCATAGGCAACCCCAGCAGAGCAGCATTTGTACTGAAGTGGGCAGTGCACCGACGTGGAAGGAATTTCATTGACCGTGTGTGTACACTGAACACAACAATGCCATTTTTAGCTCCTTCTCTTTGAATACTTTGCAAAATAAGGATCTCATTCTCATCAACAGACATAACACTGGTTTTCCAAGTTTTTGTTGCACACACAACCATTGGGGCATCCTTGAGCTTGAGAAAGTCAGAAACACCATATATTGTTTGCCCTTGCAAGGTACCTTTGATGTCCTCAATATTGGTTTGGCCATACAGGATGGAGAACCGTTTAGGAGACATCAGCAGTATCTCGATTTGCTTTCCAGTATAGTCTTCAGCTATTACAACTTCTTTGACCTTTAATGCAGTGACATTTAAATATTTTGGACCAGATATCAAATCAGCTGCTGCGGTGACATGGATGGAAACAGGTAGCTGGTCTGAATACTGTGACGCAAACTGGTTAAGCGTTAGTGGCTTTGATGCCTGACAATATCCTTCTATCATGCTTGGCTGTGCATTCATTCCTCCACCTTGGGGGTATTTAAGAGACTCGCCTTGTAGTTTCAATGCCGACATTTCGACATCAGGGATGTAAGGAGGAGGAAGAGTTGGACAGACATCAAACATTGGACAAGACATAGGCTCATCATACATTTCTTGCATTACCATTATGTTACCTATACTTGCTGATGTTTGTAATGTTTTAGTCCCATCATGTGTAGTTGTTTGTGGTGCTGATGTTTGCATTAGAGAATTGTGCATGCGCGCATTAAAAGCACCTGTCTTGGGGATGAGAGCAGGTTGAAGGTGACCACCAATATTGGTTGGAGATGATAATATGGAAGTGAGATTAGGTGAAGGCAGATGACGAAATGTCTGAGATTTTACTTTACAATTATGTGATTGCCTACCTGATGAAGAAGCTAGGGCTATATCATCCCTGGCAACGATATGCACAGGTGATGTCTGAGGACCTTGCCACTGGTGGTCTGTTCCAGGTTCAACAACAGGTTCAGCTTCTCCATCTGAGATATCTCGTTGTACATCTTTCCGCACATGAGGGCAAGAATGGTTGAAGTTAGCAGATGATTCTGGCAGGATTGCATCGTGTGCACATAATGGATGTTCAACAAAGATCTCTCCACTACCATGAGGGCTATGAAATTGCTTTGATGTTATTGGTCTCTTCATTACGTCGCATGTCGTTGAAACTCTGAAATCCCGACATTCTTGTACACCACAATAAGATGCCACATTTACTTGCTTCGTACTGCAGGTTGTTTTGACAATGTTAGGAGCATCACTAGGATAGTGAAGCTTACACTTGTGTTCAGGAGGAAGAGGAGGTGGTTGATTGTCCATTGCTGGCTGAATGGCACTATGCAGTGTGATCATAGCTGAAGGATCCTCCATGGGCATTGTTAATGAACAAGTCCTAAGGACATTTTTAGAATGAAGGAGGGGGGGTTGTGTTGGAGACTGATGGTTCATATTTTCATCATCATTTAATGCGTCTTGTTTCATATCCCTAAATCTCCTCGTTTTAGGTAAAGTGGAGTCCATTATCAGACATAGCTTTACATCCGGTACATGGACTGGTAAATGACCTGATGCAATTTCTCCTCCTTTGCTGGAGTAAACCAAATATTGAATAACATCACGACCTATTAGATACAAGAAACCATTATTACACTGCTTCAAGAACTTTCGGGTATAAACTTCCATTTCGAATGGGTTTGAAATGTATGCAAAGATATTTTCCAGTGACATTGCAATCAATGATGGATCTGTGTTGAATTGTCCAGCACATTCTTCAGGTAAGAACTTTTCTACCATCTTACTTATGCTGAATGCAACAATTCCAGCTGCAACATGAGGTCCATGCACAATTTGTTTTTTGATAACCAGGATTTCTCCTTTGCTGATAGTAGTGGAGTCCCCAGTCCACTCCTTTGTTACACATACAACCTTGGGTGGGTGTGCTATTGACAGCAGACTGGAAACATCACCAAATACAAATCCTTGCATTGCTTCTTTCCTGTCATTGTTGGGATTGTAAATAACAGAGAATGGTGTCTCTGTTGTCAGGGGGATGGGTGGGATTGGCCTGTTCTCATGCATAGCCAGTATCACTGGGGTGATATGCAGTGAATGTATGCACAGTACCTCATTGCAACTGATCTCCACATCACCATCGTCACTTTGGTATCCCGAGGTGACAAGTGCAGTAACTGGGAAAGTGTTAGCATGTGCTTTGACGAATTCAGGTAACGTTTGAGATGTAGACAGAATAACTGGTTTAAATCTACTGGCAGTCACTTCACAACGTTTCTGTTGGAAATACACAACAGTGCAGTTGCTCACATTCTCTGATATTTCATTCATTTCCTACCTCCCATCCCTCACATTCTACATCATCTATACACAGTGCAGTATATTTCACCATAAAATAACACCAGCATTTGTCCTTTTTAATTCATTTCCTTCCTCCCATCCCTCACATTCTATATCATCTATACACAGTGCAGTATATTTCACCATAAAATAACACCATCATTTGTCCTTTTTAATGTGGTTTCTAAAAAGTGGTAATGACAAAAAGATATTTTTTCGGGTAAATTATACTTTCCTTGTCCTAGAAACCACTACAAACCTTCACAGCAGTAAATTAGGTTTAAAAATACGCAACCTTTCAACATATGGGGTATGGGTATACTGAACTGAAAGGTAACCATAAAAGACCATTAATTGACCCAACAGATAACTTAGGTACTATCTTTAAACGTACCCTGTACAACACACAGCTCTAATTTAACCATGCTACCCAGTGCTTGCATTCATTGTGCACTTGAGCATAACTGTGATCGTCGATGCTCATAGATCCTCACTGACATGGATTGTTTGATAGTCCATGCTTTGAAGAGGCGCTAAATGAGGTATCTTGTCTAGGATTAAAAATCCCAATACATCCTCGCATTTCAAAAACGTTTGTTGATGTCTCTTGTCTAGGTGCTATCATTCAATCCGACTGATCAACACATCATCTAAATGAATCAAGATATTTTGAGGTAGTACTCAGGAAGAGAGAATGTGCAGTTCACCTCACAAGATGTGCATGCTATGTAGGAATTGTACTCTTTGGCGATGTTGGAAAAGGGCTGCCAGTACTGCTCATTCAGTGTTGCCTGAATCTATTTCATCACTGTGCATAGGTTTACATTCCACAGTGTGAAGCACAGCACATTGGTGGTGAAAGCGGAGCATGCTGATTATTACCATATGGTGGGGTGATGCAAGGTCCCGAGCTTCTTCTGAGAGATGCATACACTACATTGCATGTGTACGTGTGCGTGACCTCTTTGCTATAGTATATTTGAAGTGTTGAACATTTAATAACCTTTACTACCATTAAATTTTTATAAATGAAATGTATGTAATGCTGCACAAAGGGATAGGAATGCAGCATGCTATATGATATATCATTGGTTTGATGATGTAGGGAAACGGACAACTAACTAATGTAGTGCATCAAATACAAGATTTACTGACTTAGGCTAAATTGGAAAAAGCTTGATAGGTGTGAAAAGATCTGGGATACATGCATTTAATGATGCTACACTGCTGCTGCATGTGACTGGAGCCCGTGCACTGACAGTCTAACGTATTACACATCTAGTGGTCTTGCATAGTTCTCTGTGAGAAACATTAATAGTAATAATAGTTGATATTTTATAGTCAATAATCAAATTAACTAAACACAAGTCAGAATACATTAATTTAAAACATAAGCACTACAAATAACTAAAAGTCAAAGTAAGTGTTTGGTGAGACACATCTGTGAGAAACAAGAACGCAATTTTTATAATAAGAGTTAATAATAACTAGCAAGCCACTAGAACATCTTTCCATGCTGTCGTATTGTGACAAACTTTTCTATGTTTATTGGGCAACATACTGTTTCACAATAAGTGTTCGTTAGGTTTTGTGAATGTAATATATGCTCTTGTTCACAATGGCAAAGTGTGGTAGTCACTCACTAGGAGAGATTACTGATTACATGCCTATTTTCAAACGCAAAAGTACATCAAACTGAATCTGAAGCAGTTACTGATTTGATCAATGATAATGAAGCTAATATTTATATACGTTCTGCGCGTTGTACCACTATACATGCACACATCCTTGTTGTCATTCAAGCATAACATTTGATGCCATCCTTCAAATGCGAAGGTCGAATTTTATTAATTGAGGCTTGCCTTCAGTATCGTGGCTTGAATGTTTTAATATATAAACGATATTGCTGAACACATCCTAGTACCATATCTGAATACAATTATTCAACTCTGGCCCCAACTAGCACATTGTACCGCTAGGTAAATATAACCGTAACATTCTACCCTATAACAAAACATACGTTCGTAGGAGTTGACCGGATCGTGAAATCGTTAAGAAAACGTCGACTCCCAACGAACGGATAGCGTAGATAATGGTTGAAATCGGTTTGGCGGTTCGCTGTATGCGCGACCCGACAAACTTACCTTCAAAGTCTTATGGTTGTGGAGCCCTCACTAATAATGCAACATGCTCTTGACTGTATGGTTGGTGGCCTAGTAATCCAGAGACATAATGAGCTTGCATTGGCGATATTGCTGCAAAGGTGTGGACGCATTGTGAGGGAGGCAGAAAAAAATGTAGGTGACTCACGACTGCGGCTTGATTTGGGAGTACGTGGTGTTTGGCAACCTCAAGCAGAGGCACTATTTGACTTCAAGCCGGGTTTTTGATATAGATGCCACATCCGACAGTAATCGTACACCAGAATCTGTTCTTGCTCTGGACAAAAAGAGGATGTACAAACAAGCAGTGGAAGATTGTAGAGGTACTTTTACACCCTTTGTGACTTCAGTAGATGGACTTCTGCAGCCGGAAGCTGGCTACATGTGTTGCAAAAAGTCTTATGCACACATGTGTGGCTACATCAGAGCAAGGCTTTCGTTTGCCATCATCAGAGCAGCCAGTTCCAGAGTAAAGCGGAGGAGTGGAGGGGCTTCGACGATGGGGCCCCTTTTTACTCGATCGTGCATTGAGACAGTCCGAACCATTTATTTATTAACTGTCCGGCTGATACACGTGACCACCTGGGGTATTAAAGGCTCAGCAGCATTTGATGTCACGGTAATTTTCCAGTAATGTATAAATAACGTATCTGAAGCGGGAGTTAGGATGCAAAAGGAAAATGATGCTAAATGTTTATAGTATTCACCAAAATCAGCCTGATTATGATATATTCTTGGCTGGATGTGTGTCTCCCTTGCTGTTGAATTTTACGGGGCTTGGGGTGTCGAAGCATGTAATGCTTTCTCTTTTTTGGCAAGGCGTGAAGCCATCACAACCAACTCTCCAAAGTCTACAGTACTTTGCGATCTTAATGACAGGCTGAGTTTTATCCTGATCCAGTCAAATACAAGAGCCATTCTAGCTAGGTCGGGTCTTGTCCTAGATCGGAAGTTTGATCCAGAATGATCTGGGTTCTTAGTTTCAGTTTTGATTCAGTTTTGATTACGTACATGTTTATAATGGTTGATTTATTTAATAAAACTTAGTGGCACTTTATATAAGCTTAGTGGCATGTATGTATTATGTAGCTGTTAGTAGTAGTTTTATGTATTCTCTTATTGTTAATATTATAATATGGTAACAAAAAAATATCGTTTGAATTTTTCTATGTAATGTGTTGTTTACGTATTATTGTTTAATGTGTACCCCATATATATATATATAGTAATAATTATTAATACATGTACAAGTACATACATGCACCACTTGAAAAACAAAGTTAAACTCCACCTTCAATACATACACATGGGTACAATCGTAGCCTCGTCCCCAAGCCGTCAATTAAAGTTTAGGAAATAAGACGGCCTGGTCTCTATTGCAACTATGTTAGTGCGCATGCGCTGGCCATTACCTGAACAACGCGTAATCGTATACTTAGCTTGTAAACCTTTCCATAAACTAACTCATATCCGGTCTGCCTCGTAAAGTTTTTGTTTATGAATAAAATTAAAAACATCACTCACGTGATGTAATTCATACACGCTACGCGTATATATACGATGTCAAAGTCTTGTAGGAATTGTGACAGTATTTTGTCTCGTACACATTATGTCGCACTTTTTTCAAGGGAATCTTTGGCATCAGATCTTGCAAACAGGCTCAGAAAGGTTGCCGATGTCCCAGTGGCTTCTGAGGATGGTTTGTCCAGGTTCATTTGCATACCTTGCAAAAACAAACTTATGTCAGGATTGCTTCGCCATTGCTTCGCGCGGAACGGTTTACGGAAAGGTTTACAAGCTAAGTATACGATTACGCATTTTTCAGGTAATGGCCAGCGCATGCGCACTAACATAGTTGCAATGGAGACCAGGCCGTCTTTTTTTCCTAAACTTTAATTCACGGCCCGGGGAAGAGGCTAGTACAATCTTAAACAAAGCCTATAGTTAATGTTAATTCAAAATACATCTGGTGAGGATGGCAGTGGCATTGGCCCTCATTAGATGGAGGTTGATCAGTATAAAACAAAATAATAATCCCACAAGCCCGTTGAGATGATCTATCAAGAGCTCTCTGGTTTGTTGGCTTGTACTGCATGTTTACTACTGTTCAATGTGGTGCAAATATTTACTAACACATTTGCACCATATTTGATCAGTAGTAAATATACCAAACTATCATACAGCGAATTGGTTCAAATGTAAAAAAAAATAATTAAGATATTTATTTCATCATTGTTTTTTCTTATTTATCCATCTGCATTGCATATCTTAGGTCTGGGCATTTCAAATCGAACGAGGAGTTAAAAACGTATCGTTTCGCACTAGTCGGAATCCTCGAGGAAACAATGAGAAAGTTGGTCGGATATATCCGACCACTCTCATTGGAGAATCTAGTTTCCATTAATTATCGATGGTAACAATGTGCACCGTAACAAAATACTGATAAGTGTAGGCAAATGATCGTTAGACTGCATAGGTGATAGCGTAGCCTCTTTTGAAGCTCGTTGTATTTCTCGATCCGCATGCACCGTGCCTATTGCGTAAAGCAGCTCGCGCGTCGTAACGATCGCGGGCTTTTGTTTTGCACGCTCCTGATAACCCATCTTTCGATATTTACTGGCTGATCTTGAGGTACTCAGTTCTTCATTAGGCTCTATTCTTTTGTTGACGCGGATTCAATTGACAAAAGCCAAAAGCGCCCTGGATTATGACTATTATAAACAGGTTATTGTGACGAACCGAGTATTAATTATGACGAATTTTAATCAGATTGTGACTTCAAAATTGTTTTATCATATATTTCCAAAGATTTTGTTTTTTATTTGGCCTCAATAAGACCTTGCGTTATGATGTGTTACAATTATTAAGTCACTCAATCCTCTTAGAGTAATGTTTTCTTTTAAAGTGTCTGACGTAGGATTGCCGCGGGGTTACATAATTTATGGACTGTTAGCCCTTAACCAACCAACCGTATGGAAATGTATGTAACCGCGCATAACCACAGCAACCCTTAACCCTTTAAAGGCCAAGGGCATAATTATATGCATGACAATCTGTTTTCATGACATTGTTATAAGTCGTGCACATCTTGCTATTCAAGGCTTGTGGATGTCTCTTTCAACTACTAAACCTGATTGGTCAGACAAGAACTGATCCGGTGTTCGTAATGAGCGCCCCAAAAAATGATTGGTTGAAGATCGGGCTCAGATTCCTAAAAATGCCATTTACGGGTAATGAAGAGGCGTGGTTATCAATCACGTGATAGCGCTATAAGTATTTAATACTTATTTGAAGCGTGTGTCGTACACGGTCGCCATGATGGGATACACGTGTTTTGTGTAAGCCCGCGAGACATGCATGTTAAGGGTTTGTCATTTCTATCGAAGTGACCACCCTTGTGTGCAGCAAAATGGGCAACCCCCCACCCCACCCCCCACCCCCCACTTTAAGAAATATTGGTTAGGGTCCCTCATACATATGAACCTGCTCTTCAGCATGAAATCATATAAGCATACACAAATAACAAAAAGTAATCAGAACAAGTTTGGTATACGCGTGGTTTCAGACCCTACATCATGCTAGGGTCCTAGACAACTTTTTATGAACAACAAAGGCCGCACGTTTAAACAATGGAAAGTGTTTGCTTGGCAACCAACACTGAATTCAGTATTCTGCTGCATGTCCGCAAAACCACACTCCCACGTGAACTAATCAACAAGGGCCACGGATTGATGTTGATTAGTTCACGTGAGAGTGTGGTTTTGCGGAACATGAATATCATATAAACATACGCAAAAAAAAGTTTGTGGTTCTAAACCCTACATAATGCTAGGGTCCCCAGACTAAAGCATATCTGATCAAAGTACCCTGCCTTTAACTAATATGCAGCATTCATTACCTCCCGGTGTTTTTCTGGCTTTGGTAGCAGAGAAAATATTATTATCACTTTGTACATGAAATTACACAGCCCAGCAGTCAGTCATATTTTCAGTGCTATCTCCATGGTTTCTATTTGCCCTTCGTATGCCTGGTACTTAGACAACTTTTCCATGAAAATGCCTTATGCTCCAAGAGTTGGGCTCAGACCTCCATGCACTAAATGTCCGGTGTTCAGTCACAGTTCTTTTGATACTTCCAACTGCATGCAATCAATCAGTCTAGCAGGCCTATAACTTGGATAACCATGGCTCCCCCATAGACGGGAATGTTGCTAGGCTGAATTCAATCTGATCATGAGGCACAATGCGGCAGTCTGAAGCACTTGAAGAGGATGGTTTGACTTGCTAAAAGCCAGTATTCCATATCCAAGAACCATGGTTGGAAAAGTAGATCAAAGCAATTGTCATCAGCATCAATGATGGAAATAAATTTATGGAGCTAGAAGACCAATGCAAAGAATAATGGACCTAATGACTGAATCACATTTTGAGCATTGAAATTTGCACAAAATAGATTATCACCTTTTAAATGACCAGGTGAGGTAAGAGAGCAAACATGACCAGGTGAGGTAAGAGAGCAAACATGACCAGGTGAGGTAAGAGAGCAAACATGACCAGGTGAGGTAAGAGAGCAAACATGACCACTGAGGTGAGGTAAGAGAGCAAACATGACCAGGTGAGGTAAGAGAGCAAACGTGACCAGGTGAGGTAAGAGAGCAAACATGACCAGGTGAGGTAAGAGAGCAAACATGACCAGGTGAGGTAAGAGAGCAAACATGACCAGGTGAGGTAAGAGAGCAAACATGACCACTGAGGTGAGGTAAGAGAGCAAACATGACCAGGTGAGGTAAGAGAGCAAACGTGACCAGGTGAGGTAAGAGAGCAAACATGACCAGGTGAGGTAAGAGAGCAAACATGACCAGGTGAGGTAAGAGAGCAAACATGACCAGGTGAGGTAAGAGAGCAAACATGACCAGGTGAGGTAAGAGAGCAAACATGACCAGGTGAGGTAAGAGAGCAAACATGACCAGGTGAGGTAAGAGAGCAAACATGACCACTGAGGTGAGGTAAGAGAGCAAACATGACCAGGTGAGGTAAGAGAGCAAACATGACCAGGTGAGGTAAGAGAGCAAACATGACCAGGTGAGGTAAGAGAGCAAACATGGCCAGGTGAGGTAACAGAGCAAACATGACCACTGAGGTGAGGTAAGAGAGCAAACATGACCAGGTGAGGTAAGAGAGCAAACATGACCAGGTGAGGTAAGAGAGCAAACATGACCAGGTGAGGTAAGAGAGCAAACATGACCAGGTGAGGTAAGAGAGCTAACATGAACAGGTGAGGTAAGAGAGCAAACATGACCACTGAGGTGAGGTAAGAGAGCAAACATGACCACTGAGGTGAGGTAAGAGAGCAAACATGACCAGGTGAGGTAAGAGAGCAAACATGACCACTGAGGTGAGGTAAGAGAGCAAACATGACCAGGTGAGGTAAGAGAGCAAACATGACCAGGTGAGGTAAGAGAGCAAACATGACCAGGTGAGGTAAGAGAGCAAACATGACCACTGAGGTGAGGTAAGAGAGCAAACATGACCAGGTGAGGTAAGAGAGCAAACATGACCAGGTGAGGTAAGAGAGCAAACATGACCACTGAGGTGAGGTAAGAGAGCAAACATGACCAGGTGAGGTAAGAGAGCAAACATGACCACTGAGGTGAGGTAAGAGAGCTAACATGCACTATCAGCAGCAGAGAATTTACTTCAAGCAGATCAATAAACATGTTCGATTTGCACAAAAGCATCTTTTGGGAAACAGACAAAATTACACTGACTCATTAGGTGGCATGATTGAATTAACATATGCAACAGCAGACAAGAGATGGTCATTTCACTGAGAATCAAATCAATAGGAGTAGACAGAGGCTATATGAAGGCTGAAGGTGTGTATTGGTACAGGGATTGCAGTACTGAGGCTAAGTTATGTCTGACTCCCGAATGCATCGGATGTGTCAGCAGCTGTGCATGAGATAAACACCTTCAAAAACCTGATCAAATAGACTAAGAGCTGCACAGGACAGTGATGGAGTGTAGCACATGCTAGATGAATGAGCTGCTGAAGCCTCTCCATAAATGGAGTATTATTAGAACAACTTGAACAATAGATGATGTCAAAGAAGTGATGTCAAATCAAAGAGTTTCACATGACAGCACCTAGAATCGTAGAAAGACAAATACATGACTCACGTTATTCTAATAACGCTCTGTATATTTGGAGGTTCCTGCATGCTTATTCATCTAGCACATGCTACACTCCAAAAGTGAACACTTCAGCAGAATGACTTGATTTTCGTTACTTCCAGCCGCAATGAAGACATCACACCTACCTCACCTGGACATTGCGAGAACTTCCATAGGTGATTACCTTATTTAATTGCCTAAAATGTTATTAAGCCCTGAAGTTGTTGTGCAGGTTTGTTGAGGTTGCAGGGATTATGTGGGGTTTGTGCAAGAGCCCAATCACAGCCTGTCTGGCCTCTGATTCTTCTGATAATGATGTCAGACAGTGCTTTAAAGATTGCTTTGTGTTCGACACCTCTGATTCCTCTTGGCAGCTCGCTCAGCTCAGTCTACTCTAGGGTGACCATGGCTTGTGATCCCTTTCACTAAACGTGTGCAACCTTTATTGCTTCTGGTGTTCCTCCATCTTTGGTGACAGGGACGATCAAGGCAATTGCTCTTTTCAACAGTCATATATATGTTCACCCTTCGGATGCCATTTCTGCTATTCTGCTGTCTCCTACCAGTCAGTGAATTATGGAAACGCAAGGATATTATTTCAGTTCCATGATTTTTTATAGTCTTCTTCAGTAGTTACAAAGCTCTTTATTGTCTACTGCTCATTCTGATTCCTGGTGGATGGTAATACAGACTATCCATTTGAAGCCTAATAGGTTTTTGGTAGCCCTGGAGTGGTGCCTTAGCAATGATTTGTCCAGGGTTTCTTTATGCCCCTCTGTGTCTGGATACATCACACCAATTCAAGCTAATGTTCAGGATAAATGAATTGGAGAAGGAAGGCCAGTTGAGTGTGATGATGTTGGTATTATGTCACCCCTTACGCCTGCTATGCTTAACAGAGCAGGGATGAATTCAGGTGCTGGGGTTGCTGCTGAGGTCAAAACCATGCAACAAATGATCCCCATGTGTCGTGAGCTAGAGTGCTTGTGTGTTCCCCTGGCCTTCGAAATTTATGGCAACTGGGGCATAGAGGCACACATCACATTCTCCCATTTGCTCTCTCCATCTTGCAATATGTGCTTCTTTAAGGTCATAGCAGCAAACTTATAGCAGCCTTACAAATTCTATCAGCTAGATCAATAGAGCATGTCCAATTATCATGTCCAATTGCAAGCTTAATCAGTGATCTACTGGATTACAAAATAGTTCATTACAAACGTTATAATACCACGTACTGCTTCAACATCCATATGTGCTGTTAGATTGGAATGAACAAAATGATATTTCAAACAGCAGCTAACTTCTTTCCTTTAGGAATAAAGGAGAGTAGAAGAAGCTTGTAGTATGCCTAGACCATAATATAAGTTGACTGCATCATCTGGTATGGCATGGAAATGGACAAGGTGAGTGAAGTTTGATATTCTTACTTACGTACTGCAGCTACAACAATCGCAAAATTATTCCTCTTTTTCCAACTGCTTTATTTGTGAACTGATATAAACTGAAACAGAACTCTTAAGGCTCAAAAACGCTGCATTTGCATTCACCCATCATCAGCTTTGACATTCTGGCTGTGCTCTCAAATATGTGGTAGTATGAAGAATATCTTCACAAATTATAAACCATACATTTTAGTTATCTTACTTGTGCAGCTAGACATTTAGAAACAGAATAATCTTATGAATGCGCCGTCCCTACAAATAAATTATGATAAGCTAGAAGGTGCATCAGTACACCACCGTGTTGCTGTTGCAAGAATATAATTCAAATTGTCAATAAGTCGATCAAAACACAGCTTCGTTATGTAGAGCACATGATTTAATTGGTAGTACAACAGGGTCATACAAAGAGTATTTCAAGGTAGCCTACTCTGTAGTTATGAACGTTGTGCGTCAAATGTGCTGCAACCGTATGCAGGACGATCTAAATAGCTAATGTATCCTTGAGCAGCATTAAAGCAGGAATCTTGAGCGGAAAAATCACTAAATTGTAATTTATACAATAACTAGCCTACGCCCGTGATAAATCACAGGCTGATTATATTATAAGAAGCCACTATTTTTTTTCTTTTACAAATGCAGCTTCGGCCTCAGTCCTTTGCACTTGAAGAAATTCACGACCATCTGCACCAAGTCGCGGCTAGTTTGCTGCCTCGCCTATCCAAGTATAAGACGATTAAATAAGGTTGATTTTAAAATAAAGTTTTCATCTATTCTTTATCACCGCCATAATGCTGTTTTACCATTCAAATTATTATTACAATAATAATATATACACTGACCGCTATATATAACACGCCCATACAATATATGGGGTCGAGGCAGCGAAAATGGACCTAGCGCATATTGTAAAAATTTGGCATCAAAGTCCACGCGTGCAATAAAAATGTACGCATAATTAAAAATTCAGGACCCTGTAACTCCATGATGGACAGACTAATTTCCAGTGCGTAAGAAATATGTTATAGAGGTCATAGGTGTCTCTTTGAAAATGAAATAAGAAGAAATATGCGCTAGGTCCCTTTTCCTTGATCATATATAAACACTACATGTTGTACATTAACACAGGGAAAAAACGCGTCAAATCAATTTTTGATTTTACAGATGATTGAGCACACCTGTATTCAATCATGCGATGATTTTACAAGTGATTTTAAAATCATTTGTGAAATCAAAACATTGATTCGCGGTCTTTTTTTGCTGTGTAATTTATTGTTGTCAAAAGGAACTACATGTGTTCTAGGAGGAATGTGCGATAAGAATAGACGCCGTATCGTGTATACATTGGTGGTGGCAGGCAGTCTTTACTATTGGTTGCTAGGTACGCTTGCTATTTATATAACAAACCCACAAGTGCAACGCCGACTGAGTCTATATAGTTTATGTACCTACGGTAATAGCCAAGTCTTAACAACCTGGTGCGGAAATGAGTGCCGAACGGATCTGTCCAGATTGTTGTGACAATTTCATGGCACATATGTCCATCATAGCATTGGTTGCTAGGTTGTATTTTGTGAAGTGAGATGTCACATTAATATTTCTGTCAATACAAGAACAGCACAAGTATTGGTGACATTAAAAGAATGCTTAGTGAGTGAAGAAGAAGCAATATTCATCAACTTGATCTTTAGGACAGTGTATAGTAGTTTCAAATGACGGGCATCCATCAATCCATCAGCTTGACTGCATCAAATCCTAATGCAACTGGCGCAACTAAACTTCACATGTCCTAAAACACTGACCTCTTTTGTAGGGTCCGTTCTTGCACTCCTGTCCTTCCTAAATCAAGCTACAGCTGGATGGGTAGCTGCTATAGCTGGATGGGTAGCTGCTATAGCTGGATGGGTAGCTGCTATAGCTGGATGGGTAGCTGCTATAGCTGGATGGGTAGCTGCTATAACTGGATGGGTAGCTGCTATAGCTGGATGGGTAGCTGCTATAGCTGGATGGGTAGCTGAGCACTATAACTGGATGGGTAGCTGCTATAGCTGGATAGGTAGCTAGAACTATAGAGGACTAATTTTTCTTCTATTCCAAACATCACGGAGTAGCTTGGCAGATAGATATTTTTAATTTTTTATGCTGAGCGTAACCTCCTCTACAGATATTTGTTAGACCCCAAGCAAGACCAGATTTACTACTCTGGAAACTGGGTGTGTATTAAATAGTACAGAACTTGTCCTCAATGTGAGAGCATATAGCCAGATGAATAAATACAGCTGGTATAGTAGATGGAGCACAGCATGAAAGTATTAGCATCAATATTAATAATTCAAGGAAATCAATGAAATTCAAGCATACTTGATAACATAAATAAACTTCAAGTGCAGAGTATAATATGATTCACATACAATGATAAATATGCAGGTGCAACAAAAATTCAGTATAACCTTATTCTGTATACGTAGTCCAGTGATGATGTCATTACCGTGGTACTCATGGCGAAAGGGAGACGGTGACTGTACGTGGCAAAATGCACACCATTTATGGCGACCTCAAAGCCATACAGCTGCCATGTAATGGCAAGTATGAATGGTTTTGAGGCCTCCAGGGGAAATCCCTTCTCCTTCTGGGCCTGCCCCCAGCGACCAGCTATCAGTGAGTTGAGGACCACACTGGACTCGCTAAAGAGAGGCTTCACAGAGAGGGCAATGTCTGTTGAAGAGGGTGCCATCAACATCTGTGGATCTGCTGGGTACAGTTGGATGGCAAAGTCTCCGCTGGCAGGAGCAACTCCTTGGATGTAAATGACAGCTCCAGGTTGATATGACGGTATGAGTAACTTCTGCAGTAATGAAAATCAGACATCAATATTAATATCAGGTGAATTAATTGAACTTACTTTGCCAATAGCAACAGTTCCAGAAGTGATCGATACCATGATGCTTCCAGAGGCCACCCCTCTGTATGCGTAGAGGTAAGCAGGGGATGTCCCATTGCAACTTATCGCAAAGCCACCCTCTTCCATCACAACAATAATGGAGGCATCGGGGGAGGCAAAGGGAAAGTCTGCTGTCTGCTCCTCGTAGCTCCACCTATCCCGAGATGGGCTGCTGAATGACACTGACTTTATGTCATACTGCACACTTATTTGAAACAAGTCTCCCGATGCATTGGATATCTTCAGTTGTTTTGATTCCATCCGGGATCCATTAAGTTCCCACTTAAGGACTGTGCCAATCTGAAATTCTCCCAAGTGAACAGATTTGATGATGACTGTAAGGGGAAAAAAATCGAGATGTTCATGATGCACACATATAATTAGCAGGTTTTTAAAACCAGAACTAAGCTGGGGTCCATTAGACCTATTTTTGTGATTCAGGTAACCCATGAATACATGCACAGCAATGTAAGTAGTACAGCAGTGGAAAGTGACTCAGATTAGCTACACCCAGAGCCCAGAATGATTACTGCATGCATAACAGAATTCAGCGGAGGAGGCGGGGCTAGTATGCTAGTATGAAACTTAATCCTGTTGTGTGGATAATGTTCTTAGCACTTCAACTTGAGTCTCTTGTCCATGCATATGAATTGTAAGCCTTTCCCCTAAATATGACATGAACATTACAGACCATGGACTCACAATTCTGACAGTAGTCTCCAGTGTTTTGTTCTGAGCACAAACAAAGCACATCGCCTGATTTGTTTGGTATACAAGTTCCTCCATTAAGGCAAGGGTTAATTTCACACACTTTGTATACTACATAAGAGAAAGAGAAATGAGAGTGAAAAGAAAGTACTCTCTGTGGTTTATTCTGTACCTTGCAGAGTTGTGGACACAACGCCGAAACCTTGTGCATTGCTGGATTCGCAAGTGTACTGTCCCGAGAGTTCACTAAGAAGGTAATCGCTCCTCAGGATGGAAACTCCAGCAGAGAAGTTTGTCGTTGTGTACAACATTGGCTTGTTATCCTGTATGGCTACTCCCTAGACGACGTGGGAGGACAGATCCATTAGAGACACGCGTGTTTACTGGTCAATGGTCACTTAACAAATCAAATAACTACGGCAGCAGTAAAGTGTGTGCATGGGGCATTATTTATCATGAAGTATCATTTACGATAACATTTTTAAAAAATTAATATAAGATTATTATTCAGAAACGAATTAATATATCCATATGCCATGCCAGTGTCAGAGGCATAAATGACTCCCCCGGTCATTTACGCCTAAGGTGTAAATGTCTCCTCCTAGGCATATATGACTCCCCACGTGAATTCCATAAGCTATGTGTATTTGTTGAAGTGAGAAAGCTCGCTCGCATGGACAAGGACGAATTCAGTGTTGTCGAGGATTACCTGCGTAGGAATCAATATCCCGAGGGAATTTCGAAGGGAGATAAGGCCAATCTAAGGCGCAAATGCAAAAACTTCAACTTCGACTGTGGAGTGCTCTATAAACGAAGCATTTCAGGATACATTTGATATGCACATGTAGGCTGCCAGAATCATCTGATTACAATGTAATTCAGTGTAATCAATACCAACATTCGTACCATTTCCGCTGCATGAACATAAAAGTGTTCCTGCATCATGGTTGTGCATGAATTGTCGATCTCTATAAGTAGCAAGCAGACTGTGATATTATTTGTCTTTGTCAGTGTTCAATATACATTAGCTCCAACTTCAACCTTCCCAAGGCAGGAGTCAATTTTTCTAGGCAGATAACAGGGAAATCATATACATGCTTGTACATGTACGCCTTGGCAAGATCGACGGGGAGATAATTATGCCTAAGGCTGTAATAACTCCCGGGAGTCACTTTTATCAGGGGGGAGTCATATATGCTTAGGCGTGAATGACTGGGGAGTCATATATGCCTGGCATATATGACCGGGAGTCATACCTGTATATGCCTAGACGAGAATGACTGGGCAAAATTTAGGGGAGTCATTGGCGACTATGACACCAGCGCGGAAAATTACAGTACAAAAATATACGTAAAGAAATTTGCTCGGTGTCGCAGTTAGTTAACATGTATGCTAACGTACGTTCTTCATCCATCGAATTATTGTTGGTTGTGGAGCAGGGTATCCGGTGCAACCAACACCACGAAAAGCGCTCGCTTGTATGTAGCACTGGATCGACAGAGACTCGGACTCCCTTGCCACTATCGTGCTTGCGTTAGGCAGCAGCGCCGGTCTCGGAGCACCGTTACCTGCATGGAATGGAGACAGCACAAGTGCATTGAGGAAGCAATGACGGGAATGTGTGAAAGAATGCGGAATGCATTGACAAAAATCCACTTCATTAATATCAACCGCAATAAAGTTTAAGTACTCATCAACACAGAGCTCATATCGATGCTATAGCCCACACACAAGCTAAAACGTGTACACATTGCACCACTTCCCCCATATCCTATTACCTGAAACTGTAATAGTGAATGGTAGCTCGGCGAACGAGGAAATAATAGAGACGTTCGCCCTAACAGCATAAACGCCCGAGTCAGAGAGTTGAGCGGATATGATCGATAGAGATGACTGGTTTAGTACAAAGCGCCTGTCCGTTACAACGTTCCACGTGCTCTGAACTTGTCTGTACAAAGCCACGGATGGAGTAGGATAGCCTGAATGAAATTGAATGAGAATTTAGCCTACTCATGCATGAAGACGGGTTTTGGCGTACCGGCTGCAAGGAAGGAAAATGTGGCGTTTGAACCTATCTCCACACAAACGTCCTTCGTACCCACGTTGCTTAGCTGAGCTATAAAAGATTATATAATTAAGCCAGAGTTGGAGAGGGGAAGAGTGTGTGTGTGTGTGTGTGGGGGGGGGGGGGGGGTAATGAAATACGATCGCACGTGGCTCACCTTGCAGATAGAGCGCTACTGGAACTGAACTACCCAGGTTAACGCTGGGGTTTTTGCACATGTACAATGTGCCGTGAGCCTGCTTCACCGATGATATAAGAAGGCTGCCCGTAGGTAGAAAATAGTACCCACTGGAGGGGGGGGGAAGCAGGCGTGTGTTTTTTTTGTCACGTATATTACATGCGTATCAATCAGCGTACGTTTCAGTCCCGGTGCTGTTGCTGCTGACCACGCTCCACATGTTGTTGACCTTGTACTGCCAATTCCAGTAGCATTGAGTTTGGTTTGGTGGGTTCATAGCGCAGTCTATTTTTACATTGCTTGCACCTATCGCTGGAGAAGCGCCGGTAGCGACGGCAGTGAAAGATGTCCCTGTGTTACAAAATCATGTTATACATCATTTAATAGTAATTTTTAACGTAGCATTTTTTTTTTTTTCCTTGTAATAGTCTACACCATCTTGTATTACGTACGATGCAATCGATTCTAGATGGTCATTCAAAATAATAAATATATATATTTTTACCAAACACCATGCAGGACTATTTTTAAATATGTTGACGCTGTATATATGCTACACACGCATGCGTGCGCTGATGCTCAAAGATAGTATATGGACGGATATAGAGTATTCAAGAAAGCTTTTATAATAAATCTCACCATCAGCGCACTTTCCAACCACCTGCGTCGGCGCACAGACAAACAAGGCAGACAAAAGAAACACCTGCAGACAGCGATACCTCACTGATGACATGCACTTGTCTGCAATTGAAAGGAGTAGATAAATCTTACGTGTATACCGGGGGGGGGGGGGGGGGGGGGGGGGGGAGTACAAACTCACCTAAAAACATGTCGTTATATTGTTTGCTAAATAATGCGGAATATTGGGAAAATATGCATTTATATATACAATGGTCACGTGAATAAACTAATATTATATTTTAGGCGCTTGTGAATAGCGGCATGACGCGCATACTTAAAATACGCCTTAGGTAGCGAGGACAAAATACAACAAAATTGGAAGTAGACGATTATGTGTGCGCACGTGTGTGTATGTGTGTGCGCGCATTGGGGATGGGCGTATATTTCTTTGGTGGTGATGATGTGGTGATGTGTAGTGTGACAACATAATAATGACACAAATGTGAGAAGTGCATGCGCTAATTACGTTTCCACATTTCGAAGATTATATTTGGCCGTGTTTCTATGGCAACGGTACCTTAGCTCTTCAACACGACATAAGAGATGCATTTGTCGATTTCAAAGGTTTTAGGTTGCCAATAGAACCCATAACGCCGTAAGTTTTAGATCGCTGTTTTATCGCTTAGCTCAGCTGGGAAGCTGGGATAGTTGCTGTAGTAATAGCATAGATAATATACATTTAATCGCCCGCTCGTTAGGTGTAATTCTAAAACTCATGCATCAGTCGGTACCTACTGGTCACGTTAAAGGAGATTAAACAAACATATGAATAACTTCTAGCATATAATGACTGTACGAGCAATTCAAGTCTGCACAACCTTTGCATCCAACAAATCATTAAGTTTGTCGTGGCCAACTTTTCCTCTTATTACAAGAGCTACCCCGTCTGCGCTTAATGTGGCGCGGGATGGTACGCCAAAGCAATACGTGCTGAACATTGATAGTAAGTGAAACGAGAATTAATAATTTTCAGTGCCCGTTAGCGTTAATTAACTACGCGGGGATGGTTCAGGGATCAGTAGCTCTGTTTAAAAGGAACTTCCATGGCCTAATGAGGCCAATGCAGCTAAAGTCCAGTGTCCGCGTATCCAGGAAGGCAGCCGGAAGTAAGCATATGATATTGGTACATCTGTTTTGTTGATGCACTAGGCCTATCTATGATACTGCGAATGGTACGTTGAGCGCCTCCACTGATGACGTCATCGTCTATGTCGCTTGGGTTAACATGGGCAGAGTATACGGAGTATGTATCATCCTTTTCCCCTCCCTCCCTCCCTCCCTCCCTCCCTCCCTCCCTCCCTCCCTCCCTCCCTCCCTCCCTCTCACCTTCTACCTAGGCCGGCCTTGCATGGGGGAAATGACAGCTGTGATGACGTGCTGGAAGGCTAACAGCTTTGATGACGTACCATGCAAGAAGGAAGTGGAGGAGTTTGTCAAGTGCTCAGAGAGAATGGTGAGTTGTATGGAGGGATGGAGGAGGAGGGAGGGAAGGAGGGAGGAGGATGGAGGGAGGGAGGGAGGAGGATGGAGTGAAGTAATGGTGTGATAAGGTGAGGTGGTGGTGGTGGAGAGATTATGAGGTTCTAATAGCACTATGCCTTGGAGCAGTAACGTACATGTATTGTACTTGTTCTTTTTCTCCTTTGCTATGGGTAAGTTATAATCAGTGGTGGGAACCAAATGGTATGCAATGCATAGTTTGTTTTATCCTCAAACATATAGCATTTCTGGAATGTGTATCAATCTATTTGTCTCATGAGTATCAATTTTTATTTGCCTGATATGTATCCCATCAATAGTCCCAGCCATTCTCTGCAGTGCTGTGATTGTAGTAAACACGGAAAAACCAGGGATTGATTAATGTATCAAAAGTCAACATTCCCTCCTTTCCCTACCTCTCTCTCTCACCCTCTCCCCCCCACCCCCCTGCTCTCTCTCTCTCTCTCTCTCTCTCTCTCTCTCTCTCTCTCTCTCTCTCTCTCTCTCTCTCTCTCTCTCTCTCTCTCTCTCTCTCTCTCTCTCTCTCTCTCTCTCTCTCTCTCTCTCTCTCTCTCTCTCTCTCTCTCTCTCTCTCTCTCTCTCTCTCTCTCTTTCGCCTCCCCTCTCTCTCCCTCTCACACACGCACACTCTTTCTCTGCTCAACACAATCAGAGTGTTCATCGGGTCTGTACAGGTGATAACTATTCTTATTGGAGCCCATGTCATTTTCTTGGAGATGTACTGTTGATGAATAATGCTTAAATATGTCAATAGAAGCCACTCCTGCATGAATTGCACATAACTTGTCCGAATTAATAAATAAAATTAGTATAGCAAGCAAAGGGTATGGATCCCAAGAAATTGATGACATCTGTTAGCATTAACCTCATGTATAATGAAAGCGCCCCCTTGTTTCCATGGAAACATGCTCCTCCCCACTCTCCTTGTTCCCATGGACACGTACGTGACCAGCCCCCTCTTACCCTGGCCATTTGGTCCTTCAAACTGTGTGGGGCATGGCTACATGCCGCCCCAGGAGTTGGTTCAACCGTGAAGACTAAAATTACGTGCCTGGTTCCGGCCGGATACAGTTGGATACCACAGGGAATTAAGTCAGCTACAGTGACTTTGATTTGCTGTTGTGTGGAAACTCGTTGGCCATGTTCACTTGGCGCCATCCTCAGTACCACACCTGTAAAGCACTCCCTGTTGCTTATCCTTGTGGCCACAAACATTGCGGCCACACCCTGTACGATCACACCCCTGTGCACAACACCCTGTACGACCCCACCCTGTACACAATACCACACAAGTTCTTGTAGCAGCTTGATTTCATATTGCTACCAAAGGCATGCTGGCGACATGGTGTGTGTGTGTGTGTATGTGTGTGTATGTGTGTGTGGGTGTGTGTGTATGTGTGTGTGTGTGTGTATGGTCTGCTTCAGATGTGTGTAAATATACCTGTAAATGATGTGATTGTTGATTACTCATAAGGTTTGCATGACCTATTGTACAGTCAACCCACAAGCTAAATGTGTGGTTTCCCACCTGAGTGGGAAGTATGCCTTCATGTAGGCCCATACCTTCATGTGGGTCCATACCTTCATGTGGGTCCATACCTTCATGTGGGTCCATACCTTCATGTTCCTCCTTCACTTCTCAAGCACATGCTTCACACCTCACTGTCCTAATCATCACCTTCACAGCTGTCATCTTCGCACCATCACTTTGAGCAATCATCACTTCAGGTGGTTGGTAGGAGGGGACATGTGATGGCAGTGTTCCCACGTCCTTTGAAGTTTGTCATCCCCTGGGGTGAAGTAAAGTTAGATTTATTGGTACTGGTATATATGGTACAAGTCCTTTTAGGATGGTGCAGGGATTAGTAACATCTGAACCCTGACCCTGTTGATGTGTGTAAAACAAGCGGTACTGGTAGAGCTGTACTTCAGTTTGCTGCGTTCGGAGCATAATGGATAGCTATGCTAGCACCGTTTGTTTTACATGTACATTGTACTAATAAGATTTAAGCCTTCGGGTACTTACCTCTAGACCCATTGCAAAGAGGGTTTATGTGCCAGTACCGTTACATGTATCTACGTTCCTTCAATGACCGAACGGAATTTTGTTGTGCACTGTGCACCCAAGGTGTGCAGTTATATAACCCCAGGAATGATAGGGTGGGAGTGTGTTATTGGCATTCCAGAGCCTTAAAAAATTTGGTTGCGCGCAGCGGTATGTAGTGTGCCCTCATACGCATGTGAGCTCAGCGGTATGTAGTGTGCCCTCATACACATGTGAGCTCAGCGGTATGTAGTGTGCCCTCATACGCATGTGAGCTCAGCGGTATGTAGTGTGCCCTCATACACATGTGAGCTCAGCGGTATGTAGTGTGCCCTCATACGCGTGTGAGCTCAGCGGTATGTAGTGTGCCCTCATACGTGTGTGAGCTCAGCAGTATGTAGTGTGCCCTCATACGTGTGTGAGCTCAGCGGTATGTAGTGTGCCCTCATACGTGTGTGAGCTCAGCGGTATGTAGTGTGCCCTCATACGCATGTGAGCGCAGCGGTATGTAGTGTGCCCTCATACGCGTGTGAGCTCAGCGGTATGTAGTGTGCCCTCATACGCATGTGAGCGCAGCGGTATGTAGTGTGCCCTCATACGCGTGTGAGCTCAGCGGTATGTAGTGTGCCCTCATACGCATGTGAGCTCAGCGGTATGTAGTGTGCCCTCATACGCGTGTGAGCTCAGCGGTATGTAGTGTGCCCTCATACGTGTGTGAGCTCAGCGGTATGTAGTGTGCCCTCATACGCATGTGAGCTCAGCGGTATGTAGTGTGCCCTCATACGCGTGTGAGCTCAGCGGTATGTAGTGTGCCCTCATACGTGTGTGAGCTCAGCGGTATGTAGTGTGCCCTCATACGTGTGTGAGCTCAGCGGTATGTAGTGTGCCCTCATACGTGTGTGAGCGCAGCGGTATGTAGTGTGCCCTCATACGTGTGTGAGCTCAGCGGTATGTAGTGTGCCCTCATACGCGTGTGAGCTCAGCGGTATGTAGTGTGCCCTCATACGCGTGTGAGCGCAGCGGTATGTAGTGTGCCCTCATACGTGTGTGAGCTCAGCGGTATGTAGTGTGCCCTCATACGCGTGTGAGCTCAGCGGTATGTAGTGTGCCCTCATACGTGTGTGAGCTCAGCAGTATGTAGTGTGCCCTCATACGTGTGTGAGCTCAGCGGTATGTAGTGTGCCCTCATACGCGTGTGAGCTCAGCGGTATGTAGTGTGCCCTCATACGCGTGTGAGCTCAGCGGTATGTAGTGTGCCCTCATACGTGTGTGAGCTCAGCGGTATGTAGTGTGCCCTCATACGCATGTGAGCTCAGCGGTATGTAGTGTGCCCTCATACGCGTGTGAGCTCAGCGGTATGTAGTGTGCCCTCATACGCATGTGAGCGCAGCGGTATGTAGTGTGCCCTCATACGTGTGTGAGCTCAGCGGTATGTAGTGTGCCCTCATACGCATGTGAGCTCAGCGGTATGTAGTGTGCCCTCATACGCGTGTGAGCTCAGCGGTATGTAGTGTGCCCTCATACGCGTGTGAGCTCAGCGGTATGTAGTGTGCCCTCATACGCATGTGAGCTCAGCGGTATGTAGTGTGCCCTCATACGTGTGTGAGCGCAGCGGTATGTAGTGTGCCCTCATACGCATGTGAGCTCAGCGGTATGTAGTGTGCCCTCATACGTGTGTGAGCTCAGCGGTATGTAGTGTGCCCTCATACGCATGTGAGCTCAGCGGTATGTAGTGTGCCCTCATACGTGTGTGAGCTCAGCGGTATGTAGTGTGCCCTCATACGCGTGTGAGCTCAGCGGTATGTAGTGTGCCCTCATACGTGTGTGAGCGCAGCGGTATGTAGTGTGCCCTCATACGTGTGTGAGCTCAGCGGTATGTAGTGTGCCCTCATACGTGTGTGAGCTCAGCGGTATGTAGTGTGCCCTCATACGCGTGTGAGCTCAGCGGTATGTAGTGTGCCCTCATACGCATGTGAGCTCAGCGGTATGTAGTGTGCCCTCATACGCGTGTGAGCTCAGCGGTATGTAGTGTGCCCTCATACGCGTGTGAGCTCAGCGGTATGTAGTGTGCCCTCATACGCGTGTGAGCTCAGCGGTATGTAGTGTGCCCTCATACGCATGTGAGCTCAGCGGTATGTAGTGTGCCCTCATACGCGTGTGAGCTCAGCAGTATGTAGTGTGCCCTCATACGCGTGTGAGCTCAGCGGTATGTAGTGTGCCCTCATACGCGTGTGAGCTCAGCGGTATGTAGTGTGCCCTCATACGCGTGTGAGCTCAGCGGTATGTAGTGTGCCCTCATACGCGTGTGAGCTCAGCGGTATGTAGTGTGCCCTCATACGCATGTGAGCTCAGCGGTATGTAGTGTGCCCTCATACGCGTGTGAGCTCAGCGGTATGTAGTGTGCCCTCATACGCGTGTGAGCTCAGCGGTATGTAGTGTGCCCTCATACGCATGTGAGCTCAGCGGTATGTAGTGTGCCCTCATACGCGTGTGAGCTCAGCGGTATGTAGTGTGCCCTCATACGCATGTGAGCTCAGCGGTATGTAGTGTGCCCTCATACGCGTGTGAGCTCAGCGGTATGTAGTGTGCCCTCATACGCGTGTGAGCTCAGCGGTATGTAGTGTGCCCTCATACGCATGTGAGCTCAGCAGTATGTAGTGTGCCCTCATACGCGTGTGAGCTCAGCGGTATGTAGTGTGCCCTCATACGCGTGTGAGCTCAGCGGTATGTAGTGTGCCCTCATACGCGTGTGAGCTCAGCGGTATGTAGTGTGCCCTCATACGCATGTGAGCTCAGCGGTATGTAGTGTGCCCTCATACGCGTGTGAGCTCAGCGGTATGTAGTGTGCCCTCATACGCGTGTGAGCTCAGCGGTATGTAGTGTGCCCTCATACGCATGTGAGCGCGTGGAGCCTTACTTAATACATACATGTACCACGTCCCTTCTTTTTTTAGCACCATTGTGTGGACAGTGGGGGCCTCGTGTTTGGCCTCCTCCCCATCCCTGTGTTTGGCCTCAACCCCACCCCTGTGTTTGGCCTCCTCCCCATCCCTGTGTTTGGCCTCCTCCCCATCCCTGTGTTTGGCCTCAACCCCATCTCTGTGTTTGGCCTCCTCCCCATCCCTGTGTTTGGCCTCCTCCCCATCCCTATGTTTTGCCTCCTCCCCATCCCTGTGTTTGGCCTCCTCCCCATCCCTCTGAGTTGTGCTTCTGTGTGTAGCGGAGGGAACACACATGACTGTGTGACTGTTATGTGTGTCATGCATATTTACTTTCAATGTTTACCATTCCCCAATCTTGGCAGGGTGGGGGATGTGGGGGTTGAATGGTTGTTTGGTGTGGATTTTTTGTGTCATTGCCACATCGCTGCCCAGTGGTGGGTGGGGAGGAGGGAGGGAGGGAGGGAGGAACAAGGGTGTCATGGAGAGAGGTTTTCTGAATTCTGGGACATGCACACCAGAGGCTTAAGCATCCTCCCCATCTGTCCATCCCTCCTCCCCATCCTTATGCCTCCATCCATCCCTCCTCCCCATCCTTATGCCTCCGTCCATCCCTCCTCCCATACGTATGCCTCTATCCATCCCTCCTCCCCATCCTTATGCCTCTATCTATGCCTCTGTCCATCCCTCCTCCCCATCCTTATTCCTCCATCCATCCCTCCTCCACAGGCCCCCCCCCCCCCCCCCTCATGTAGTGTTGCGTGAACCCTTGTCAGTAGTGTGTTGGTAGCTGACCCTACATGTGGAGTGCCCCTGACCTTTGTGTGGAGGTATCAGTATACATTTGTAGTGTTACTGGTTCTTGTGCAACACGACCACCTGGAAATATGCAAGGGAGCATTCCTGCCCCTGACCCAACCTGCAGAGGGGCAGGGGGTACAGCTGTGTGGACAGGTCACCACCCCGAGCAGATATTCTATGATGTGAATAGCAAGTGGTTCCACACCCTTCACACATATCTCACCACACATCTCCCCTCCACACATGTCCCCTTCACACATATCTCCTCACCACACATGTCCCCTCCACACATGTCCCCTTCACACATATCTCCTCACCACACATATCCCCTCCACACATGTCCCCTCCACCCACCCTGCGGTGAGGTAAGCCCTCACAGCTTAGGCCACATCCTGTAATGGCATACCCTTAAAGCCGCTGGTGTAGTCACAACCTCCTGATTGCATCACCATAAAGTGTTCAGGTTTTAAGCATCAGAAGAATTATGCCCACAGCTGTGTGTGTGTGTGTGTGTGTGTTTGTGTTTGTGGGTGGGTGGGTGTATTTATGTGTGGGTATGTGACTTTGTGTTATGTGTATTGTCATGGGCACACAACGATATCTTTGGTACAGTTGCCGTGGGTGACCATCAGTATTTATTTTTATTGCTTACATGTAAACTTTGTAGTGGTATGCAGTTCATCAACATTGCATACCTCGTAACCATGGCAATAGAGGAAAGAGTACGCCCACAATCACATTGGGCACTACCACTACATGTAGCTTCATACTTTGGCTGGCAATATGTTCTGGAGTTAAAGTGTGTGTGTGTGTGTGTGCATGTGTATGTGTGTGTGTGTGCAGGTGGGTGGGACACAGGCTCCGTCAATGCAGTAGGTGTGAGAAGTGTAAGTATGGCCTTTGGGGGAGGGGAGAGGTGTATGTGTGCCCTTGAGGGAGGGGAGAGGTGTATGTGTGCCCTTGGGGGAGGGGAGAGGTGTATGTGTGCCCTTGGGGGACAGGAGAGGTGTATGTGTTCCCTTGGGGGAGGGAAGAGGTGTACGTGTGCCCTTGGGGGAGGGGAGAGGTGTATGTGTGCCCTTGGGGGAGGGGAGAGGTGTATGTGTGCCCTTGGGGGAGGGGAGAGGTGTATGTGTGCCCTTGGAGGGAGGGGAGAGGTGTATGTGTGCCCTTGGGGGAGGGGAGAGAGTGTATGTGTGCCCTTGGGGGAGGGACAGGTGTATGTGTTCCCTTGGGGGGGTGTTCCAATTGAGGGGGGGGTATGTAAATGAGTTTGTCAGTTAGTAAAAGGTTATGTGACTGTAAAAAGGTAAGTGTGAGAGAGAGGAGAAGGATTAGAGGTTTGTGAATACATGAGGTGTGTAAATTTAATGAACATGCCTGTGTACAAATGTAGTACTTGCACATTGAGTTTAAATGAATACTTGCTGTGGCCATATAAAGACAACAGTACACATTACTGAATTTAATTAAAAATTTGTTCAGTCAAACTGTCCAGACATTGCAAAGACAAAAGTGGAATTGCTGTCCAATGTCGGACAGTTATTTCTACCCTGCCCTCCTGTTACGTTGTCCTCCTATGTAGAGTTAACAGTACTACATGTACAATGGATGTATAAGCCACACACCCCTGCCACACACCCCTGCCACACCCCCCTGCCACACACCCCTGCCTCTATAACTCCACGCCAGTGAAAGTTTCTGAGTACCTTTAAAATACAATTGTCATACCTTTTTATGTCTCAAGATGTTGAAAAAGCTCATGAAACGTTCACAGATGCAATTGCTTAATTTTACGGTGGGGACTTGTAATACAGTTTATTCATTCCCTTTGCAGAGACAAGACCCCAAATCCTCTGCTCCTGACAGTGGATACAAGTGGGCCACTGAAGACGTGAACAAGCAACTGAGGAAGTTTGCATGGAATCAATAGCCACGCCCACGGCCATGACCTACCTTGTTGCCAAAGCTAGCCTGCATTGGTGCTGTTGTTAGCGCTGTGGACTGTGTATTTTGTTGTTGGTATGTGTCGTCTATTGGCTTCAATTTGACGATAGTTGGTCATAACACATGGTTGGGGAATGGCTTCAGTTAAAATTGAGATTTGCCATGAGCTTGGTTCCAGGGATGCCTGCTTTTCCCGCTATAAGCCCGGGCTAATTCGGAGAATAATGTTGCAGAGCTATAACCTACCCAAGACACACAAGAAATGGCCGTTAAAGTGAGGTGGCCACTAAGAGACTGAGATGTGGAGTGAGAGTTAGGTGAGGGGTGGAGGGTGTGTGAAGTGAGGGGTGGAGGGTGTGGGAGGTGAGGGGTGGAGGGTGTGGGAGGTGAGGGGTGGAGGGTGTGGGAGGTGAGGAGTGGAGGGTGTGTGAGGTGAGGGTTAGATGAGGGATGGAGGTGTACTTGGGATCTCAGAGGTATGTAAAGGGTGTATGTTTACATAAGCTGTTCCATTTTCGCTTGTCCTTGTCATCTTTTACAAATGGCACAGTGATCGATGTAGTACGTAACCATCTATTCCCATATATAGTAAGGGGTGCATCTCCCTCCCCCCCCCCCCTACCGTAAGTTACATGTATGTGATAATTTTCACCAAATAAGGATGCAAACAAACCAACCATATTGCTATACCATGTAACAAAATGCCTTCCTGCAAGACCTATAGATGGCCTTCCACCATCCCAGCCCTGCATAGTTCAAAGCCTAGTTTGCCCATTCCAGTCAGCACCTACCTGCCTAGGCATTTATTGCTTTCTGATAGTCTAGCATACCTAGAATCCATTGTCAAGGCAAGAGAATGAGGGAATCCTGCCTCCTTTAGGATGGTTTCATGTAGTCTTCCTATTGTAGTCTGAAAATGCTTTTTTACATGGTAACCTAATCTGTAGGTCTAAGTAGGTAGTATCATGGCTATACGGTAGAGTGTGATGGGTGATATATCAGAGTGGTAATAGCATGCAGGGTGGGCTGGTTAGATTGCACGGCTGTTAACCTTTTAACCTGATCTGTGGGTGCTATTATTGGAATCAATCGGTTTTGCTTTTGTGCTGTGAGGACATTTAAGAGTCGATCTGAAATGAATATGATTTACTGTATTAAGGTCTGGCACACACGGTCTACAGTATTGCTGGCGATTCCTGCATTTTGTCCATAATCTAATTCATTACTGGAAAAATCCTAGAATCACCAGGGATATCCCAGGATCATAGATAACTTTTATAGCTTTGGGGGGGAAGGGGGGCAGAATAGGTCTGAATGTCATTATTCGTTTATACAACTTTAATAATTATGCCATTACAATTTTAATAAATGCAGAAATTTTGGGGAGTGGGGGGCCCTTATCTACAGCCTTGTATCCAGGGATTATGAGGTAGGAAGAAGGAGGAGAGAAGGGAGGGGGGAGGGTGGAAGGTGAGGCCTGGAATAATGGAAATAGTATTTTTTTGCGGATGTATTACATCACCGTATTAACACGTGTTCTATAATTTGACTAAATGGCATTTATCAGCAGCAAATTCTGATCGACTGATTTCTAGGCCAAAGTGAACCTAGATTCACTATGCACTAGCTCTACTGAGAGAGGGACACTGCACGGTACATGCCCCTTTGATGAACGAGTCCCTCGGATGCATAGGATGGATGAGCGGAGGTGAGAGTAGGAGAAGTGGAAATCAATAGGTGTGGGTGTTGGATGGGAAAAGTGGATTAAGAACTCTTGACATCAAAAAAAAAAAAATTTTTTTTTTAATGGTCACCCCCAGAAACCGTCAGCTGTGATATCGAATCTTGCTCCTGTGTCAGTGATGGCAGCGACTAGGTTAGGTTTAAGCTGGCTTTCTCCAGTAACTGGTTGTGGGGTTGGTTCACATTGAGGCAAACTTGAGACAATAGATTAGCAGAGATATTCCGTATTTCATTTGTGTGTAGAGTTGGACAACCTCCGAAGTGTGCATGTCCTATGGTAAATGGTTTCCCACAGATGCAGTGTGAAGATGTGTTGGGGGAGGTCCCCTCCATAGGGGAGGTCCCCTCTGAGAGCAGCAAGAGGCACCGTTGTACAACACCATGTTCATAGATTGAAAGGCAACGGAAGTTACAACAGTACACAGCGAGGGGGGGAGGTGTGGGGTGGTGTGGGGTGGGGGAGAGGGAGAAATATAATATTAACTGGTTCTATCTACATGTTATTACTATGCTGCCGTATGTATGCCCTGAATGAATATTATTTAGGTCAGCCCAGTCTGGGAGGGGGGGTGGGGGAATTCCCAGTAGTTCCCCCCCCCATCTCCTCTCCAGATTCAAGAAGACAAAGTGCTGCTTAGGGCTCATGCAGCTTAGGGACAAATTGAGAGACATGCAATGACGATCATCTGGTCCCCAGGTCTACCTGCGTAATAAAGAGCGTGGAATAAAATGACCACGCAAATCAAACTGCTGCCTCAGTAGCTGGAGGGAGGGTGTAAAACCATCCACCCCATATTTGAGGACAATGGATCAGCAAACAGCCTGTCCGGTATGTGTGCCATGACCTGCACACTGTAGATGAAGTGACCAGACAACCTTTCGTGCATTCCTCACTGAAAAGCCATGATCAATGACATGGCTATACGATACTACTATAAAATCACTTGATTTAAATCACTGAGAATTAAGCTCAGTAAGTACTTACAATTAGCCCCTGGTTTAAACCAAATTGATCTACACAGCCAAATTTTAACGTACAAACTGTATCGTGGTGTACGTGTCCTGATGGTGGGTGGGAATTTACCCACCACGCCTGTAGATTTACTATTATCAATATCTTTGGATTTAAATATGTAAGTGTATAAGTTAAAATTACACGCTTCTAATTCTATTTGACGCACATATTAATTTGATTTACCGGGTACTAATATGTGAAGCTATACACTTTAGACCAGCCGCCGCAGCAGATGCGGGGCATGACTAGCGCTCCACTGCCAGCGCTCTGCGTGATTACGCTTGAATTGCCTTTGCCGGAGCTTCATGAATAACATTTAGCAGTATGAACTCTTTTGTGGACGCACCTCAGTGAGTAGGATTGGCTAGCCTGCGCGACCAAACTTTAGGAAGGTGAGAGGGCCCCACCCCCCTTCCCCATCGTTCCGCGAGCGGTTGGTGCGCGCTGCTGGACCTGTGCCGCTAAGGGAAAGAAAAACCTACCTGGACGTACTAAGGGGGCGTATACATTCAATTGGTTATGTTGCGATCAGATTGATCGCGTAGGAATTATGCACACACCCACACGTGCACTGTATACACTATACTTATTTACCTACACACATACATACATACATACAAACATATATACATACATACATACATACATACATACATACATACATACATACATACATACATACATACACTCATACATACACACATACATACATACATACATACATACATACATACATACATACATACATACACACATACATACATACATACATACATACACACATATACATACATACATATATACATACATACATGCATACACAGCACTCTACCCCACCTCCTCCTATGGAACCAGAAGAGATGTACGACTATGTCCACAGCGACAAGCTGGGTGACGCCCCCCCACTGGGCCCCAAACCCCTCGCCAAGCTGAGCACGGCCGGCTACGACACCTCCACCTCCATGACCCTCGCCTCCTTTGTCACCCAACACGCCTCCACCCTCCCCACCACCATGACCGCCTGCACCTCCTACAACGTGGGCGGGGTCAGCCTCTGCCAGGGGCAGCAGTACGTGGTGCGGGCAGTGCTGGAACAGAAGTGTGCGTCCCTGAGAGACCCCTCGGAGCAACAGAACACAACACCACCACCACCACAACCACCATTGTCCTCCTCCTCCTCCTCCTCCCACCACCTCCTCCCCCTAGACTCCCCCATCCTCTTCGGCGTAGTCCACCACACCCCCGCCTTGACCCTCCCGCAGGCCCTCGCGGGGGTCCAATACGCATCGGCCGAAGACATCATGAAGCAGCACATGACCCCGGCGGCCGTGTGCACCCTGGGGGGCTACAAGAGCAGGTTCCCCGACGGCTGCCTGGAGGAGAACGAGGTCCTGGTCATGAGGGAGCTCAAGTCCAAAGGGTCCCTCCGGAAGGGCCCGGCGTTCCAGGCGTACAGCGTCACCCGTCGCTGCACCAAGAGCGTGGGGAGGCACTGCGACTGCGGCTTCACCACTCTTCCCGAGCGGGTGAAGATGACGTTGGCCGACGTTGTTACCCACGTCCCTCACCCCTTTCCCACCATGGTCGTCCCCTTTGTGCAGCCCAACCAGGGGGCGGGGCTCCCCAGGCACCACCCCCTCCTCACATCCAAGGTCCTCGTGCTGGAGAGGGTCGTATCCAGGGCCGTGCTGGTCGTCGCGGCGACCGAAGGCACCGGGGACGCGACCTTCGAACTCCCCGTCGACACGCCCGTGAGGGTGTCCAAGTCCGAGGCCGGTTCCAAGCGTGCGGACGTGTCCGGGTCCGGTGACAAGGTGGGCGTGGCGAGTTCTTCGTCCTCGAGGTCAGGCAGCAACAGTATGGACAGGACAGGGAGTGTTGGCAGCCATGCGAGTGCAGACCTGGCGAGAAGCTCGAGCGGTCGTGCCTTCGACAGGATGGGCAGCGGTGCCCCTCCCCCCTCCCCTCCCCCTGAGGAAGACTTCTACGATAATGACGACGACGACCCCCAGAGGGGTCAGCACGTCTCCCCGCCGCCGCCGTCATCGCAGAAGCGTCCGCCCCCTCCCCTCCTCCTGTCGCCTAAGCTGCCACGCCCATCTGTCTCGTCACCAAAGGTGTCACACCCCCTCCCCATCCCTCCACAGCGGCCTCCATTACCCCTCCCCGGCGAAGATGGGGTGGTGAGTGGCTCACCCAGCTATGTCGTTTCCAAGCGTGATGGCGACGGTCCCCAGGATATTTACGACTATGCGCGGGATGACACGCTGCCTCTGGGGAGGGACAAGGGGGCAACGCCCACCATGCCGAATGCCCTGGATGGTCTGGGGAGGGACAAGGGAGCAAATCCCACCATGCAGAATGCCCTGGATGGTCTGGAGAGGGAGATGAGGGAACTCAGAGAAGCCATCTTAGGCATACAGTTGACAGTCCACAGCCTGAAAGGGTCCATCCAGGTGCAAGTGTGTTTGTGGGTGAATACAGTTTGCAGTTGTGTAAAGCCTCACTTCCCTTAGCTGTCTAACTACTGTACAGTAGCAGGGAATACCACTCCTAACCTTAGGACTGTGATCATGTATAAAGCCTCACCATATGGCCATAGTATAAAACCTCACCATATGGCCATAGTATAAAGCCTCACCATATGGCCATAGTATAAAACCTCACCATATGGCCATAGTATAAAACCTCACCATATGGCCATAGTATAAAACCTCACCATGGGAATAGTATAAAATAAAGCCTCACTACGGCCATAGTATAAAGCCCCACCATATGGCCATAGTATAAAGCCTCACCATGGCCATAGTATAAAGCCTCCTATGGCCATATCACTTAGCAGGTAGCCGTACACCTTCCCTATACCATCAGATCAGTGGAGGAGGACTTTGTGACCTGGGCAGAGGCTAGGTGGAGGTAGTATGGGAGAAGGGATAGGTCATTTTTGTGATGTGCTTGTTTGATAACGTTGTTCGTCTTCATCAGGTGCCTACCAGTGCTGCATAGTGAGAGAGGCCTGGGGACCCTAACAAAGCAGTCACTTGCCACCTAGAACACAGTGCGTATAAATTACTATTATTTTTTAAGTACACTTCGTAAATACACAATGAAGCAAGACTCAAGTATGTAGCTTGAATAACGTGGCGGATTTAACGCAGGACATAATGAGTGTGAATAATACATCATTTTAGTATTGTAATTAAACATAATACATGCACACACATTCTAACTACTACACTGAACATATAGAGTAACTAAACCAAATTACTCTCTCTACTTAAGAGAGCTCTGCATGGCATTGTACCCACCATGGCTATGTTTAGCTTTCCATACATCTCTACCAAGATCTTCGGCTTCTGATGTCCTAAGCCAAAGTACAGGTGTGAAGTTCCAATATGGGTTATTAATCAGTGTGGTCTAAAAATGACATTTACTGTGGGGGCGTGTCCCTGGAAGGGGTCGGAGTTGAAACCCTAGCCGCGCACAAGACCATACCGTTTTGAAAAGAAGTCTCTATACATGACCCTTCAGTGCACGTGGTGTGCATGGACCTTTCGTAAGAACAACATGCGACATGCAGAAATCTTAGGCCCAGGCGATCTTTAGACCCCCAAAGTACACACCCCCCCCTCCCCCTCCCCGTCCTTGTGAACAAAATCGTCTAACAGCCCGGCGTGACTCTACATGAATGCAGCCTTTAATTTCATTTATCGTTAAGCACAGTGGTCTATATATGGTAGTTGTGGATGTACGGGGGGGGGGGGGGGGGGGGGCGAAAATGCTATAACCCTCTTTCTGGATCTGTCCTTGCTCGAGCATGATGAATTGGGGATAGCTTTACCTAGCCTGGGGACCCGACTAATAGTAAAAACCATCAGTCGTGTCCCCAGACTAAGCTTGACCAATGAGGTTCCTGCAGCGCCACCCAGGTCTTGAGGTCCAAATCCTGGATATGTCAAGTGCATAGTACACTTTGTACGTTTGGTATATACGTAACAGTATTTTGAACTTGCGAAGTGATGGCAACTGGACTGCAAAACAGCACGTCTCCGTAAACGGCCGCGAATTTACGACATAGGAGGCTGCGCATGCGCGGAAATTTCTCTTTGGTGTCTCCACGTTGCTAGCCACCGGTACATCGAATTCCGTGTACATCGGTATACTTCTTGCATAGAAACACAGGTTGACTACGTCGAAGCGTATAGTTGGTGGTTCTTTTACATTTCCGTCGCTCTCGTTCCATAGGCATGGCTAAAAGGAAGGGAAAGCAGCAACAGGAAGAAAACGTTCAACTGGGCCCTGTTGTGGCTGACGGTGAAAACGTTTTTGGTGTTGCCCACATCTTTGCATCGTTCAATGACACTTTTGTTCATGTTACGGATCTTTCTGGAAGGTTAGTTTCCTGGTAGCTAGTACGCCACATTCGTAGATTCTAATTAATGCCTCTGCATATGGTCATGGCTGATTACGCGATTATTACACACCATATGATGTACTCACGTTCGTAGTTAGGCTACATTCTCATTTTATACACGTGGCATGGGAATTCAATATATTCACTAAGTGAACGTCACCTTGAAGTCTTCTATGGTGTTACCCAGCTCGTAATTTGCGCACGTATATCAACGCGAGCACCACTGCCAATAGTGTTAATAGCTGGTTGGGAGGGATTTTATGTGAACAATACCAATCTGCTTGGATGAGACGGTTTTGTATTGTCTTCGTGCAAACACATAGTTTGTAGGGAAATGCCATCTTGTTAGGAGCTGTGTTAGTAGGTACTTTATAACAAATTAGCAACCTAGATCAAGTTTATAAGAATTCTTCTATTAGAAAGTTGGTTGGGTATGTTAGAGGCAAAGATAGGCGTAAGTAAGAAGGTAACAAGGTCGTGAATACGAGTGGGGGTCTGAGTTACGGATTAATACTTCGAGCGACCTCACACACTTCTGTCAGTTTGACATTTTTGGATTGGATGATTAACATATGGTCATGTTTTTGTGCAGGGAAACTATTGCTCGTGTGACTGGTGGGATGAAAGTGAAGGCTGACAGAGATGAGGTGGGTTGCTTTTGACGTGTGGCAAATTACTGTTTACACTGAGTTACATTGTGGGTAATGATGATTATAAATAAGCAGCTGTGTGTGTGTGTGTGTGTGTGTGTGTGTGGACTAAAGTAACCATGGCAGGGGATTTATTGGTGAACACTACAACAATATTTTAATATTGCAAAGGGACAGCACATTGCATATAGTAACCATGACAATACATTGCATATAGTGCTGTCCTATTTACATAGCAATGCATGTGTTTTGGAGGACACAATGCATGATGGAAGTGTTAGTGTTTTCCCATCTTTTGTGGTTTCTGGGTATGTAGATTATTTGTTAGTAAACCTTGTGGTGTAACTTGTTTTCATGATATCAGGCCTCACCCTATGCTGCTATGCTTGCTGCTCAAGATGTTGCTGTCCTCTGCAAGGAAAGGGGAATAAGTGCTCTCCACATCAAGCTTAGAGCCACAGGAGGAACAAGGTGAGATTGTTTACTGTCTAAACATGTAGCACTGTTTCCTACTTCATAGATTTGTATACAATTTTAAAGACTGTATTTTCAGTCGTTAAATTTGGTTATGGATTTTATTAGTATTTGTTCCTGAAAAAAAAAAAAATTATTTTTTATTCCACATTTGGGGTATTAGAAAGATTTCCAGTTTCATAGAAATTGTCATGTGTAATATCGCGTTGAATATTGAAGTACTTATACCTCACCTAGTACAGGCAAATACCCAAATATCTTTGATTCAAACTGCCAAAAAGTGTAATTGAAGAATAGAGATAATATGTATGATACGCTTCTAGCATAGTTGCATAGCATTGACCTGCACAATACCAAATGGTTTTAAAGGCAACACTCACATTGAAATGTATGGGTAATTATAAATTCAGTGCCTAATAACTTTAGGATGGATAGTCCAATTTAGGATGTGTAAGGACCATTTGGTAGAAGGTCATTGCAGTTTTGAGAACTACCCAGTAGGATGTTTTGCTGGACACTGTCTCGTGTATATAAATAAATAATTAGCTGTGTAAACTACAAAGCGGTGGGCTCATTGTACACACCTGGTCCAAAGCAATGGGCACATTGTACACCTGGCAATAGTTTGTCTTAGAAGACTTGAGAAGAACATTGTATATTGTAACATAACTTGTAAATTAGAAACGTATTTTGTCAGATTTGTAACTCATTATGGAAGTATGGAAGTAAAGATTTTTAAAAAAAATTGAATTGAATGATGTTGTTAATGATTTAACTGGCTGTTCCATCTATACTTGTGGTTTATTTATTAATAATCAAGGAAACAGCATCAATTAATGACAAGACCACACAATTTAGAAACTTAGAACAGGTAAAATTAAATGTCTAATGACCTGGACGTACGTACTCCGTGGGACACTTTTGTACATAGTGGGGTACACGAAACAAACGTTTTTTGCGTTCCACCATTTCAGAATTCTAGTGAAGTTGGACTATTTTGCCACGTTGTATAAGTCTTTATCTGTTTGGGCTGACGCTTCGAAGGCCTAAGCCCTTTCCTTACTCTCACAGCAACACATCACAGCAGACCTACCCTGTATGTCTAACACGCATGAACTTATTAAAACAATCTAGAGACAATCTTATTGCCTAAGGTTAATAAGGCACTTAAGCTATGTGTTTTTTTTTTTAATTGTGATACCTCCACCTTGGACGTGTGCTGCTAATGTTTTCTCATGTGTGTTACGCATAATACCTGTACCTCTGCTATGATGTGTTGCTGTGAGAGCAGGCGAAGGGCTTAGGTCTTCAAGCTTCGGCCCAAACAGATATAGACTTATACTTATAGAATGTGGCAAAACCGTCTGTTTTGCGTACCCCACGATGCCCCGCGGAGTATGCCCAGGACATTAGGTACCTGATCAACACCTAGCCCGTGAATATTATTAGCAGCATGTAATTTGTGCCCTAACCTTGCCGGCTCGGGCAGAGTGGTGAATATTGTTAAAAGCATGCGATTAGCCTGTGAATATACTTAACGTATCTTATTCTGTACCCTAACCGTGCAGTGACACACAGACTACAAATACTAAGCGAAGAACTGCAAAAAGCATCGCTTCTCGGCCTCTTGGCTAAGATCAAGTAGAAATAACTGTTCTTACGAGTGTAATATCTCGTATCGGGACAATGTCCCGACGATATTACATCAATTTTTGAAACCTGGAACTCGGAGGGAAGCTTGCTTCGCCGGTTCCACGGGTTGCCCCAGTATTGCACTACCTCTGGGTGCGGCCCATCCCCCTTGGGGGAAATAACAGAATGAATATCAGACTAAAAAGTGTGTATAGTGAGTATTTTAGAGGGGTTGGTTAGTAATGACGCTGCTTAGTTATGGCATGTGGGATCAGTTCGAGTCAGTTGTGACTTTGAGGGCTCTTACACATAGGACAAAGACACCAGGACCTGGTGCTCAGTCTGCTCTACGTGCCCTTGCACGTGCTGGCATGAAGATAGGAAGGATTGGTAAGCTTACATGGTAGCTGTACACACAATGGAGAATGTCTGATCTGACTTGCATTGTGTCCTGTGTAGAGGATGTGACACCCATCCCGTCGGACTCAACCAGAAGGAAGGGTGGACGTCGTGGTCGCAGGCTGTGAACAGTACTTTGTGTTCTTCTTGTATGATCATATCTGCACGTGATGAGCAAATTGATTTAATGTGCGCCGCGCCGTTTGCATTTCTAAACAGCGTTACGATCGAGTTTTCATATATAAGGCACTTGGCAATACGTATATTAGGCGTGGTCGACTAACAGTTCCAGGATGCATATTTTGACTACCGAAATACCTCTAGCTAGGTTTCCAAACCTTTCGCTCCCACGGAAGGGAATATGACAACGCATTCGAGATGTTGAACATGGCGTTGGCGTCTTTACACCCTTGTTTATTCCAGGGAAGAGAAGCTGGTCTATCTGAAAGGCAGGGCATATTCTCTCATGGGCTGGTTGAGGGTGTTGGCTGTGTTTTGCTATGCTGTGCAGTGCTATCTCTTTCCACCACCCCTAGCAGTATATGAGTATTATAGGCTGATTTTTCTGTTGATCAAATATGTTTGTGTCTATTGTTATTGCATTAATTCACATGTATAGCTGTGCTTAAAATCAACTGGAATGCCATTTCTATATTCACAGTAGCAGAGATATTTATTTGTGCTCGAAGGTAGCGAGCCGTACAATTCCTTTGGTACAATCTTTTGTATCTTAAACGCTGGAATCTTGCCGTCACCACAATTAAACCCGATAAGAAGTCGACGCTATATAATTAAGAAGTAGATAGCCACAAATGTTGAACTGGGGCGCTATAATTCGTGCTCTCTGATAGTGTTGGTGCAAATTAATCATTATGTGAGCGTTGCACGTCACGCGCGCTTTTGTGGTTCTTTGATGTGCATGCGCGCGTATACAACGTATTAGTTCCAAAGGCACGCTTTTAAGCTGTGCCCCTTTTGCCAGCTAGGATGTGGCTCTTGATCCCCTGTGTCACCATGGTGTAACCTGCAGGCATGGTGGTAAGGCACAATCACTTGCGTGATGTCTTTGTGGACTTCTGTTGGCGAGCTCATCTGAGTGTGAGTGTGGAGAAGGGTCATGGTCTTACGAGAGATCACAGCCACACCAGACCTGCAGATGTGCTCATTGCTGGGTGGGAAGCATGCAGCTTTTGATATCACTGTAACATCTCCCACCTTGCCATCAGCATGTCCTCTACCAAACCTTCTGTCTTTGCGGACATTACAGTAGGCTGAACTTCACCTTGGTCAGGTCCATGCCAGAGCCATCTTGGCAAGGGAGTTCCTGCCCTCGTGACTTGACTTTATTTGTGGGTGTATGATTATGTAATATGTATAAATAGCTTGTAATGATTAAATGGTGTTGGTACCATGACAAATATATTTTCTAAATTTGCATAACTCACTGCAGTCATATTTGTACACCTAAGGTTTTATTACGGATCACTAACTTTAATTATTAACCAGAGATAATATTATCAGTGTAATTCTACTCATGCATGGAGGAGTGTTCGATGCAAATGATTTCTGCAATGGATATTCCAATTCCATCAAATATACAAAACCATTTAGTTCAATATTTAGATACCGCTAAGATAAAGTGGCTATCACTCTGCAGGAGGATTCAAATCATTCCGTACTGTGTTTAGCACAGTCCCTGCCAAGCTGAACAGGAACAAAACCACTCCCACCACCGTAACCACGACAACAGTGACCGGATGGCTGATGACCGAAAACGAGTACGGCGTCCAGTAGGCAGCCTTGTTGGTCCAGGTGGCACAGGGAGCTGTAGCAGCAAGCGAAGGAGTCTTCTGAACCAAAGGCATTGTCTCCGAGTCACCCTCTGCGGGTTGCGCATCGACAAAGGTGACCTTCCTGGCGGCGAACACGCTGAGGCACTTTCTCTGGGAGAGCAGCTGGAGGGCCGCGGGGAAGAAGAAGAAGTTGAAGAAGGTGGCGAGACCGCTGTAGGTGAGCACGTAGATGAGGTTGGAGAGCAGTAAAGCACAGATGATGGGGAGGGTGGCGATGACGGCCCTCAGGGCGAGACGGACGCACACGTCGCGGGTGGTCCTGGACTGGGAGGTGTCCCTCCCCGTAAAGATGAGGAAGAAGTTGTTGGCCAGGGTGCAGACCAGGAGGGGGTAGGTGGTGCAGACGTCAAGGGAGGGGAAGAGGACAATGAGATAGGAGAGGATGCGAAGCTGCAATGAGTGTGCCGAGGTCGTGAGTGGCACCTAATAGGGGAAGGGGAGGAGGGAGGGGAAGGGGAGGAGGTAGGGGAAGGGGAGGAGGGAGGGGAAGGGAGGAGGGAGGGGAAGGGGAGGAGGTAGGGGAAGGGGAGGAGGGAGGGGAAGGGGAGGAGGGAGGGGAAGGGGAGTTTTTGGTAGGTAAATGTTTAGCATCATCAAGATATATTCTGAATTATAGTACCGGCTCAATCATAGAGAAAATTCGCAGCTCGATCATAGAGAAAATAAAGCGTATACATTGGTAACTAAAGAAACCATCAGTGTTCATAGCAACCGCTATGAAAGCTAATAGTTGGTTTAGTCCCAATGTGTACACTTTATTTTCTCTTATGAGCAAGCTGCGAAATTTCTCTATGACCGAGCCGGTACTGTACAGTGCAAGTAACAAGGCCACAAGTGATAAACAAGGCTGTAAGTGTGCCTCCTGCAAAGTAAGGCCTCAAATAGCCCAAATTGCAAGATATATAAAAGTGGGAGGGGTTATCACCTTCAGTACACAATCCCATCACCCCTTCCATTTTTGGGTTCTTGAGCACAACGATCACACAATACTTATTCCACCCACATGGTACTGCTATCTAGATAACAAAGAGGTCCACCTAGTTAGTAAAGTGGTCCACCTAGTTAGTAAAGAGGTCCACCTAGTTAGTAAAGAGGTCCACCTAGTTAGTAACGAGGTCCACCTAGTTAGTAAATAGGTCCACCTAGTTAGTAAAGAGGTCCACCTAGTTAGTAAATAGGTCCACCTAGTTAGTAAAGAGGTCCACCTAGTTAGTAAATAGGTCCACTTAGTTAGTAAAGAGGTCCACCCAGTTAGTTAGGAAAGCAAAACGCTTCCAAAAAAAGTAACTCACCCAGTTCAACGTCGCTGTGTCCAACGTTTCATCCCCAAACCACAAGGACACCACCATTCCCATGGTGATGTAAAACGTGCTGCTGACAACGAAGACGGCCATCAGCAGCCAGTGCATGTGTGCCTTCTGCTTGATGGGGTGGGCCAGGGCCACCAGGCCTGGGTGTAAGGTCTGGGCCAGCAGGAATATCGGGATGGACCCCATCCAACCTGTGAAGCTGACGGTGCTGAACTCCCGTGCATCGTCCCTAGCAGTACCATTCTGGGCCAGGGAGCTCCGCCCACTGCCGTCTTGTATCAGCCTGACCACACAGTAGAGCACTATGGAGCCTATGAGGGTGAACCTGGCCACACCCAGAGCAGTCTGGACGACGCTCTGTTCCCTGAGGTCCAGGAGAGACAGGGGGACCACTATCACGGAGAAGAGGAACACGCAGAAGCGGTAGGAGGCGAGGCATGGGGCGTGGCCTGGCGTGGGGAGCTCGTTGAAGTCGGACTCGTTGCACATATTGAACGGACCAAACTTGAGCGGCAGGTTTGTGGACCAGGCGGAGCCAGCCACAGTGCCATACGCCCACAGGGCAGAGAAGATGGATATGGAGAGGACGATGGTGTAGAGGTACTTGAGCCAGCGGCCCACAAAGAGCTCACAGAGCTCCGTCTGTTCGAACTTCCTGTCAGCGTCCAGCCTGAAGTCGGGACGAGGTGGGGTCAGCACGGGGGAGGGGCGGGGAGGGTGGGGAGTGAATGCTGATACGTCTTCAAGAGCCTGGTGGGGGATGAGAATGGAGGGTGGGTAAGCGCAATAATGAATCAGGAGGAGGAGGAGGGGGAGGAGGAGGAGGAGGGGGAGGAGGAGGAAGAGGGGGAGGAGGAGGAAGAGGGGGAGGAGGAGGATGAGGGGGAGGAGGAGGAAGAGGGTGGGCGGAGGGAATATCATAAAGATGGGTTATTACTTCATCACTGTACACTTCTGCAGACTTCTGTCAGCTAGGTTGTATGTCATGCACTCTTCTCCAGAAAGAGAACTTTAGCGCTACCCCCCTCTTTTCTTATTATAGGTAACTGTAAACAAACATGATAATGTGAAGCTGCAATACTCCATACGTTCTCTTGTCAACGGCAAACCCCACCCCCTCCCTACACGCCCCCTCGGCCCACCACGGAAGCCTCTTTCGCTAACCTGTGCCCGGGAAACAACTTCGATCAGCCATGTTGCCGTCGTCCAGGCGAAAAACGATATAGCCACGAGCGTGAAGAGTGAAGGAAAGAACCCAGCCTTGTCGAAGGTTTTGGGGATACCGAGAAACCCCACGCCCACGATGTAATTCACGAAGAAGAAGAAGCCTATAGCAATGTGCACAGTCTTTGCTGGCTTTGAAGGGCTAACCATCGGAACGATCTTCATTGTCGTAAGCACACACTTACATAATAGATTATTATCTATGCACCACATTTATCACGTGATTGTACTCTTCCTACGTGAATAATGAGTACTACGGAGACATAGTTGACATTCGTTTAAAACAATCTTTGAAAGTTCGAGTAATGACTACACGCAGGAAGTGATGTTATCCACGCATAAATGTATAGATTCATTAATCTGTGCTTGGTTCCTTTGTAAATTTAAATATTTGATCATTAATTTTATTCCCTTCAGACAAGTTGCAAGTGGCAACACACGAGTCTTACATCACGTGTATTGTTGCCATACACAGTGGACACGAGAATACAATAAGTGGATGAGAGGGAATGATGAAGGGAAGAAGTCTGTGTACGCAGAAAATCTTTCTTTCCATGTAGTAAAAGCCCAAGTTTGTGTTAGTTACATGGTAGTCTGAGCATCATGTACAGCACAACATAGTGCTGCCAAGGACACAGGGAAAAATTTCGTGCATTAATTTAAAACCATTGATTGAACCAAAAATCACGCGCTGTATTTTAATTTTTTCTGTTCAGTTACGTGCACGCAATGATTTCTAAATGATTGGACGCTTTATTTCACTGTGGGAGTTCGACAGATTGATCTAAATGCTGGGAACCACCTAAATAAAGCAGATATGCTGTAATAAAGTCAGAAGAGCAGCGGGAGGTAGCCCCACTTATCAGCATATTGGAAATTGATTGGTCGTATGTAAATAACATATCATGTTTGTTATTCTGAACGACCATGTTTTAAGCCTTACCCTATTACTGTACGCTATGTCATAACGTCATGTGCTTTTAGAGAGAAAAAATTCTCATGCTTTGGTTGTTGTTGTCTTAGCCTTCCTATCAGGTCGTGCTAGGAACAGTTACCAATAGTAACAATCCATTCAGAATAAATCTTCATAGTGCCATTGTGGGGTTAGTAAAAATGTAGGAGATGAAATTATACTATGTAATCATTCAGCTATTTCATTTCTGAGTAGAGGGACACCTCAAACACAAGCAATAGAAAAAGTATAGTAGCAGTTGCATTGAAATGTGTAGCTATTTTAAAATTCAGTGCCTTATAACTTTATGATGGGTAGTCCAAGTGTAATGACCATTTGATAGAGGCTCTTTGCAGTTCACATAATACTAACTGGAAGGGAGATTTGTCCCACTTATATAATTAGTCTGATGACATGCATGTACATAAATCATGACTGTCTGCCACCTACATGTACATCTATCAACAGTTCATAAAAAGGCATGCTTGTAATATTCCATTGGTCTAGGCACATACTTGAAACCTGTTACCATTGAGAAATGCCTGGAGACTTTTCAGTACATATACATTCTTAGTAAATACAGACATACATGTACACAGCCAGTGGAATATAAAGAACAAATCGCAGCAAAACCTATTACAGCTGTGCCTTTTATTCATGTCGCATAATTCTGACAACCAAACCTACATGTACATGTACAGGATATCAATTCCACATGTGAATATGTTCCTACATGCACTGGAGTACAGTTTTAACGACCAATCAATTCACTTTCTACCATCATAGGCACAACATGTACATAATAATATCTCTGGCGCTATGTGCAAAGTGTAATATGCATGCGTCAGGTAGTAAGTAATACTCTTATTTTTTTGCTTAATTGTTATGCTTACTTAATACGTTTCCTTTTTCAATACAGACTAGCCCCACACTCAACAACGTGTTGATCTCCAGCAAAGCTGCTTTTTGGTCGTCAACCAAGATGATGATCACACCTTGATTTCATGGTTCCTGAAAGGCAGAACAAAGAATGCAAGAACACAGACCTGGAGTCACATGTAAGAAAAAATCCAAGAACGCCAGAAGACAGGACATGACCAGCATGCTCGATATCACTTATTCAATGTTGGAGATACAGTGTATGTACTAAACCACAGGGGTTCACCTAAATGAATTTCAGCAGTGGTGGCAAAGTGTTCAGGCCCCCTGTCATTGGTGGTGAAGTTTCCACATGGACGCGAGGCCCGTTATCATGTCGATCATGTTAAGGCTTAGGCTACAAGGGGCACTGTTGAAGATGGGGAAGACCCCTTCGCTGGAGAAGCAGAAAATGACAATGACCAGGTACCAAAGGTTCCCATTATAGTCAAGGAGCCAGCTGGGGATGATCCAGAACAGACGGAAGAACCACAAGCACCTGAAGTACCCGAACCACCAATGGTTCCTCTTGTACCAGCACTCCACCGATCATTACGTCACTGTTCCCTGCCTGATTATGATGAGACAAGGTCTAAGTGAGGGGGAGTGTAGTGTAGGGTCTATTTGACAATGGTAGTAGGTAACCTTAATTTGTACTGTGTTTCTGTAGATGAGACGGTAGTCTGGCATTTCAGGTTGTACTTGTCTTCCACAGGTATTAGTATTATAGGTCCAAACTGGTTTCTGCACTGGACAAACTGGTTTTGGGTGCACAATTATTTAACAAGTAAATAAAAACATTCTCTAATGAGAGAGTTGTTGGTATATAGGATTGACCAATGGTGGTGTAAAAAGCACAGAAACAAGAGTGACAGAAATTTTACAGGAAAATTGAAATAGGCCCATTACTCAGGCATGTGGTGTTTTATTGTAAGTGTGCTAAATATAGGCCTATTTCAAATTTCCAGTAAAATTTCTGTCACTCTTGTTTCTGTGCTTTTAACACCACCATTGGTCAATCCTATATACAAACAACTATCTCGTTAGAGAATGTTTTTACATAAGTTTCTTTCACCCTAGCTGTCATAGCAGTATCGTAGTCAATAATCAAATGTTGGAAGAGTGTATAGAATTTGGATGATCCCCTTTATCTCTTAATGCAATAAAAAATAACTTACTGCTGAACTCATCTTCAGTAGCAGACAAAGCACGTCTTTTGTCAGTTTCCTCTCCCCATGCAGCATCCTGGCTTTCAGTTGTGCCCTCCGAGAGCTTAGGGCTTCACATGGATCCTCCTGTTTTCCAGGTAACCATCAAATGGTGGCTTGGCCTTGATGTTTCAGAGGGCTCACCATGTGCACTATGCCCAGGTAGTACACTTGACCACCTTGGCCACCATGCAGTTACCTGCAAGTATGGTGGTGATGTGGTAACTCGGCATAACATGATTAGGGACATCCTGGTGGAGACATGTCGTCGGGCTCACATAGGTGTTAAGGTGGAAGTCGGCAACAACCTAAGTAGAGACCACAGTAAGACCCGTCCAGCTGACATACTTCTTCCTAACTGGTTTTTTGGGCAGAACAGCAGCATTAGATGTGTCCATCACCTCACCGCTAAACCCTGTTAATTTGTTGGAAGCGGGAGTGTCGGCCACAGCTGCTGCCCGCGCCACTGAGTCTAGGAAACACCAAGCCAATGACCCCAAATGCTCAGATCTAGGATGGGTATGTGTCCCTATGGTAGTTGAAACATATGGAGCTTGGGGAAAAGAAGCCACTGCCATTATCTCCTCTGTAGCCTCTAGACTTGCCACTTCCATGTGTCGGCCAAAGTCCATCGTACTTAATGAGATCTATGGCCGACTGAATCTCCACCTGGTCAGGGCTAATGCTACAGCTATCCTCTCTAGGATAGCTCGTGTACTGTAGAGCTGTACTTTGTATTTAATCAGTGTTGTTTCTGTATATTCATGTCATTTAATAATAATAATAATTATTATTATTATTATTATGATGTACAAATTTGTTGTATTTATAATCATTTGTCCTTGCCCGCACCCTCTTCTTCTGCAGGGACGTCCTCAAACGTTCATGTGGCATTTGCGAGCTTTATAAAGTAGCCTAGTGAAAGCCCTTAATACAGGAAAGTGAGGTGGAGCTACCCTAATAACCCACAATGGACTAGAGCATTCTGGAAGCTCACAATTAATAGGATGCCCAAGCTGTTCAATAATCCCAGAATTAAATTTCAAAGTATGAACATGTCCACACCCTGAATCAAGTTTATCAAGCCTTCAATGGACATTTGGAACAGTGACTTTGTCCTCAACACTATTACTACTTCTTCACTAGTGAGGTTGCGACATTCATTTGTACGTTTCCATTTCAAGGGGCGCATGGTAACCTTATCTCTGTCCCCTATCTCCTCTGACACTACACACCTACCATTGAGGTATACATATCATTTTCTCCTAATTTCATTGCATTTATTTCACAGATAATTTTTAGCAATGACCCTGCTTTTGCTCTTTGTACACTTATTGCTTTAGAAACCAATGCCTTTGCCCCAATCTTACTTACTGCTGCATGGGCAGATCAAGTAACAACATTTTGAGCTAGCAATGGATGAGACTTACAAAAGGCATCATTTACAGCTCACTATCCCTAAGAGTAGCTTTTTTAAGACCACCATTATATTAGTGCATGAGATTTGGGTTCATACAAGGAGTTATATGGTAGAAGGATATGGTTGCAGTTATTTTCATTTCACCTAGTTCTCAGCCCTTGCAACTGCAATTATATTCATACAATTGCAACATACATAGTACATAGCTAGACAAGGGGAGTTTTAAAGATAAGGTAGCCTTTTTATACATCAGAATAAAACAATAGACACTACTGTACACACAGTTGAGTCACCAAGCATGCTTTACATGTGAAGTGAATGGTTTTGTGCAGATCCGTGCTGTACATAGTCGGGCGGGCCCTCCTACCGCGTTTGGTCAGGTAGTAGGGTGACAAGCCCGACCAAACGCGGTAGTAGGGCCGCCCCGACTATGCTGTACAAATATTGCATGCACAGCCAACATGCCATAACGTACCTTTGCGTGGTAGTGGTGTGTGACCCCTGTGGTACCGCGTTGTCCCTTCTTAATTCTTTTTCGGGATCGGCCTTGTAGCTGTCGCGTACAGAGGCCTTCTTATTTTCGGGATTGGCCTTGTAGAGCGCTCGGGCTTTAGCTTTGTTCTCGTCTTGCTTTTGGAGGTATTCCGCTTTTTGCTTAGATCTCTTCTTTTGATTACGCGGAGACATTTGGTACATTCAGTAGAATGTAATGTGTTTTGTGTCTTACCATTGTCACCCCCTGTACATACAGATGATGATAATCTTTCAGATTTAATGGATGCAGTGGTGGATATGGCTGCTAAATGGAAGTCCGTGGGAATGTCACTGAGGATTGGACCAGCAGAATTGGGTATTATAAAGAATCCGACCAACCTAAATTGATGTCTCAGAGTTGTCATTTGCTATAAAGGCTTCAGCCGTTGCTCAGTATTATTAAAAGGATTTATCTGTAATGATCCTCAGGTCTAGGTTATGGCCTTTAAAGTCTATGTTATAATATAACTCACCCCTATCAGTGGAGTCCTTCGTTAATCTCTGTTATAAACTGTAATGAACGTGTTAAGGCCACCATGCTGATTCAGAATACCATTTATGCAAGATAAGTTTCCTCTTCAGTAGTTTGACGTGCTTTCATCGCACGTACGGTACTACTCAGAAGCCACAACATAGAACCTGCTTGAAGATTTGGGAGCAGTTTTGAGCATGGTTGTTTGTATATATTGTACTCTATTAATGTACAGTTATGAACTATTCGTAAATAAACGTAAAAATGGCGGAAAGTAGCTTTACCGCTTGTACCTCACAATAGCAAAGGTTTCAGCCAAGTCTATCTGGAGTTCATGGCTGCATCTGTCGGTGTGGTTCGAGGTGATCTTTCCTGGCACCTCGCTCAGTGGTACTATAACATTTCTGAATTGGAGGTGTTCTTTGACAAGTCAATGACACCTCTATAGAAAAGTATGATCCAACGATGCAATCTATATCAACAATGACAAAATCAGACACTTGACAAAAGTTGTACCAGCAATATCCAATTGCAATGTTGATATAGCACATTCTGAAAGAGGGCTACCTTTCACACCAACCAATTTGTATCCATCCCACGGTGCTAGGCTACAGCAGTTGACTTCTTTTAGCTGGCTCCAAACCGCCTTCTTAATAGGCGACCATACACTAGGCAACATGTTGCGCGCAGCACTATAAAATACTAGTAAACTACAGTCCTATCTCCGCCCGGGAGTGCATGCGACAAGAGCTCAATGCATCAGCGGTCGAAGAGGAAGCAGAGGCCAACAGTATTTCCGTCACGTCATCCAGTGATAGCGAACAGGACAAATGTTCGAATTATGCAGGAAACTAGAACCCCTTCACCACTACTGAGGACCAGTGCATGAGGGACTTAATATACAATGGTCCGTTATAGCTTAACAATATTGTATAATAGACTGTAAAAACTGGCAAGATAGTTAAATGTATAGTTGACAGTTAGTCTATTTTAAGGCGACCATAAAACCAGGCAACAATAATGTTGCGTGTAACTCAATGAATTCAATTATATTTTCAGTAAAACATTAGTATTGTGATGTATTGTTGGGTATATTAAGTGTAGCACGTGATTGTATGTGATTTTGTCGTGTGAGATATTGATATTTGATGAGATAGCATATGTATCTCCATGATCCAGCATCGCTTTGTCGAAGCTCCTTCTCTCTAACAGCAAATTCAACCTGAGGGTTATCAAGCTCACCTAGGTATCTTTCGAGAGCAAGCAATTCGTTTACTTTATCGTCCAGCTATGGTAAAGCCTTTTCAGCCAGGACCCGTAGCTCGTACTATGAAATCACTCCAAGAGTCATCTCACTTGGGGTGTCTCCTGGCCTGAAATTCAACAATCGCTTTACTGTCTGGCTCGAAACGTTTTTGTAGCGCTGTTTCGTAGTCCTCTTTGATGAGTCTGTGCTTTTCCAGAAGTCATAACCGCTTCTTTTCGTCGTCCCAACCATTCACCAAAGCAACGGCCGGCTTCGAAATGGTCTATCGCACCGGCTCAGCCTAATTTGACAGACCTGAGAAAGAATCAGGCGAAACGAGAGAACGACTAGCGCCAACGTCATTTCGGGCTGAGTTGCCCGAGTGGTTCCAACTCGCCATCCTGCCGACTACGCCACATGCAGTGCTATTTCCGAGAGTCTATAGCAAATCACTGTAATATAAGATTACAAACAGACTGGCCTAAAAAGGCGATACAGCGTTTAACACCGGATCCATGTACCCTTTTTTGTCGAACCAAATTTTGTGAAAATTAGTCGGAAAAGCGTCATTTGCAGGATAAAGTATATTTTTAGAGAGTTCAATTATCGCCAAGAAGCTTGGCGTTGTTTCCTGCCTCGTATCTGTACTGGACCCTAAGTTTTATGCATTCTAAGTGACGCGGTTCGAACTTTATCCATAGATAGAAGAATAACTTGATATGAAACGCATGCAGAGATAATTAGAAATGATCCGCGTGACACATATGGTGTTAGCGATACCAAGGCCGAAAGTATCAATACCTTAGATACAACGTAACTTTATACATGTATTGTACGTGCGTTCCCTTCAACTGATCATTGTAACTGCGTAGATTGTAACTGCGTAGATGTCTAAATGCTATCTAGCTTGTCTTTTCCGTGCACAAGAGGTACCGAAACATATATCGGTCAGCGGACGGTTAAATGAATATAACCCAAAAAACTAGAAGACATAACGCGTAACTTTGGTCTACCTTTGACAGTACGCGTTCCTCATTGGATTTATAACGTCTTGACAAGATGTATGGTTGAATCAGTTTTTTTCCCCCCAAACTTTACCAAAATTTGGCTAAAACTTCGAGATTTGCAAAACTAAGCTAGCACTAGGTAGTCCACTATTTGGATGCACTGCTTTATTATGTTAGTATGTCAAAGGGTAATGACGTCACTCCTGACCCAAACATTGGCCTGGGCACGACCAATATTTGAGCCTGGAGACGAGACCTGGGTAAATTTGGTTCGTGTTACACGATAGGCTATTGTAAGGATTTGTATTATGTAACTTACTCCTTTGATTAACGTGAGCATATCTGTACTGTTTCCGAAATCAGAAAAAAGTGTACCGCTTTGGGTAACGGTCTTACTTTCTCCACTTACAGGTCCTCATTAGATTTAGTTCCAAGGCCGGGAATAGGTTTAAACAGCGTCTATGTTACACCTGTATTATTTAAAATTAGAGCCTTTTCGACTACTTTTCCAAAACGGGAGTTCGACAAAATAGACCAAAAAAGTATTCGATTTTCACGGATATAAGTACATCTATGCCAGCGCTGGCTAAACATAAGAATTGTATGCACAAAATAATAGCATTCGCTACACTAGCTAGCTATATACAGTAACGTATAACACCGCTAACACAAAACATGTGCATGTCTATTTCACAATCCATCATTCACAGTCAAATTCGATGGAGTTTTTATTAATTCACTGGATATTGAATTTTAGGGTGGGGATTGTAGTTTATGAGATTGAAATCTTCCCGCGTGAAAGCTTCAATGGACTCCACCGTCCTTTTAATTTCCAGAGTGGGAAATGGACGTGGTTCTCTAGTTATCTGGAATAGAAGTAGCATATAGCAATTGGGTTGCGACGATACATTTACCATACGACAATACATTTACCGTGCTCATTTAGAATTAATACGGTGTCCGAGCAGATTCTGTCACCCGCGTGGAATTTGTCTCCCCGGACATAATCCACTAGCAGAAATTGTCCCCCTTACTCTCAAGATCTGGGAACACTTTTCGCTGGCCTTCATGAAGGAAAGTGCCGAGATTAAATTAAAGAGGTTCTATTTGTGAAATGGAGGCACAATGAGCGTGTGATGCCCCGCGCCCTTCCGCAGCCCTTCCCCCTCCACCCTCCAAGATCTATACGTGTTGTGTTACAAATATGTGTGGGTTTAGGCAGGAGTTGTTCAAACACAAGGCGGATACAGGATTACAAAAGTTATATGATATAGAGGGAGTGTCTCATTCACTACAGGTAGGTATGGGGAACGCAGTAAGCTTCCCTGTCCGGGTTTAGGGCGGAGCCCTAGAAGCTATCGCTTTCAACATATATAAAACAATAGATGTCGCTGAAAGGGGGCGGGGGGGGGCCTCCTGATAATATATTTATAGGACAAAGCCGTGCGAACAGACCAACATGAGAGCGTATATACCGTAACCTTATTTAGGACCAAATTTATAGTAGGTCAGACCAAACGAAGCTGCCTGCATGCAAGCTCGCTAAGTAAATAAACACTAATGTTGGAGGGGAGAGGGGGTGGGGGTGGGACAGATCCTGGGGGGACACAAGCAGCTAGCAGAACGTGTCAGGGTTTAGGGTTAGGGTTAGGGTTAGGGTTAGGGTTAGCGAATTTTATCTATCCGGGGGGACAATTTTTATTTTTATTTTTTTGGGGGGGGGGGGGGGGGGGGGGGGCATAATCCGCTATGACATCGGTACATAAGAGAGGTCTACGGACCTCGTCTCTAAGTCGCTATTGTTTTGGGACCTACAGACCTGTCACGAAAATTTTGGTCTGCCGAAACTGCTTTTGCACTCGATATTAGGAATAGGGAGAACAATACGACTGGCTACGAGCGTGAACTACTTATATATTCTCTAAAACTGCATGGAGTCCGACTAGCGCAAAGCCATACGTTACTTTTTGTTTGATTTCAACCACGATACGCTAGGGCCATCCGTTCGTCGGCTGTGTTCCCGTTTTTAAAATGAATTTTACTTCCTGAAAGCTGATGTGTACAGTTGAGCTTACTTTCTCTACAATGTATAGCTAGCTCAGTTTTAACTTGGCCTATGCATAAATTGTGCATGTATAGCTATAGATATTTTAATAATGCGCAATATGCAGGACACACTAATAAATGCAATTATATACAGTAAACACAGTTATTTGTATTTGTATAGCTTTAGGGTTACTTGATACAATTTCGTACGTGCATGGGTTAATTAAATGGACGCACTCATTACCTGTGATTCGACACCTTGAATGTGGTTTGAATATACATGGGCATCTCCTATTGAGTGTACCAGATCTCCTGGCTATTCAAAACATCAGTATCAACGTTGAGTAGCCAGGGAAGAGAACATTACATTGAATAAAATGATTCGAACAGGTCTATTGCATGGGCATACCTTTAGAGAGCAGACGTGCGCTATCATATAAGTGAGCAGAGCATACGATGCTACATCCGTAGGAACGCCAAGGGCCTGTGAGAACAATATAATATTGCACTTGTAAAAGTCATCAATTCGTAAAGTTTGGGCAATTTGAAAGTTGGGTCTCAAACGTTTATCTTATGAATTAGCGTTACATTAATGCTTGCACACCGTAAATTTATTTTTATGTAAATTTATTTTTATGTTTTAAAATATGCTTTTAGATACTATAGCAACAATAATTATGTACGCTTCTAGCAAAATAACCCTTGGACAAGCAAAAGAAAAGTAACTAACGCTCGCTTTGAAATGTATGCTAATTATAATACCAATGCCTTATACACGAATAGCCCTATGAATAGTCCATTTTGGGGGCATTTGATTAGTGTCTTTTTGAAGTTTAGCAGCTACTTGCAGTTTTCGGAGAATAAAAAACTTGAAAAACTACTCTCAAGGATGATAAAGCTCTATATTGATTACTTAAATTCATTGTGCGCATATTTGTCAAGATGTGAGTGTGTGGGTGTGGGTATGGGTAGGTAAACGAGGCAAAGTCACTAGACCCGGCCCCCTGACCTCTATGGTAGTCCGAGAAATATTTTGTTTGTAACTTTGCATGTTTTCCACAACCATATAAAAGTAAACACGTACAATGATACCAACCATATCGGCTGATCTTTGATGCAGCATGCACGAGACTTCTCCGTTGACAACGTAGAACTGAAGTTGTGTGATGCACGAGGGAATTACCATCTTGTGAGTGTCTGGAAAACAACGGTAGTATAGTCGAATACGTTATAATTAATTTTGTACACTACAAATTGGGATCGTTGTATCTTTAAGGGACCCAAAGTGATATTATAAACAAGGAACACCAAATTGACAAGTACAATTTTAATATGAAAAATTCAGGTACTGTAACTACACATGATGACATGCTTTTCGCCGCCACGATCCCATATGGGGTCGAGGCAGCGAAAAGGGACCTAGCGCATATTATAAAAATTTCCAGGAAGGAGCCACGCGTGTAATAAAAAATTCAGGACCCTGTAAACTCCATGATGGACAGGCTAATTTCCAGTGCATTAGAAAGAAGCTGGAGAGGACGTAGTTGTCTCTTTGAATATCAAATAGTTCATAACCATGCAGCATTAGGGCCCTTTTGGCTGCAACGATACAGGTATTTGGGACAGTTCACGCAACGATGGTTCATTTAAAATCACTGAATCTTCCGAATGCTTGGACAATCTATTTTCTATTTTCCTTTCATAAGGAGACTCCATTTCTGTATGAAACATTTTAAATGTGTATTTTGAATTCCATCACGCAAAGGGGGGGTGGGGGGTGATCCTAATAGTTTTAAAGTTATTAGGCACTGAATTTATAATTAGCCATACATTTCAATGCGAGCGAAGCGCTGCTTTTCTTCTGCTTGTCCTGGAAAATCTGATATGGAACGAAAATGCATGGGTCTTGTATTGTAGATTTATATATACAAGTAAATTAAAACATTCTCACTGAGAAAGTTCGTGGGATATAGGTTTTGCAGGTAAATAGTATACTAGTATACTGGTGTAAAAAGCAAGGAAACAAGTTTTATCAGAAGGGAAAATGTAATAGTCCTATATTTAGCACACTTCGACTAAGGCATATGCTGTTTCTGTGCTAAATATAGGACTATTACATTTTCCCTTCTGATAAAACTTGTTTCCTTGCTTTTTACACCAGTATACTAGTATACTATTTGCCTGCAAAACCTATATCCCACCAACTTTCTCGGTGAGAATGTTTTTATTTACTTGTTTCCTTAATTTTTTTAACACCCAAATAGGTACTTTTGCTTAATCGATTACCGGCCGTAGGCGCATAAATGCATCTCGTAATTAAGGATGTTTAACGGCCGTAGACGACTCAACCACATACTCTCGTCCAAATGCAATAACCTAACGTCTGAATCGCGTATGTCGTACGCTCACCATCGACACATAAAATCACAACTCAGTTGTCCAGCTGTTAGAAAAGACAATGAAAGCGCCGTATCTAATTTCCAACGTACGTCCGCGTAACACGGGACACGCTAGTTTGTATTATAATTATTAAAAAGTCAAGAGGTGGGTCGTAGTATCACTGCAAGAAAAGTATGGTTATCCTAAGTTATCTGGGCCGGAGAAATTTGGGATAAACTCCCAAAAGTTACCCTAAATCTAGTATAACTCTGCACAACTACAGTTATCTGATCTATGAATGTAATTTTGTGGTAGTTGTGCAGAGTTATACTGGATTTAGGGTAACTTTTGTGAGTTTATACCAAGTTTCTCCAGCCCAGATAACTTAGGATAACCATACTTTTCTTGCAGTGTATATGCCCGTACCAAGCGTGAGGTAATTGCTGTAGATACCATCACCCACAAAACACAATCAATGAATGGCATTAGATATGACGAAACTGGGAGAGGTCTTTGACTCCATGAACAGGGATGAAGACTTCTGTGTTGTAAATATCGACTTCAACAATGCCAGTAGTGATGATAACATGGATGGGGCAGCTGGAAGTGATGAGGACAGAGGGGTAGAAGTGGAAGAGGACGAGAATGAAGCAGACTACAATCCTACATCACCACTGAACCCCACATCACCCCACATCATCACTGCACCGACACATCACCCCACATCACCACTGCACCAACACATCACCCCACATCACCACTGCACCCACATCACCACTGCACCCACATCACCACACATCACCACCACTCCCACATCACCACTGCACCCCACATCACCACTGCACTCCACATCACCACTGCACCCCACATCACCACTGCACCCCACATCACCACTGCACCCCACATCACCACTGCACTCAGCCACATCACCACTGCACCCCACATTACCACTACACTCCCACATCACCACTGAACCCCACATTACCACTACACTCTCACATCACCACTGAACCCACCCATCATCCCACATCACCACTGCACTCACCCACATCACCACTGCACCCACATCACCACATCACCACTGCACCCACATCACCACTGCACCCACATCACCACTACACCCACATCACCTCTGCACCCACATCACCATTGCTTCACACATCACTGCACCCACACATCGCCCCACGTCACCACTGTACCCCCACATCACCACTGCACCCCACATCACCAAAGCACCCCACATCATCACTGCTTCCGGGTACCCACATCACCCACATTTCCACTGAACTCCCACACCACTGAACCCGTACATCCCCAGTGCCCCACACATCACCACTGAATCCCACATCACCACTTCAACCCACATCCCCACTTCAGCCCACATCACCACTTCCCCCCACATCACCCCTTCAGCCCACATCACCCCATATCCGCACTTCACCCCACATCAGTACTGAACACATCCAACCTACACCCCACATCACCACTGCACAACTACATCACTACTACACTTCCACATCACCACTACACCCCCATATCACCATTGCACCTCTCCACCACATGTGTGGGAAGCTTGTGTGAACAAACATATCTTCAAACGCAGTAAAGCTTTACATTGTGCCATTAGTGGCCTTCAAAGGTAAATGGGTTAAAAATCAGCTAGGCTTGCACAGTTCCTATAGAAAGAGGGGTATTCAAACAGAGCATAGCATGCGCGCAATAATTAGAACTCACTTCAACATGGGTTAGCTGCTGCCCATCATATTTCGAACTTTTGCGTAAGACAACATTTTAAAGAAAATACATAATAGGGTTCTTGTGAAGATCTCCCCCCCCCCCCCCCCCCCCCCCCCTCGCACCTATACTTTTACGGCACAGATATTCAATTAACATCTTATTGGCACCTCAATGACTATGCATTAATTCCGCATCTATCTCTCAAATACAGATACAGACGGTCCATCAGGTTTCAAATATATTCTCTAACACAAACAGTAATGAGCACTTACAGTAATGAGCGTTTCATTTTTCGCCGGTACTGGTCCACACCCCTCTTGTAAATTCTCGTTCTAGCTGGGCCTAGTTTAGGTTCAGTGTAAAGGGGATAAATACATTGGCTTCACTAAGGGTTAGAAAATGGGGGGGGGGGGGGGGGGGTTAGAATGGGTGTGCCATGCTAGGATAGGGGAGTGAAGCCAATGTACTTATCCCCTTTACACTGAACCTAAACTAGGCCCAGCTGGAACGAGAATTTACAAGAGGGGTGTGGACCAGTACCGGCGAAAAATGAAACGCTCATTACTGTAAGTGTTCACTACTGTTTGTGCATGTTAGAAATAAAGCTCACAATAGAATAGCATTTGCTCGCGTCGCGGAATGAAGAATATCTGATTTAATTGTTATAGTTTGAGATGCGGAATGTATTATGTCATTGAGGTGCCAATAAGATGTTGATTGAATATCTGTACCGTAAAAGTATAGGTGCGAGGGGGGGGGGGGGGGGGGGGGGAGATCTTCACAAGAACCCATAATAGTCCTCTTACTTGGTATTTCGACTGAAAATGCGAACATTCGTGTCATTGCCGAATAAGAACCGATTTCACTGCCTTATGTATATTGAACACGAGCGCCTCGACGGAGAAAGAAACGATCGCAACAAAGCGTAGGTTTTATAATATGCAATAGAGACTTTACTAACGGTAGAAAGAAACTTGCCTATACATATTTTGCTTCATTCTGCTATTGTTCGCATATTTAAAACGATACCTATTTCTAACGCAATTTCGAGGCAGCTACGAAAATCTTCTACGGCAGTGACCGTACTTATCTACGGATAATTAAATTGGCCGGTAATCGGTTAATTAGACTTGATAAGACCGTATGTAGGCTTTTAGGCTTTTGTGTATCAAAGCCTAAAAGCGAGTCCTCCAGCAAATTCTAAAGCTATTGGTGCAATTTTCATGGCTTAAAAGTGTTCCTGTCCAGAGTTATGAGTTCTCAAGAAGCAGAAGAAGCAGACGACCCGACCCGCCCATTATTTTTGGAAGGGGAACGAGGACAGCAGTATTTTTCGTTCTCGACAACCACGCGGTTCTACGACGTGAAACAAAAACGAAACTACTCAGTTTTGACTTCTAGATCGATTGCCGCAACAAGTTAGACGATCCGATCGTCGGGAACGAAGCTACGGTAGGGTCGCGGGATTTTAATTAAATTCATAGTCGGGGTCAAAACCTATATGGAAGTCTCTAGCGAGACTTCCGATTAAAAGGAAATCAATATTTATCTACCAAAGTATTAACGCTATCGGGTTCCTATTGTTAAAACAACATTCCACACCATTACCATACCTGAAAATCCATTTTGGTGTCTTACTCATGCGGAGTACCACGTTTCAAGGTCCGATACCCCGGCCCATAGGGTTCAAAACGGCCACCTGTTAGATCGCCAGAAACGGTTCAAATTCGGTATGTACGTAGAAGGGTTCTGTAGCTATTGATTTGTCCTGTTAATTCGTTAAATTTTACTTTATCCTTTACATAGTGCAAAGTGCGTGCACGGTTTCCCGTTCGATTTGCGCCAGTGAATTAGATAGTCAATGTATGGGAGGCGAGCGCCTAAATCATTGGCGCGAATCGAGCGAGAAACCGTGCACGCACTTTGCGCGGCTCCGTAACGGATAAAGTAGTAATTAACGAACAGAACAAATCAATAGCGACAGGACCGTTTTACGTACGTACCGAATTTGTACCGATTTAAACCCTCCTATATACCTGAAGATATGGCTGTTTCGAACCCTATGGAGTATCGGACCTTATAACGTTGGTACTCCACATGAGTACATAACCGAATTCGAAATGGATTTTCACATATAGTAATGGTGTAGTATGTTGTGGCAATCATAGGAACCTGATAGCGTTAATATTTCGGGAGATATGTTGATTGGATTTTTATGCTATATATAAATCAACAAGACCGATTTTCCCATAGAACGCTTAACCTTCCATACAGCCCAGCAACTGCTGAAGGCTTGGGACAACCTAATGAACCTATGTGGCGATCCTTGTAACGAGTTTAATTTGTTGGGAAATATCTGTTGGTTTCTCAGTTCTCCCCAGCAACCATACGTCTCCAAGGTTACAAACCCAGCCCATGACAAACGATTGTCATTGGTGGCATGTTTGCGGAGGTTAGCAACCGACCACACTCACTTCGATCGTTCGAAGTATAGATGATTTCGGCGAATTATTAAAAGAGTGGTAGCTCGTAGCTGTAATTAGATCCGAAATTGTAATTGTTGGCAAAATATCCTTATATGGTGGGCTCGCCCCCCTTTTAATAAAATTTAATAAAATTTAATAAATTTCTATAGAAAGATTTAGCGGTGATGTAATGGTGAAATCCAGTGCTGTCGGCTTACCAAGACGTCTACGGGGCGAGTACTCTGCATTTAGGCCACTGCTTGCTTCTATTTGACCTGCCAGCTTACACGATTCCACGGTGTCCCGCAACAAATTGCGGCTGACAATTAAGTCACCTCCACTTTTACATGTAAGAGCGTGGTGCCCCCCCCCGGGGGGGGGGGGGGGTGGAAGGGGGGGGGGGGGGGGGAAGGGGGGGGGGGGGGGGGGGAGGGGGGGGGTGTCGAAAGACAGGATGAACAGCAGGAGTTTTGTGTAGTTTCAATTCCAAGTCATATTACTAGCGCCACCTGAAATTGAAATTCAGGTCTGGGGAGTTGGCATGACCAAAAGCCAAGCCGGGGCATGGGAAGAAGACACAGAGAGGAGCAGACCACGGTTAGCCGGTAATGAAAAAAGGTCAAAGAGAATCTTTGAGCTGGGTCTTCGATCTTAGATGACAAGTAGCAGGGGCTACCTACTGTGATTTATTCTTATTTGAATTGTTTATGACACAACATCCTATTGCCATGCAGAAGGCATAGGACACTCCAAGGGTCAAAGGCAATCTCTGCAGCTTTGTTAGACCAATCCTCTGATGTTATCACTAGGGCTCGTCTATGCTGTCCTGGAAGGTGTCTGGTGCCTGGCTTCATGCCATCCCTAACTCTTCACTGGGCCTAGGAATGGACAATGAGACGATTAGAGTGGTAGTTGGTCATCTCCTTGGAGTAGCTCTATGTAGCCCACACTTTTTAAATCAACAAGTGGTGCCTTCTCACCTGGCAACAGTCCATTATGGCTGTCACTAGTCAGGCAGAGGACCTGAAAAAGGCCAAATACTCTTGGAAAACATCCAGACATATTGAAACATCAGGAGTGCTTGGTCCTTTTTCCATGATCTTTCTCAGAGAGCTAGGTCGCAGGCTCTCAGCCACAACTGGTGACACCAAAAGGTACCTGATACAGCGCCTTTCAGTGGCAGTACAAAGGGGAAATGCAGCCTCCATCTTAGGAAAACTTATTTTCAACTCACACCACTACCGACTCTTAGTGTGGTTGTTTTGTTTTAGGGGTTTAGTTAGTGTATTATTGTTATGTAATCTATATTTAGAAGGTACTTGAGAAAAGTAGGTCCATGCATGTTGTATGCAAGTGAATGTCCATGTGTTCTGTACCACTCCGTTATCTGACATCGTCAGGCAAGTATCATCTTGATGGAGCACATGTTTTTCGGTAATTTCAATTCAGTAATATAGTCCGCTAAGCAATCATGTTTTAGAAAACAATAATTTGGGCCTGTTAATGAAATAGAAATAATTTTTATAACTTATATTAGTAACTGATACATTGGATCGCCTTTGAGCAAATTCTCTATCAAACAGCCCTCAATGGTGCTATCTATGTGCATGCACTGTACGTACCAGCTGGGTTCCAGACTGTAATGATCATTCTGCGGTCATTTGGATTTTTCTTTATAGTATCAATGACCCTTGAAAGTTGGTCTATGCCCTTGCCACGGTAGTCTGCATTCATGTCCGTATATTCAGCCCCAAAATGCTTCCATTGGAACCCATACAAAGGTCCAAGGTCACCTGTGGAGTATTAATAAACTTATTAAAACAATGTGAGGCAACTATAGTTATGTCAGCAGGCAAATTTGCACGTCAACATGCGCGCAATAACCTGCTCTCTCTATGCACAGTATAAAACAGTGCCTAACAGGCTTATTTTGGTCCGGTGGGCCAAACAGCTAGTTTCTGTGGTCCTGTATAGACCAAAACAGCTAATATATATGCTGCACGAAATATTATAGAGCATGCATATATTATTGCGGAGATGAGGAATTTCATAGCACATCTGGAGGCAAGCTACAACCGCATACAAATATTGACGTGATAAGGTAGTTCTATCCAAACCGGCCATTAAATTTTTACTAAGTTCTTTCTCGGGCCCGACCGAGCCAAAAATATTATTTTGTCAACAAAAGAATTTCAAAGTATAAGACTAATTAGATCACAGGACAAACAACACTAGCAACCGAGTAGTAGTTTTGCATGGCCAGTTTATAGAGATGATGTCATGCAGGGGCGGATGCAGGAATCGAATGAGGGGGTGTCCATAAAATATAGCTGGTAGGGGGAGCGCTATAAGCTCCCCCATCGGGTCTGGGGCGGAGCCAAAAGGGTCATTGCTTTTCGCTTCGAAAATAAAACATGCTTAGCGCAGTTTAGATACAACTGAATGGTAATACATCGTAGCTCAGTTGCATATAAACTATAGTCACAAAGTACTTCATTTCATATATGAGAAAATATCCGCGGAAAAGGGTGTATGAAATCATTTGATAAGATAGTCCGATTCCGAGGTCCTCTACAACTTCTTCTTTCTTATGCACTTGAAATTGGATGGGTATGAATTGCTAATTACGCGTATATATGCGTCAACTTCGGTGCTCGTTTACGGAAAATTTTGTATTAGGTCCATGCATGCTTGGTGGCAAGCATTATCTGTTCAAAACCCACACTATAAAATGCAGAATGCGTTATTGCATGTCCATACAAAGCCGGGAAGCAAAGTTTTCAACACAGCAACATATGAATGACACGACATGCATGAATGAAATGCAACATGGCATATACTTTGCTTACTCGAACAAGATACAAGATTTAAACATTCTTCTTTTATTTTTACTACTATACTGTGGGCAAATTAGGTTAGCATCAATTTCAATGTCATTACGCAGGTGCATTAGGCAAGTAGCTCTGTAGTCTTTGAACTACGAATATAACTTTTAAAACTTTTACTGGCAAAACGTTAACGGCGAACTCTCGTGCCTAATGATTACCTGTTTCCTTCGCTCGTTGTGAGCAAAACGTGAGTATCGTTGCTGACCGCTCTGTCACCATGATAAAGTAACCCAGACGTGGTTACTGCGAGGGTTAATGTAGCTAAAGATACATAATTTGTATACTTTTATCCACGTCAATTTATTCGTGATCGGCTAGAAGGTGGATGTCCTAACAACGTGGCAACCCCCCCCCCCCCCCCCATCTACCTCTGGATGTAGTTAATAGCACGAGAAGCATCATGAAATGCGACAGCATGGGGTGAAATCTTTGGTGCCCTGATAGAGTGAAATCGGAAGTTTCGTTAGAAACTTCCATATAGGATTTGACCACGACTATGAATGTCATTAAAAAAACGCGACCCGTCTGTAACAACACTCCCGACGATCGGATCGTGTAGCTTGTTTTAGCAATCGATCTAGAAGTCAAAAATGAGTAGTTTCGTTTTTGTTTCATGTCGCTGAACCGCGTGGTTGTTGAGAACAAGAGTGTACTGCCCGTCCTCGTACCCAGTCTCGGAACAAGGGGCGGGTCGTCTTCTCCTGCTTCTTCTTCTTGGTAACGCATAACTCAGGACAGGAACATTTCGAAGCGATGAAAATTTCACCAATAGCTTCAGAATCGGCTGGAGGACTCGCTTTTATATAATATAATTAATACTTTGATAAACAATCGACTATCAGCCTCCTATGTCTTGTTAGTCTCGTACCCAGACCGTCTATGACGTAAGCGATTATCGCTGTAAACAGTATAATCACTACGTCCATACGTATGGACGTAGTGATTACAAGTAAATAAAAACATTCTCTCTGAGAAAGTTGGTGGGATATAGGTTTTTCAGGCAAATAGTATACTGGTGTAAAAAGCAAGGAAACAAGTTTCATCAGACGGGAAAATGTAATAGTCCTATATTTAGCACACTTCGACTAAGGCATATGCTGTTTCTGTGCTAAATATTGGACTATTACATTTTCCCGTCTGATGAAACTTGTTTCCTCCAGTATACTATTTGCCTGAAAAACCTATATCCCACCAACTTTCTCAGAGAGAATGTTTTTATTTACTTGTTTCCTTTATTTTTCTAACACCCAAATCACTGTTGCATCCCCCTTTCATTTAACCGATTTAATTCAATCGAGACGTATTGTGAAGATTTTCTAGGTACCTTTGCTTAATTAGAATTGGTAAGACCGTATATAGGCTTTTAGGCGTTTTTGTATCAAAGCGAGTCCTCCAGCAAATTCTAAAGCTATTGGTGCAATTTTCATTGCTTAAAAGTGTTCCTGTCCCGAGTTATGAGTTCTCAAGAAGCAGAAGAAGAAGAAGAAGAAGAAGAAGAAGAAGCAGACGACTCGCCCATTATTTTTGGAAGGGGAACGAGGACGGCAGTATTTTTCGTTCTCGACAACCACGCGGTTCTACGACGTGAAACAAAAACGAAACTACTCAGTTTTGACTTCTAGATCGATTGCCGCAACAAGTTAGACGATCCGATCGTCGGGAGCGAAGCTACGGTAGGGTCGAGGGATTTTAATTAAATTCATAGTCGGGGTCAAAACCTATATGGAAGTCTCTAGCGAGACTTCCGATACTGTTTACAGCGATAATCGCTTACGTCATAGACGGTCTGGGTACGAGACTAATGTCTTGTATAATTAAATGGGTATGAAAAAAAATAAAGAAAACAAGTAAATAAAAACATTCTCTACGAGAAAGTTGGTGGGATATAGGATTTGATTATGACATTGGTGGTGTAAAAAGCAAGGAAACAAGGTCTTATCAGAAGGGAAAATGTCATAGTCCTATATTTAGTATACATTTCTAGGGCATGTGTTGTTTGTGTGCTAAATATAGGACGATGACATTTTCCCTTCTGATAAGACCTTGTTACCTTGCTTTTTACACCACCAATGTCATAATCAAATCCTATATCCCACCAACTTTCTCGTAGAGAATGTTTTTATTTACTTGTTTTCTTATTTTTTTTTCATACCCAAGTAACCCAATGACTGTTGTATGGCTGCTTCTCCCTTTTCATTTCTTTATACACATGCCGTTTATCTTTAGATACCGTAATTAAATTATACAAGACATAGGAGGCTGATAGTCGATTGTTTATCAAAGTATTATATTATATAAAAGCGAGTCCTCCAGCCGATTCTGAAGCTATTGGTGAAATTTTCATCGCTTAGAAATGTTCCTGTCCTGAGTTATGCGTTGCCAAGAAGAAGGAGGAGAAGAAGAATAAGAAGACGACCCGCCCCTTGTTCCGAGACTGGGTACGAGGACGGGCAGTACACTCTTGTTCTCAACAACCACGCGGTTCAGCGACATGAAACAAAAACGAAACTACTCATTTTTGACTTCTAGATCGATTGCTAAAACAAGCTACACGATCCGATCGTCGGGAGTGTTGTTACAGACGGGTCGCGATTTTTTAATGACATTCATAGTCGTGGTCAAATCCTATATGGAAGTTTCTAACGAAACTTCCGATATGGGACAGTATCCAGCACCCTTCTGGGTATTACAGTTTTTCATTCACCGTAAACTCCAAAGAGCTTCTATCAAAATGGCCCTTACGCATCCCAGTTATTAGGACTTAGTCATACATTTCAATGCGAATGTTACTTTTCTTTTGCTTGGTCTGTAAAATATCATAAGGGTGATTTTGCTGGACATTGTTCCATAAATGGGATTGTGGCAGCGAAAAGGGACCTATAGCGCATATTTTTCAAGTTTTCAAACTATTTCATATTATGTTAAATTATATTATGTCATAAGAGACTCTTACAAATTTTATCTTAGCACTGGAAATTAGTCTGTCATCATGCATATGGAGTCACAGTGGCCTGAAATTTTAATTTCGCGTACATTTTAATTGCACGCGTCAACTTCGATGCGCCATCCTGGAAAATTTTATAATATGCACTAGGTCTCTTTTCGCTGCCACGAACCCATATAATAGTAATTATGTATAATTATATAATTATATATATAACACCTGTAGTGAATTGTATACCTTTTATTCAGCCGCTAATGGCTATGGACATTTAATCAGTGATGCCGCGGTCTCATTAATATTCAATCCGGCCAGGAGTTGTTAATCCTGTTACTCTTGATGAAGCGCCGGCCCAGACGGTCTGTTAGGCGGTTCTCACGGCCTTTATCATAGGCCGTGAGAACCGCCTAACAGACCGTCTGGGCCGGCGTTTCAACGAGACCGGCAGCACGGGGTGGAGTTTGAATTAATGAGACCGCGGCATCACTGCATTTAATGGGTACGGTTTCTGTCGTATTGTTAAAATCAATGCAAAGGTATATTGAAATTCATGAATGAATATAAAAGTGTGAGTGCTGCTTTATGATTTTATATATTCATGCAATGCTTACTTACCCTCCTCTCTGTTGGGGAATCCATTTTTCTCCATATATGATTTTGATCCAAATTTGTCCCATATGTGAACACCCTTGTCGGACAAATGTTTCGAGTTAGTGTCCCCTGCCACGCACCAAAGTATTTCTTCTACTGGATTTTTGAAAAGCAACTCTCTTGTCGTAAATAGAGGAAAGCTGTGACGTAGGTTAAACCTGCATGCAGGCGCACAGTGAATTCTGAACAGATTCCATTGAATGGGAAAAGGACGCAATGGAACAAAAATTTATATTTAGAACGTGGAAAGTGATAGGATGTGAGGAAAGGACAATGAAACAATTAAAGATCTATATTGAGAACGTGCAAATGTAATATGACTCATTTTCCTTGTGTTTTTACCACATTTGCATACAATTCCCACCAATTCAACCGGCTTTTTCAATGGACGTAATTTACTTCTTGCTAGTTGTGAGAACTGGCGTAGTGCCCGTGTCCCATAACGGTTTCTGCACATCACGGTTAACTATCCATTGTGTGCAAGCAAGCAGATATTTCATTTAATACCAGCCATGCTATGCCTATAAGACAAACGGTAAATTGCACAGATGCATGCATGCATGCATAATAGGGTAAGGTAAGTTGTTTTCTTCTCAACAAAAAGGTCATAGTACATGCAAGGGTTTCAGCGATCGATTGGGTCACACAAAAAAACACTAAGCCTGGCTTAACATGATAATGAATTATAGGGCTTATTTTCGGAATGTGTAAGCTATAGCTAGCTAGCTACAGGAACGGGCATAAACACGAAAACGGAAATCAAAAGTTTCGCGTCATATTTTCTGTAGCTTAAAACTCCCCGCGTCCTATTGAGTATCCGCGCCAAATAAATCAAATCCCTGATATCTTAACACATGGGAGAGGGAAAGGGTTCATTAGTAACCAGTAATCTATTCCGGAATAAAATAGTCTCATAGTAGGGGATGAAATGATTGCTATAGGTGATATACAATCTCATGACACGGGCAATTGAAAGAGCCATGCGCACTTGAAGCGGACCCAGAGCTGGGTCAATAAAATTTTCCTTCCTCAAGCCTTTGACAATGTACTAATTTTCCCCATCTACTTTGAGGCACAGTGCGTGTCGATGGAATAGAACAGGCTGAACAGCACGTGTATCGTCTAGCTTGATCAAAATAGCATGCAACTTATGAAAATGAGATTAATGAATTACAATTCGTACGGTCAGCTCATTCCTGCATTCAGACTCCCGTCATGTGGTTTCTTTGCAAAGTATGAATATTCTTTATGAATCTGTGAATCTGGTCTAAGCCGCGGGGGTAAATGTTTTTAATTATTGGAGTGACCTGGCCATTCCACTACTGATTGCCCAATATAGACAGCAAGGTACATTAATTCTCCGTGCTGAGTCAGTATATATAATCTCAACCGATATTATACCGAACACATGGATAATTGGAGGAATTAACAAGACGAGTGCATGCGTGTAAAGCCGTCAATGGTATAGGAGTCATTGAGTCATTTTGCCTGTTGCACGTCGTTAATATAATATAGTGATGGATGGAAATTCCAGTGTGTTGCGATGCATGCTTACAGAGAAAAATAAAGAAAAATGTACTGGGCATGTATGCATGCAAACGTATCCATCAATTTATCTATGTTTCGGGCTTTTGATCAGGAATGCAATCAGTATGTTACATATAAATAATACGACACTCGGCAAATTCAAAATATCAATTTCTAACCTCATCTGTGTTCCAAAAATCGACTTCGTCCCTACGCCGGTTCTATCCCCCTTAGAGTGTCCACGCTCGATAATGGTTCTCAGCAGATTTAGGTACTGTTGCTCTTCAAAGATTATGTCTATGCATAATATCACGCACGTTTTAAATAGATATTGTACGAACGCGTACGCTGTGCACCGTATTGAGATTAAAACACTGAGTGGAAAGATATTTGTTTTAACCTCTAAACCTTCTCATGGCCATGCAGAAACACAGTTATTACCGAATTCCTAATGTATACATTAACATGCAGGGATACAAGCACTTCTCATGTTAAATTAAGAGTCTGTCTATTGTATCCTTTGGGATAGCATCCTTACTTATCGTACTACCCAATTGTGGTGAATGCTTTCAAGTTACAGCTTTGTACAGCTTCTCTTTACGTGTCATATCAGCAAAGTATTTATACCGGACGCTTGTTTTAACAAAGCAAAGCCATTACTAATCTTAATAACATGAACACATTTTGATGATTCGCCTGTAGCATCAAACTCTGCAGCCTTACAAACCTTACAATGAAATCAGTCGACTTAGTAACATTTAAAGACGCTTTTTAAGTCAATTCGGTGTCAACAGCATGACGTGACATACGCCGTGAATCGATCCATTATGAACGCCGCGCTGCTACACTATACTCTTCCACCGCCGCAATTCAATTATGGTTATGTTTTAGAAAGCACTAACCTGACATTCCGAGAGGGATATATGCTCTGCGTCTGCTCTTTAGATTTTTCACGTGACTGTTTTCACGTGATCATACCTTAAATATGCATAGTGTATCTGCATGTGTCTATAATTAGCGTGTGTGCAGAGCTATATATAGTGATTGCACAAAACGCAGAAGAGGCGGAAGGTATTTATATTAGGCGAGGGGGAGAGGGGGAGGAGGGCATGATTAATATCACTATATCATGAATTTAATTATCTAAAGATTATACCTCACAATCCTGTAACCTCTTCCACATCGAAGTTTCTCTGCCCTGAGACGATTACTTATAATTACATACTTGCGATCTACAATGACGGAGAACGTTTAAATACTTCAGCCTTTATGTGCATAAATATTTAATGTAAGAACTGATTGTAAGAATTGTGCTAAAAGGAAGGATGAGTTGCAGAGAATGGCTAAAGTAAATCGCATGCTTAAGCAACAATTGAAGGTGAACAACCACAGGTAGAGGCGTATCAATCATCACTTTTAAATAGCCATCACGTTTGACTGAGAATCATGGTGTGTCTATAAACTCCTTTGAAATACACCAATGCAATAGATATTTTAAAGTTTCTTATTAATTTTGCGTTCCATAGTTGCAAAAGGTCAGGCGACCCAGGATCTGTAACTTTAACAGTGGTCTGGATCCGTGCCATTTTGTGCGCGTATATCGATGACAAATGCCATCGACTCGCGAGGTATATAGTAGTTATATGCATATGTCAACCACACGCTTTTGGTGAACTCCCTTTTGCCTAACAAGCCTCTTTTAATACCTGAATCGCACATCCCGGGCGCGCATTGAATCTCCGCGCACTGACTTATATTTACAAAGCAACTATACTACATAGCATAAAGTGCATTATAAATACCTACATGGATACCTGCTCATACAGTCATTATGAATGCTATAAATTGCAGCAAACTATGTTCAGTACAGTCTTGCATTTTCCTTCTCATCCGTTCTCGCATCCGCAACTACAAAATTATATTCATTCATGTACCGGCGTACTTTGATTGCTAGGTATCATTCCACGAAAAATGAAGCCTTTATCTTTGTACTGCGGGAATAGCTCGAAGCACTTCACTAACTCATCCTCCCCTTCGGGCAAAAGTAAGACGTCAGTGAGGGTTTTATCAAGCTCATGCTCTGATTTCACGTCCTCTGAGGGTACCGAAACATCTTTCCGGAATACCCGCACGGTGCACGGATTAGAAAATGTCTTTGCAATGTGCTCATACTCGCAGTGAAAGCGCCAATCTGTCACGACAAAGTTGCGAGCAGACGTAGCTTCTTGCGTCGCAATAACATGCCATTGTTGATCACTTGAATGCTTAATCAATAAGTCGCGAGGGGTCACTTTTTTTCCTTCAATATTTATCGCCTTGTCCTTTTTGTAGTCATCGAACGCGTCATCTGGTAAACTGTATGTCTTGCGAACATGTTCTTTGAGCGGATCTGCAAAAGCGACTCGAGAAAAATCGCTTTTCGAATGATCCAGAAAGATGCTGATGTCAAACCCTTCGCGGCTATAAACGCACCAATAATATTTTTCTACGTTCTTTAAGCCGGTAAGTATACAATGCAGTGTATCCTTACCGGTTCGCTTGTAGCCGCAAACAAGTATCCACATCTCGTAGAGATGTTTGTTGACAGCAAATGACGTCATGCATTGAGCCATATATAGGTACAAACTAAATTTAGCATAATAATTATACAAGTGTAGTACATTAATGATATGCAAATGACACGTGCGTCTTACATCATTTGTTTTTTATTTTACTTTGGTCATTCTTACCTATAATTGCCTTAGCAGCCCAATGGAGGCACAACTCAGGAATTGCATATTTGGCTACCTTTGAATAGCCTTTGTATGATTCTGTAACAGTATTGTCAATTAGATCACTTGCTGCATATTTAACTTGTGTTGATGAAGCTGTACTTAACTGCTTTGATCCTCATCTTGAGTATTCATATTTTATAAAGCCAACGCTTGCTCAACATCAAGGTTATGCACTGGTGCTCCTTCTAGCTTATCTTGATCCATTGTTAGAGGCTATGGGAGTTTTTATGTAAGAACCAAACCCAAATATCTCCCTCTTCTGTCTTTGAAATGCTTCTGCAAGAGCAGGTAGGATAACTTTTAGAATCTTTAAAACTTGTGGTTTATATACTCTTCACAAATTGCTTCTATGCACCTACATATTAAGCATACCTAGAATGTGTAAATTGGCTATCAGAGACAAATGCAAATGCAGCCATGTTCAAATTTAGGAGCTTACAGGGTTCAGTTTCCAGCAGGTCATGATAGGCTGTTGGTATGTCGTTGCAGTAGATGTTGTCAGTATCAAAAAAGGCTCTACTAAGTGCACTCCTTATAATGCACCAATACATAGCATCACTTTTAGACATTCGAGATCTAGAAAGCATCTTACAATGCATGCCAATTGGTTGGGCACATGCAATCACACTTTATCACTTTGATGATGTTGTACATCATCAAAGTGATAAAGTGTGATTGCACATGTAATAAGTGGCAAACGATTAAACTGTTCATCTTCCAAGCTAACAGACAAGTTTTTCTTAGGGGTTATATGCATGTCAAATTCCTGGGACTTGTTCCAGGGCTTATGATCAAAGTCATGGTTTATCAACTGAGTGATGCAATCAAGAGCTTGTTCTGTTACACTACTAGCAGTTGTTGTGGCATTCACAAGAAAATTTTATCATGTCCAATTGCATGCTCAAGCTGGGACCAATGCACCTGATTGAACATAAGGCATGGATGAACATTGCAAAACAGTTGATTAGGTACTTTCTCTGTACCAAGCTCTTTTACAACTAGCAATTCAACATCTATATTGTGTGCTGTTTGATCAGAAATGACAAAATCAATTCTCTCAAAAAGAACTTTTGCATCAACTCCACTAGTTGCCGATAGAATTTGCAAGGTTGTTAGCTTTAACTCTGCAAGGTTAGTTTTAGACTCTGATGCAATGCTCATGGTAGCTAGAGCTCTATACTTACCATTAATTATAATACCTTGCACTGTGAATGAGCTGGCCCCTTTTTTTTTAGAACCATCGTTTGCATATGTCATTGTAGATTGTTCATCAGAGGATACAACCTTCACTATTTCACTCAGTGCCATGGCTTCAATTCACTTTCCAACACTTCTAGCATTCTTCTTGTCAGGAAGAGTGTCTACATCAATTTCAGCTCCTTCATCGTGATATTTCCAATTTTGTTTGCTGTCACAACTACAGCAGCTTCTGCTTGGTTTTGTGACATATGAAAGCAACTTTTCAGTTTGTCCACCACCTCATAGTATTCTTGTCTCACCTTTCGAATACTGCACCTAACATTTTGGTCTCTTCAGGCATTGAACTCGAAGCATTGCTACTCTTATCTTCCACCACCTTCTTTTTCTTTCTTGGGCTTTCAAATTCAACATCCTCTACTGCAACAGGTGTGTACAGCTCATCTGCACTATCACTAGTGTCTTCAGTAGTTTCTGTACTCTCTGGCACAGCCTCTGTTCAGCATTTACAGAGTGCCGCATCCTCTCTAGAGCAAATAGATCATTATTTCGCCTTGTCATTGTTTTGGTCCGTTGAGTGTTGACATGGTCTTGACAATACATTTTTCTTTCGCTTCTTAGGAATTCCAAAAACTTCCACTCATTTTCTGTCATTCTAACATCATAGAAATTCTCGTACTTTCTTCTTTGACAAGCATTTTCACAAAAAATGTCAAACATTATTGCAGGCTAAGACTTTGGCATCATAACTTAGATTTTTTTCTACTGTCTCTAGTCTGAAGCAGTTTCAAAAAATCCTTATACAGTTTGATAATGTGCTTTTTAATGTTCTTTGTTGAAGTTGTATAGAGATTACAAAAAAATCCAATGCTCCTGCATACTGAGGCCAACATATCAGCTGCATTGCTTCTTGACCATTGAGGTTGTCCCGCGTGTCTTGGACGAAGAAGATGGAGCATAACTTCAATTACAACCTTTTTTTTTGTTGGCAAAACACCATGAGGTAGGTCAGCAGATTAAAAGTAGTCCACACCTCCAAGGCATTTTCTCCCTCTAGATCATGTTTCTACAAACGCCATCTTCAGTTCATTAATTTGCAGCAAAACTATATACACATGCGAACTTCAAGGGGTATGTACAGGGGGGTTGTGAGGGGTTAAAAATTCATTGAAATATATTTTCACATTCAGTGTGACCCAGTACATATTTTCAGAGGGGTAGAAACAAGAAATAAAAAAAGCAGAATAACACCCCCTCCCCCCCCTCCCACTATGCTCAAGAAGCATTTAAAATGTTGTTTAGTACTTACAGGTAGAGGTCAGCAGGTATGTATAGCAGAGGGTTGTAATCCTCCCGCAATCCAAAGGATTTCCTCATCTCAACCCTATCGGCTTCTGTAAGCAGGGCGTTGATTTGAGCAATCTGCTGTAATGCCATATCCTTTGTCCTCAGTGCACAAAAAGTGTCAGGGTTCTCCTTTCTGGTAGTCTGAAAAAGTATAGTTTTTGACAAATAGAAGATATTATACAATCCAGTCATAGTACTCACCATGCACACCGAGGACAATGCTTTAAAGCTGCACTGCCAAGATGGTTAAGCAGCTCTGAAGCTCTTGGGTTATCGCACACTATGCACATCAGTGAAGCAACCACCAGGACTGTTTCTTGGTGCAATGCATCAAATGCGAATACCCCTTCAATCTCCAACGCTGTCAGTTGCTGGGCAATTGGCTCACTCAGATCAAGTGGAGACACACTGTTGGAACTGCACACAAAATTGATGTTCTCAATCCTGGCATTAAGATGACGTGGAAGACCAGCAAAGGAGAGATACCAAGATTCAAATTTGAGCCACTTCTTAGATTGGCTACCACTGGTATCATCAAAAAAAGAACAAGTGGTAACATTACTATTCTTTTCCATCTGCTCTTGCTTTGAGAGGGTGTGAGGCAAGATGTGCAGCAGTTTCCTAAACAAAGTTGCTTTAAAATATATATACACATTAATTATGCACATGCCTGCTTGTCCATTCGTGCAAAGCCAGAACCTGATGACACTACCTGTACAATGTGGACTGGAGATGTGGCCAAACCTACATCAGAACTGGAACATTCATTATGCCATAGGAAATGAGATTGTCCGAAGACAGATGTGTCACAATTGTGTCTGGTACCATGTGCTGAAACTGAAAGAGATCCAAAAGGATCTCAATGTGGGCCAGAATGTCTTTTGAGGTTGCCTGTGTAAAAAACAACATTAAAAAGCAAAAACACAGTTTCACGAGCTAACCCAATGTTAGAACTCCTGTGATAGTTCCGAACTCTTAATGGTGTTTGATATGAACACACTCATTCAAAAACACTGATGTTCCATTGTGAAGCTTAACCATAGGTGAAAAGAAACGGGAATCACTGCGCCAAGCACCTCCGTGGTATATTTCCCTGAAAAGAGTAAACCTTAATCTAAACAGTTCAATACTACATATGTAAATTGCCTACGTTTATGTGTCAAGGCCTTCAACTGGATACCGCATGAAGTTACTAGATAAATGAGGCTGTCCAATGCATTGAGAAACTATTGACTTCAATGGAATTGAATAGAAAGGTATTCCTTTACGGTTTAACATGCTACACATATGTTGAAAATTTTAAGTGAGTACATGTAAGATACATTTATTGAGGACAAATACCCTAACAGGTTCTTTCATGTCCAGTAGTTGAAATTTCTTCACAGTTGGTTGTATTTGCTTTGGTACTGAAAACTTTGACCACATGGTTCACAGTGAAAATTCTGAGCATGTTGAGCATACAACAAGTGGTTATGAAGTTGCATACACTGACAACAACACTATAACGTATTTCATAAGCTACATGAAGGTATACTGTGTGTGTCAGCATGGAACACATCTTCACTATGCATTGATCTGCAGTGCTTGCTCATCATGAATATACTGTGTGTCATGCATGGCCCTGAGGGGAGGAGGGGGGTTACGACACCCCCCCCCCCGCCCCCGCCCCCCCCCCCCCCCCCCCCCAGTATCCGCCATTGTGTGTAGCAACTGACCAGCAACATACCTGAATTTTTTTAATTAATGCACACTACAAATTATAGAATTCAGACACGGTCTGCTTTTTACTTTTACCTATCTCCCTATTCACTCAAAACAGGTCAGGCATTGCTCTGTAATACTCACTACCCAGTACCATTTATACATTTAAATATAATATACTTACGTTTTGACATCGTGCTCACAAAAAGATGAATGATGTTTACCGCACACGTGCCTTACTTCGAAAGCGGTTAAAATGGCTACCGCCATGATCGTTTTCTTCCTTACGTGTTTCCGCATTCTGATCAACCATCTGCATCTCAGACTAATGATCACGTACCCACACCTGTGATTAGAGGCAATATCCATCCGCCCGTCTGCTCCTGTTGCTACCATGCTTGGTCCTGTTCAGGCCTGCACCAGCTACTCCTCCTCATCCAGTTAGAGTAGCAGACGCAGGCAGGTCAACTCAATGATTTAATGCAATCCTCGTCCAGTATTGAGAAAAGCGGGTATGAGGTACATGTCAGTGATAGTGTTTGCATGTTAAACAAATCCATATACACAGGATGAGTTGCTTCTAGCTGGAAACGAGCATTCAATTCTGTGCGACCTTGAACAGGCAGCCAGACCAAAAATCAATTCTGGTTAGCTGCATACATGGTATATTATCTATAATAATAATAATAATAATAATAATATTATTTACAATATGCTCCAACGTCTTTCAGTGGCTGTACAAAGGGGCAATGCTGCCTCCATCCTAGGAACACTTTTTTCACCTTATACTACTGATTTTTAAGGTTATTATAATAGTGATAATAAATGTGCATTTATTACTGTTTATGTATTGTTTTGCATTAATTATTATATGATAATAATTAAAAAAAAAAAAAAAAAAAAAAATCTGGATATACATGCATGTAGCCGCATGGTATATTATAATTATCTATAGGGAATTACCATAAAGGTGCTGAAGAGGGACGCATCGAAGAAATATAGGAAGGATGCTGCTTCTGTTTTCGTAAAAGCTCGTTTAGGAGAGCTTCGTGCTGAAGAGCGGCGCAGGGTAAAGACATGTATATGCATGCATATATCGTACTGCATTGCCATGATGCGTTACATTATTCAAAGGTGCTCGGCTAAAAACCTTGCGATGTGTACCTCTCTTTGGCATGCAGTCAATTCATGGAGAAGTTCCTGCCCACGCTGAAGTTAGAGCGAGAAGCTATTCCGCTCTACCCCTGCCATGTGGCTATGCTGGTACGTGCTTACTTGGTGAATGCAACAAAACGCATTTATCTGCATAGAGCGGCTCGTTCCTATACAGCGCAAATACTGCAGAAGCGTGCTGAACCATAAAGACAAGATGTACAAGGGATTTGATGTGTGGTTAAGAATGAATTACCCGGAGGGCAAACCGACAGGATTCCAATTGCAGTCAGCGTTAGCTAAGGACGATGCATTCTTTAATCCGCCCACCAATCTCGAGTCCTAGCAGAACTCTCCAAGTTATTTGAAGATGCCACGCGATATGAGTCAATATAGTTTCTACATTAGACTAAGCTGGAACATTTACATACTCGTACATTGGATAAGTTCATATTTATCGCTCACATTTGATTACACTAATTATTATCCAATAAAGCGCTAATAAAAACTTTCTCTGGGCTAGTTCTATACATGTATACAATCTGAGGTGCTTATGACCGACTGTCTGGTAAATATTGTTGCCTATATATGTACCAAAATGCCAGGTAGCGCCATTCTGATAGTGAGAGTCAAAATAGTTGTGGCTAGCTATCGTACTATGTACCAAATATGGTCAACATCCTTTTACCAGAATGTTGCATTCACCATATCTGGTACGGTTTGTAACAATTTGGCTGTATATGCTGTGGCATCTGTAATTGTAGCACGTGATCATGTAAAGAGTTTAGTGGTCGGTATTGTACATTCAAACGTGCATTATTTCATGTCCTTACACATACGTACGTACCTACTACTAGTAGTCGTACCTGTATAATTCCTTTTCTCAAAAAAGAAAAAAAAAAACAACTTTGAAGCCAGAAACGGACAAATGCGCATGCGCAGTTTTTTATCGATCGGAAGTGCTTTTGTCAAAACTATTCTACAGATAAACATATTCCGGGCCCTTGAAAACATCAAAATGATTAGAACAAACTTTTCCAGGATTCCAAAACCTGTACGAACCCTGTAATAATACCGCATCAAACGGCAGGTTATGGCATATGATAATAGAGCTAGTCCCATGCATTTTTCATTATAAATTTAAGGCAGCAGCAAAGAATTCATTAGGTTAATAAGACTGCCGTGATATCTAATTCAGTCAAACTATATATCCAATAATTTCAGTATACAAAACACGGATCCTGAATTTTTCCCATGCTCCAGCTCCATACTGAGCGTTCACCACACCCGAGCCTGCACCGTTGAACGACGTAACTTGATTACCGTCAATGCGGAGGAAGGCTTGGGGAAACTGAACTGACTGGATAGTGTACTGTCCGTCTGCGTCCTGCCTCAGCAGAAATTTCTCATACGGTCCTACCCCGAATTGGCCTGTCACGCACGATTTGGTCCGCGTCTAATTTCGGTCCGGCCGGACCAAAAAAGGCTGCCTGAAATTGTCCGGCCGGACAATTTTAGGTGCTCAATTTTGTCCCACCTGGCATTTTTTGGTCCCATGTAGTTTTTTCCTTTGAAGGTGTCATCAGAATCAGGGGCAGACGAAGGTGACACTCTTAATTGAACTAGCCTACAGTTACAAGGTCAATGGAAAGTACCCTGAAGGATGCGATGCGAACAAGAAACGATCAATCAGAGGAAAGGCGGAAACAATTTTTTAAAGAATGGCGAATCATGGACTAAAAGAAGAATGAATGGAACGACTAAGGTGCGTGCGTGCAGCATGTAACTAAGTGCTCTTGGTGGCAAAAAGATTCTTAGACTCTTTGGTCATCGTTGATAAGCATGGTAGTAGGAGTCAAATTATGACTATAGAATCCCTCATTACAAGGATACGAAGTGTGCGTTGTTTGCATCGAATGTATAGCGTATGATTTTAGGGTCTTAGGATAATTCATCCGATTTCACCCGTCGTCGCTCTTTCGCATGTTGGTTGTGAGGCTCATTTTGGATGCATGTGAGAAGCAGAGGATTCTACATTCCTGCCATTCTGACCCTACGTCTGGCCATCTGGGAACAAAACGTACCATCAAAAGGATTAGAGAACGTTTCACATGGAAAGGACTCAACAAAGACGTTTTTCAACTAGTGATGGTTGCAATTAGTCATGCACATTTACTGACATGTTTTTACAGGTAGCATCCTGTGAGGCTTGCCAGAAGGATATTCTGATAAACTTGTTACTTCTACTGAACTTCATCCTGTTCACTTGATATCATGTAGCAATTGACTTTATTGGGCCGATTTCGCCAATTTCATTATCAGGATACAGGTCAGCTCTTTTTTTTTCATGGTATGCAAGGAATACTTGCTTTCACAGGATAGATTACACTTTATTTTTTACTTGTATGTATAGGTACATTCTTACACTGAGTGATCACTTTTCGAAATGGGTTGAAGCGGTTGCAGTTCCAACCAAAGAGGCACATCAAGTGGCAAGTGCACTATGCAAGGTATGTGCTGATCATTCATTGTGCACACTTTACCTTATTTTTAATGTACATGTATATCTAGATATTCATGAGCATGGGATTGCCCAGCATTTTGACAACAGACAATGGTTCTGAATTCAGGAACAAACTGAACAATGCAATGATGAAACAATACTCCTTACCATCCACAGGTACACAAAGTGTATAATTTTAGTAATATTAAGTCTTTTTTTGAGTAGTCAAATGGTACGTCTTGAAGAACGATACAATCAAACTTTGCAAAAAATGCTCTCAAAAGCAGTGATGGGACATAAGGAGATTTGGGATCAATTCATTGTCAGCATACAACACTTTGTCCCAGGAATCAACTAATTACACTCCATTTGAAGTGAAGTTCGGAAGAAAGGCGAGGATATACCTATTGGTGCAGACCTGCATGGAATCTATTTGTGAACTATTAAGTTTTTGCCAGAGCTTTATTTTTTAATTTACATTGTACTTAATACTTTTTTAGTTCAGCAAAGGTACCAAACACAGCCAACCACATGGAACATGTGTCCATACAAAGACAAAGGATTTTGAAGAATGTGAAGTACAATATCCTTGTTGCACAGGTATAAAGTATACATATTATACTGTGGCATCATGTACACTTTTGCTCCTAGGCTAAGCAAAAGCAGCAATATGATGCCAAACACGCTAGAGCCTCATTGTTTGAAATTGGTGCTAAGGTGGTTAAAAAGGATTTTGTTCGGAAGGGAGGGAAATTGGACCCCAAGTGGGTTGGGCCATACATTATAACTGCAAAGTTCAGCAAAGGATTTTACTCCTTGCAATCTGTTGCAAATTCTTCTGACTGTATCAAGCGTGTGAATGGTGCACACCTTAAGATGTTCTATAAAATACCCACAAGTCTCATGTTATATTTATGTGATACTTATATGCTGCATATTTTGTACTTTTATCTCGGACACAAACAGGCTGCCTAATGTGGTCTGTCCAACGGACCAAAACAGGCATAGTGGGACCATTTAGGGCAGCCTGAAATGGTCCGGCGGACCATTTCAGGCAGCTTGATTTGGTCCGCCGGACAATTTCAGGCAGCCTAATTAGGTCCGCCGGGCCATTTCCGGGTAGGACAAAATTAGGCGTGACAGACCCCATTATTTCCATTAAAACTGGTCACGCCGTTACCATCGAGACGGAGGAAGACGTTAGGAAATTGGACAGATTCAATCGTGACAACCAATCCTGCTCGACCTGTGTGGCATGGCAGTAAAAAACTGGCTATGAGGCACGGGCGGACGCCGGAATTTTGGAAGGGGGAGGGGGGGTTCGTCATGAATAATCAACAGGGGGAGGGTGCCGGAGGGGGTGTGCCCCCTCCCGCTCGAAGCGCGGAAGCTTTTGGGGGTCCCGCACTTGTGCACTGGATGATACGCTATATCACGTGGGGTGTTGTTAATTGCTTTCGTTAATAGTATTGATACTTAATTTTATTCATCATCAGATCTGAGGGGGGGGGGGGGGGGGGTCCGGACACCACCGACCCCCCCCCCCCCCCCCCCCCCCTGTATCCGCCACTGTGAGGAGCTCTGTATACTCACTCAATGCTCCCAATTCCATCATGTCTGGTTCCGGTTCCGAAATTAGATCGAAGGATTGTTCATGGCGGACACGGATTCCGCAATAAAATTATTGTACATGGCGTCTATGGGTCAATCGCGCACAGTTTAGTACCAAAGACTCGGAGTGGAGCACTTAGGATGCAGTGACAAATAGCACATATTTTGTTCGCTTAATATTTTTGACCATTAGCCCATTATTCTATTTATTCGCCATTTTTAGAAAGTTGTTTGAAAGTGAAAGCCGCGCGTAATGCTTACAAAAGAAGAAACCGGCCCTTGTGCATAGGCTATTCACATTCACATTCATTACCATCCATGCACGTAATAACACATTTTTGGCCGACCAAACGCGGTAGTATGGCCCGCCTGACTAATGTTATCCCTGGTTGTCAGCTATATGAGTAACACACTGCTGCAACCGTCATCACCTGGCTAGCTTTTGTATATAGAGCTAGGTAACGAATGGTGTAAAGAAAATTAAAGGCATAAATGCGTTGACGTTCTATGCCGCCATCTCTGTGAAGATCACGCGTGTTGGATTTTGATCTGAAAGCACGAAACGTGTGCCAAACAACTTCCCACCGCGTGTGCGCTCCATATCAGTGTGCTCACCTGTATTTTAGGTGTTTTTTTTATTTCCACCGCCCCCCCCCCCCCCCCCCTCCCCCAACCGTCTCATGCAGCTAAAGGAGCGGTGACATAGTCACGACGATGATGAGCGAACGCAACGAACGCAAGGAACATGTGCTGAAGTAACAGTAAATAGCGGCTGCATGGAGCTTCGTCCTCCACTTCAATTAGTTAGCCACGCCCAAAGCATGAGTATTCTGCGCCCCCCCCCCCCCCCCCCGGCCCCTCACAAAATAATTTCTGGATCCGCCCATACAGAGGAGTGTTATATAGTGAGAGGTATGGCATGGAAGTTAATCCAGTCATCTCCTGGATCGATGTTGAATTATTAACTAACTAGGGTTATATGATCAAATTTGATGCTTAGTCCCGAGACCCTGCCCCTTTATCCCCACCCTCAAGAGTGTGTGATGGCAGTGATGATGATGTAGTCAGGTGATAGAAATATTAAAGTCAGGTGGCATATACCCCACCTTATAGCTTTCCTAATACATGCATGTATTCATATTGCCGTGCTATATACCTACTGTTCTATGAGTAGGGGAAAATATTATATTCACTGTCTATTGCAGGAGGCAATTTTAAGTGCACAAGAGTCAGTTGGTATGCCCCCCCCCTCCCCACTACCATATGCTACCTAAACTTCAGAGCAGGGTTGGATCTAGAAATTTTTGCGAGGGGGGCGGGGGGCAAAACGGAGGGGTGCATAATATTAATGCTTTGGTCATGGGTAACTAATAGTGGAGAGGGATGTGGGGCGAAGCCTAAGCCTCTTTAAACTATTACTATGATTTCTCACATTATATTTTCATAGTATCACCATGACATACGTCACCGCCCTTGATGCTGTAATATTCTTACTTGGGGGGGGGGGGGGGGATACTGTTCTATCCATGTGAATGATTACACAAAAAAGCAAGGAAACAAGGTCTTATCAGAAGAGAAAATGTAATAGTTCTATATTTAGCACATTTCGAGAGCGTGTGCTAAATATAGGACAATTACATTTTCCCTTCTGATAAGACCTCGTTTCCTTGCTTTTTACACCACCAATTGCCTTCAAATCCTATTATACCACCAACATTCTCACAGAGAATGTTTTTAGTTACTTGTCTTCAATATCCTTTGCATCATGAAATCTGTTACCATGGAGAAATACCTGGAGACTTGTCAGTGTATATACATTCTTAGTAAATACAGACATACATGTATACATATAACCAGTGGAATATAAGAACAAGTCGCAGCAAAACCTATTACAGCTGTGCCTTATACTAATTATAAAGGCCACCAATCAAAAACTGTGTATATCATTATATTATAAAGTGACCTCCCACAGTAGTTTATAAAAAGGCATCACACCATTTTTTCAAACAATCATAGCAATCCAGCTGTTCTTGCAGCCCAGCCTCACATGCGCCATTCAACCACTCCACAAAGAGGTCTTTATCCTTCTTCAGTAAGAGAAATTGTCCCAGAACAGTGTACGCCTTGTCAAAACCTTTCCTGGCAAGGCAATGGCCATGCTTTTCCGTGATACCATCTAGTGCAGTCACTGGCTTATCCCCCATTGGTTCACTTTCAAATGGTGCCGCATGATTTAGTAAGATTGGGTCCCTTGTACCTGTACCTTCAGTGAATGCCAATGCACGTTCAGTAATTGGTTTGTGACATTCTGTAATGGGCTGTACAGTCTCTGATTTATTATCAACTACTTTGCACGCATCAAATAGTTTGCTCTCTGGTGCAGTGAGTGCTATGCCTTCTGCACAAAATCCATGAAGATGTGGAGCAGTCAGTGGAGAGCTTACTTCATGCTGCTGTGAAACTGACGAGCTTACTTTGTCTACAATACATGCATACACAAGAGAGGGAGTGAAAGTAGAACCAAATACATAAATTCATGTAGCACAAGAGATCATGTCACATATTTCTGAGAACAAACCTACATGTACAGGATATCAATTCCACAATGCAACAGTTCATACATGCACTGCAGTACAGTTTTAACGACTAATCAATTCACTTCCTATCATCACATGGGGCACAACATGTACATAATAATATCTCTGGCATTGTGTGCTAGTGCAGTATACATGCATCAGGTCGCAAGTAATACTCTTATTTTTACACATTAATCTTTAATTGTATGCGAGGGACAAATTAAAATAAGTACATGTACAGTCATGTACATGTATATGAGACAGTGTCCACCATAATCATTCTTGTGATACCTTTTCAAAATTTCCAGGACAAGCTTGTAATAGAAAAGTAGCAATTGGCATTGAAATGTGTAGCTATTTTTAAATTCAGTGCCTTATCCTTGCTGCGCGAGGACTCAAAATTGTCATGGTGGAAAAGCAAAAAGTGTTGCATGAGCTTAATTTAGTTTATCCATCTACATGTAAATTTGCACTAAAGGAAGGTATGCAGACATCATGAAGGTAGCGGGTGCACTTGCAAGAAGAGCTGATAAGGGAACCTACTGGTACAGTACATGTAAGCATAATACCAGATACACATTACTGTACCATCCAACGTAACATGTACACAAGTATGCAATACTATACATTGAGCACAACACGTGATGGTGACGTACGTCTGTGTGCAGGATATCTCTCAGCTACTTCTCTAGCAAGCTTTGGATACCTTCCTCCTGCCCCACTGCCTATAGCCATCACCAGAGTCCTCCAGCTAGGGAGTCCATATTTGGAGTGAGGGTAGTCCTGATTCAGCCATTTCTCGATGGCTAGATCAAGACACCTTGCTGGGACAGCACGACCCTCCAATTCTATCTCGCTAACGGTGAATGTAGTCAGACCAAGAGCAGTGGCTAGACTCTTCCATGTCCCTGCCAATGGAGTGAGGTGCTGTCTAACCTCTAAAAAATCGTCGCTACCTGCATGTGAGTGATAGCGCAGGTAACACGTAGGTGAGGAGTGAGAATTGAAACATAAACACTTCCTCCATATGTAGTTTAGGCAGTCGCACATTAGCATCCAACACCACACCCTCCCTCAGCCAGCAGCTATCTGTCATCAACCTGAATGTGACAGTATTTTATTTGTTGTTGAAAATTTCACTTTGTCTAAACACTCCATTACTAATGTACATGCAATGGAGAACTGATTTTTTGTCCAATCATTATTCAGACCTGAACAGCCTCCACAAGAAGTCACACCAAATGACATCACATTGAATTACATGAGAACACATGCCCTTATTACTACTTCTATTAAACAAAGATGGTTCAGTGCAGAGTATTACAAGTTGGTTACAATAAACATAGACAAATTGTTCAAACTGGGACTCAGTCAGTGGCAGTAAATCCAATCGCTCTGATTGGAGCCCACTGCTGTTGATTTTATTCAACAAACCATTAGCAAGTATGGCTGAGGCATAAACAAGGAAGAAGAGTGTTTATGCCCATGGAGCATCAGCAACAACAAGAGCAGGACTAATGAACCAGACAGATGCTGCTTAGGGAGTGAACCACATGTACTGTGATGAACTTCAGGTACCCCCACCCTCCTCCTCTGCCCCCACCCCCCTCTTCCTCTGCCCCAACCCCCCTCCTCCATCCTCACCCCCTCCTCTGCCCCCACCCCCTCCTCCGCTCTCACCCCCCTCCTCTGCCCCAACCCCCCTTCTCTGGCCCAACCCCCCTCCTCTGCCCCCACCCCTTCCTCCGCCCTCACCCCCTCCTCTGCCCCCACCCCCTCCTCCACCCTCACCCCCCTCCTCTGCCCCCACCCCCTCCTCCGCCCTCACCCCCTCCTCTGCCCCACCCCCTCCTCTGCCCCAACCCCCCAGTATTTCTGATGTTGTGCAAGAGGCTGCAGATGTGACCTTCACCAAACAACGATGTGGTCACTGTTATTGGAAAAGTTGTGTGGCCCGTTAGGCTCCAGCCGTCATTCCATTCAAGATGGCGCTTCAAGGATTATGTGGACAAAAATGTGATTGGGACAACCACAACAGAATTATTAGACATATCAGGTTTTTTCAGGGATGGGACACAATAACAAATCGTGTTACCCATCGTTAGCATAATGCCTGTACTGTACATGTAAATGGACTAACTATAACATGGAGAAATCACCCATACATAAACCCATACATTGCGGTCATCAAACTGAATTCTAAATGACCTTAGAAAATACACTAAATTCAAACTGACAATACTATAATCCATTGCAAGGAATGTTAAACATCAAGACAAAGTACTCACGGCAGGCATCTTCAAACAATTTGAAACAGTTTGTGCACAAGCAGTACTGCCCTCCATAGGCTCACGCTTGTGTAGGACACAATGAGGCATAGGATATGAAGTCTAATCAAAAATCTTTTTTTGCAAAATTGGATCGCAATTTGATTGGACGCAGAAATTTGGGTGCATGCTCAAATTGTTTACAGCTCTTGTAGCATTGTACAATAATGTCTGCGTAAGTTGGGCGACAGGCACAAGACTACATGTAGATGCATCACACACCCACAACTATTATATTAGGTTTTATACATGCATGTACAATGAGTACATAGGGCCATGACAGGATGCAAGATGCCATTGCTACAGTATGTGACGTCTTCTGAATTACAGGACAAAAAAATCTGTTCTCTGCTACATGTACGTACATGTAATAACCAATGTTTCATTTCGTGTACAAACACTAACAAATCATCCAATACTAAACTATTAGTAATACATGCAGACATGTACACGTACCGAAAACATCTTGGTCAACATATTCAAAATATTTGCCTGGAAAGAAGGCATACATGTATAAAATATGCAGCAATAAATTTTCCCCTCTGTCCGAAGTCATGCACTATGCACATTTGAGTTCTTTATCACATACATGTAAGACTTCTATGCAACCACCAGGGTTCATCGATAAAAAACCACAGGGGGGGGGGGGGGGGGGGCAAAAGTTAAGCTGATACTTCTTACAGGGGGTGATTACAAAGGCAAGTGTTGTTGTGTGTACTAATCTTATGATGCAAGATCGCTCCGTATTTGCAAAGGGGGAGCAATAAAATGGCAAAGGTGGGTATGTGGGGGGGGGGGGGGTCACTGCCCAAATGATCTGTGGAATTGTTCATCCCCCAATAACCCAATAATGTATGTTATGTTACAACTAATCCGTGACTATCCTCCCTTGGAATACAGTGTAGTATACATGTATTTACCCTAATGAAAAATGAAACATAAACCATATGCTCATACTTCCACTGTAACACATGCGTGGTCATAGAACATTAGATGGAGTTTAAAAGATACAACTATATACATGTATATACATATATATATATATATACATACATGGATGTGGATATGCATGTACACTCGATCCCACGTGGGCACGCACCATGTAATGGCATAAGTGGGGGAGGGGAGGGGGAGAGGGTGGTGCAGTGTAACTGTGTCCTACACTTTCATAGAGGGAGCAATGCACATACCCCCCGACCCCCCACTTTTAAAGGGAGCGTTATACAGTTCTATGTTAGTACAGGTGCAACATGAGATGGAGACTACATTATAATTACAAGAGGCATTTGAAAGGGGGGGGGATGCTTGCTGCTGCCCCTTATCACTGACAACACACCACACACACACATACACAGCATTTTTAAAAGCTTGCTGGCTTTTTTTTTGGGGGGGGGGGGGGGGGGGGGGGGCAAGGGCTATTCTGAGGGAAGATAAGATATAATTTATCCAGAGGGTAAAATTATCGGTGGAGAGAACATGTGCACTATTCATAGTTTAAGAGTGACGTTGAAGTGAGGTAAATATATATGTGACTAACATGACCAGTGGGTGGGGAAACTATATACCCATTGCAGCCAGAAGACTCCACACCGACGCATTTCCCTGCAATCTGAGCTCGGCATTTGCCAGTTCATATACGTTTTCCAAGGGCCTTTTCTCGAGGTCAGAGATATCGGAGCATTCACAAATGATGTCACGCTGATCATATGCACGTACATGTATGGTTCGCCCTAACGTGACATGTCGATGTGGTCCGTGGGCGAAAAAACAGACCGATCGAATGCCTGACCGGGTGCTACTCCTAACATACGGTACTGCTAACTGTAAGTAAGCATGCACCGTTTTTAATGGGCGGGTGATTTAACCCTGGTATTGACGGCATAAAAGTATAACTGAAAAGTGGAGGAAATATACTAGATCTAGTATACTAGATCTAGTATGTACGGATGCAGAATTCGTGCCAATTCAAGCTAGTCATAACTACACTTCCTTTATATGAAATCACACGCCACACAATAGTACACACAAAATATCCCCTTGCCGGTAATAAACACAACTGCGTAGTCTAGAAGGTTGTTGTTTACCTGCCATGGCGATCGAGCGTTAATATATTCGTATTAAAGAGCGCCATGAAAAACGTTATCTCATTAAAATTAAATTGTAACAGGAAATGCATATAATGAGATGTTCATATTGTGTTCTTCTATTAAAATAACGATCTTTTCCTCAACCTCAGGTAGCACGCCCAGAAACCAGGGACAACAGAGGCGTTATATGTTATTATATGATAAACTAGTTCGTAGCCCAGCCATATTGCTAGTACAGAATAGGATTTCAAAAAAGCGCGATCACCCATTTATCAGTCGATGTACAATTGTACATTTATCCTCGCGGACTGTATCAGAGATATAAATGTACGACTGTATCAAAACGTTGCGAGCCATACCTATGGCCACAAGTGATAAAAACATTCTCTATGCGAGAAGGTTGGTGGTATATAGGAATCAAAGGCGGTGGTGGTGTAAAAAGCAAGGGAACAAGGATTGTGATTGAAAAGGAAAAAAGAGATAGACCTATATTAGCAGCATGTCGTCATGTTTAACTGTGTGTGCTAATATAGGTCTATTTCATTTTTCCTTTTCAATCACAATCCTTGTTCCCTTGCTTTTTACACCACCACCGCCTTTGATTCCTATATACCACCAACCTTCTCGCATAGAGAATGTTTTTATCACTTGTTTCCTACATTTTTTGGTAGATTTAGTATTGTATTTAGTTCTTGAAAAGTAACCATGTAGCAAGAATGTCAAATGACAGTTTTATTTTAGAATCTCGTGGCCATGCAATTTTTGAGGTGTGGGTGTACCATTAAAACACACAGTATTACTATTTAAACAATAAGTACAAGTATTTCATTTATAACCCAGGAGCATGTCATCTTGTATAGGATATACTGCTGTATATTCTGGACCAGGATATACTTCTGTATATCCAGGATATATAGCAGGTAGAGCAGGTGGAGCTAATCCTGCAGCTGGAAATGGAACCACTCCTGGACCTGGACCTGAAACAGGTGATTTAAACAACCATTAGTTAAAACAAATCCTCCACTGGCAAGTGAAGCCATATAATACATCAGACAAAGATTACATGTACCCACTGATCTCACGCTATTATCAGATAAACCACAATACGTTGTCATCAGCAACTTTGATACTATTAGATATAAATTATGCACCACAATACACATTAACATTATTACGAAATTGTTGTCAGCGAACAGCGTGCACATATTTCAAACAACAGCACGGAGAGAGATGCAATATCTTCCGCTGTAACTGTTGCATAAAATATTTTAGCGATACACTATACATGCTATAATTTATGTCCAGATCCAACATTCATGGTGTAACGCACCTTCGGGGTGGTCGCTTTGATGGTCCTTTCAGTAGCGCGCTTGACACCTTGTCGTGTCTTGTATTGCACTCGTTTGGCATATCTGTAGGTGTACGAGTGGCTAGTTGTTGCCGGGTTTTTTTTCTGTAAGGGCGGTGGTGTGGGGGAGACACATTCTAATTGGAGCCTCTTGCTTCACATTATCTGCTGTAGACTGTATACCGTAGTATCTGATCGCGTATGTAGTTCCACCGACAGAATTCGAAAGTTATGCTATATAAGAAGCTATAGTATAGAAATCAATTCGGTCAAAACAATTATATGCGATAGTGTCGGGTACTTACGTGTATGGTAGTTTTGGCTTTCATTTCAAGCTGCGTAACGAATGATAAGAGTTGAGAGTAACGCACAGGCGTCATGCAGAAAATGATACCTTGAATATTCGTCAGGAGCCTTCCTATAACGTTATCGCTGCTCCATTCCGTTTCTCAACCATTTGGCATTATGGTTGGACATTTATACATGGAGCCGTAGGGACCCGAAAAGGCTCTTGGATTCAGTGCGTATACCTCTTCCACAGCGTGCGGGAATATTAAGAATTTGAATCACGCCCACGACACGTGGCTATTATTGCATTTAAAAATAGCTAGCTGATGTAATTGGGTATTTTTAACCGAATACCAAATGAGGTACTATTCGCTTTAGTTAATTGCCCGAACAGTTAGGCGTCTAACAGACCCCCGAAGATAACCTGCGGACGCATCCTGAAGCGATTGGTACACTTGGCGTGCTTTACAAACGTTCCTGTCGTGAGTTATACTCTCCGGAAGGAAGAAGAAGAAGAAGAAGCCGACGGAGGAGAAATTTTAGGTGGGACTGGGTACGGACGATGGGGACGAGTATTTTTGTTCTCTAAAAGTACACCGTCTTGTGACACAAATACAACGCAGAACTGTTGTCCTTTTTTATATCGCTCGAATGCCACTAAGAGCAAAGTGACCCGATTCTTAAATGTCCCGCTAGACGTGAGTGACGTTTTTTTAATGACATTCATGATACTGTTGGATTCCTATATGGAACCTACTCGCGTAGGTTCCAATATTGGCCTGCCATAGCATAAGCAGTAGTGGATTGTAATCGTTCACTCTGCATTCCTGTTCAGCTCGAGGAAGAAAATATATTTTCTTCCTTGTCTTGAGGCATTCCTCCACTGGGTTTAGCACAGCATACTCAGTACAGTCACGTGGAAAACCAAATCTGCATTTGGTAATAAACCCATTTTTAAGCTTCTGTCTGCGCTTGCAATAGTTAGTGCATTTATGCATCTGATATTTAGTAACCAATGCATGGAGTTCAGGGTTGAGAGAAGCGTCAGGGATTCTGCACGTAATGCGTTCTTGAATCCATGCAAGTACTTCTTTTGGATCACTCTTACCAATCATTGGTGCCCCCTCAATCCACAGAAGCACATGGTAGTGAGGGGCCCCTCGCATCTGGTATTCTTTTTTCCAAAAGAAATGTTCCACTACCCCAAGCACAGATCCTTTTAGTATAACAGTGTTAAACAAATCATGAAAATTTGAAGAAAATTTTCTGGACACTGATACAGGATCTTCAACGCAAAGCTTAGATATGGGATAGCTAGGAGGATGATCATTGACCTTCCTTAGGTACCTATCTATGTGCTCTGAGTTGTACTCTGCACAGCTAAAAGTAATGAAGAGCGTAGGCGATCCATACTCTCTCAGCATGCATTTCAATTCACTGCTCCTATGGAACCAGTACTGCTTGGTTCCACGCACAGACTGAAATATGGTGGAAAGATTTGCCTCAATATTTTCATCAGATTTAGAAACTCCTGCAAGAAACTGGTTCACAGGCATTTTACCTTTAGCAGTACTTTTAAGAACATTGTAAATGCCTGCTGAAATCTGCCGCATTTCTTGCAACCACAGTAAAAAGAATACGTATTGTGGATCTTTTCGAAATCGAGAATCTTTGTGGAGCAGCCGTGATTTGGCATACTCTGATGCTGATATGTGTATGTCCCGAGGGTGGAATTCACCAAACTGCCCGGATGGAAAGAGTGTTGGAAAACACATTACATCTAGATATCTCTGTCTACTTTCAATAGGATCATCTTTAACATTTTGCATCTTGTACTGCTCAACGTCCATCATTACTGACCCTTGTTGGTCTAACGATCGAATAGTGTATGCCTGTAAAGCAGCTACATCATCAGCTGATGCCTTTTCCAACATTGTGCAGGAAGCCTTGTCAACTACCTCAACTACATTTCTAGCTGCCTCATCTAATGATGCATCATCTATGTTTTTATAAAGCCAATTTATTTCTTTTAGTTTTTTTATAGCTAGCTTCACTGCATTTACATCCACCAGGGTTTGCCATACTATTTTATTTTTTGTTGGAACACCATTAACGATTATGTACAGCTGTGGGTCAGGCAAAGCCACTAGCTCAGTTCCACCTATTTGAACTTCAGATAAAGTGTCCCACGTATTCTTCAGTGGCAGTGGCAGAAAGAACATGCAACCTCTACATGCTTGCAGTGCATTGTATGCTGGTACTTTACCAGAATATGTACCCAACCTCACTATTGTCTGAAATGCCTTTGCCCTCTGAATCAACTGTTTACTAAGAGCATCTAGTGACTTCAGTTCATCTGGTACAGGTTCTGTGAGAAGCCCATTAAGGACACACCTAGCTGGTATGGCATTCTTATTAAGAAAAGGTCCACAATAGCGGCACACATACACCTTTTCTGCATCACTGTTTAGCACTATGTGGTATTTCAAAGTCAACCAAGCATCTGTGTTGTATTTTTCTAGGCTAAAGTTAACACAAGACACCTGTTTACGCTGACACAAACGCTCACAGCAACAACAGGGAAACTCTGGATCATCTTTGAACTTTGATTGTAGCGTGGCCATGAGGTCAGCATGAGTAACTTTCAAGTGTCTCTCAATGCAGCCTAGACCAAATGATGAGTGGTCTTCACTAACTACAACATGCTCAGCTCCATCCTCACTGAATAAGTTGGACAAGCTCCCCTTCAAGCCCAGTAAAGCTATCAGGTCATCAATATCCCCTGCCTGAAGGGCTGAATCAATAGCCTTAATGGTCATATGGCATTTGCGGGCAGAGTACAGAACCCTAGTAAACATCCGCAGTACAGGATAGTGAGGTGCAGCTGCTCTAATTACCCTCAATGGACTGGAGCATTCTGGAAGATCACAATAAATGAGATGACCTAGATGCTCGGAGCTATCGTGGTGAACATGGCTACATCCTGAATCAAGGTCATTAAGCCCTGCTCGAAGATCTTCAACAGACATTTGGAACAGTGACTTTGTCCTCAACACTAATGCTAATTCGTCATGAGTGAGAAGGCGACACTCGTTTGTACATTTCCATTTCAGTGGTCGCATGGTATCCTTATTCCTGTCCCCTATCTCCTCTGCCACTGCACACCTACCATTGAGGTCTACTGGTATGGCACCAGGTCCTCTTGTGTTAGTGTAAGAAGTGTCAAAGAAATAGGGTTCAGAGCCAGCTGTATGATACCTATTCCCAACTAAAATATCATTTTCTTCTAATTTAATTGCATTAACTTCACGGATAGCTTTTAGCAATGACCCTGCATTTGCTCTTCGTGCACTCAATGCTTTAGCGAGTAATGCATCTGCACTAATCTTACTTACTGCCGCATGTGCAGATCTAGTAATTACCTTTTGAGCTAGCCATGGATGGGTCTTACAAAAGGCATCATTTGCTTCACTTAAAAGCTCACTATTCCTAAGAATAGATTTTTCTAGACCACCATTATACTCCGTTAGTACACGAGAGTTGGGTTCATACAGGGAGTAGCTACATGAGAGAAGGAGATGGTTGCAGTCATTAATTTTCACCTAAAGTTGTTTAAACAACCCTCAGTTAAAAGGTAGCATTGGCAGTGGCAAAGCCATATAATACAAAGATTACATGTTCTCACGCTATTATCAGATAAACCATGCACCACAATACATTATCATCAGCAACTTAGCAGGGCCGGGTTCGTAACCATGGAAACCCGTAAATCAGCTATTTTACGGGTTTCCCTGGTTACGAATCCCCGGCCTGCTTGACACCATAATATTACGAAATTGTCTTTGACGAACAGCGTGCACACATTTCAAACAGCACTAAGAGTGGAGAGAGATGCAATATCTACCGCTGTAACTGTTAAATAAAATATTCCTTCCATTTTAGCGATACACTATGGCATGCTCATAATTTATGGATTCAACATTCATGCTGTAACGCACCTTTGGGTGGTAGCTTTGTCTGTCCTTTCAGTAGCGCGCTTGACACCGTGTCGTGTCTTGTATTGCACTCGTTTGGCATATCTGGCAGCATCGGGGTCTTTCCAGTAGCGACTCCTTTTAGATGCCCGAACGGTATCAGAATAGTCCTTGTACTTTGCTCTTTTAGAAGCACGGTTTTCATCAATGTCATTCTGATATCGCTGTCTTTTAGTAGACCTCGTGGATTCAACATCAGCATAGTAGCTGTCGCGAACAGAGGCCTTCTTTTTCTCAGGATTAGCCTTGTAGCTTTCGCGAACAGAGGCCTTCTTTTTCTCAGGATTAGCCTTGTAGCTTTCGCGAACAGAGGCCTTCTTTTTCTCAGGATTAGCCTTGTAGCTTTCGCGAACAGAGGCCTTCTTTTTCTCAGGATTAGCCTTGTAGCTTTCGAGAACAGAGGCCTTCTTTTTCTCAGGATTTGCCTTGTAGCTGTCGCGAACAGAGGCCTTCTTTTTCTCAGGATTTGCTAAATAGCGCGCACGGGCTTTAGCTTTACACTCTTGCGATGACTTTATTTCTAACACTTCGTCTTTGGTTTGGAGGTATTCCGCTCGTTGTTGCAATCTCTTCTTCTGTTTACGTGAAGGCATTTTTTAGCCCAAGTGTGTTAGATTGCATGGGAAAACCAACGAATTTAATAACGGCTGGTTATTTTATATTGGCTGCGTAATCGGAACCTACGCGAGTAGGTTCCATATAGGAATCCAACAGTATCATGAATGTCATTAAAAAAACGTCACTCACGTCTAGCGGGACATTTAAGAATCGGGTCACTTCGCTCTTAGTGGCATTCGAGCGATATAAAAAAGGACAACAGTTCTGCGTTGTATTTGTGTCACAAGACGGTGTACTTTTAGAGAACAAAAATACTCGTCCCCATCGTCCGTACCCAGTCCCACCTAAAATTTCTCCTCCGTCGGCTTCTTCTTCTTCTTCTTCCTTCCGGAGAGTATAACTCACGACAGGAACGTTTGTAAAGCACGCCAAGTGTACCAATCGCTTCAGGATGCGTCCGCAGGTTATCTTCGGGGGTCTGTTAGACGCCTAACTGTTCGGGCAATTAACTAAAGCGAATAGTACCTCATTTGGTATTCGGTTAAAAATACCCAATTACATCAGCTAGCTATTTTTAAATGCAATAATAGCCACGTGTCGTGGGCGTGATTCAAATTCTTAATATTCCCGCACGCTGTGGAAGAGGTATACGCACTGAATCCAAGAGCCTTTTCGGGTCCCTACGGCTCCATGTATAAATGTCCAACCATAATGCCAAATGGTTGAGAAACGGAATGGAGCAGCGATAACGTTATAGGAAGGCTCCTGACGAATATTCAAGGTATCATTTTCTGCATGACGCCTGTGCGTTACTCTCAACTCTTATCATTCGTTACGCAGCTTGAAATGAAAGCCAAAACTACCATACACGTAAGTACCCGACACTATCGCATATAATTGTTTTGACCGAATTGATTTCTATACTATAGCTTCTTATATAGCATAACTTTCGAATTCTGTCGGTGGAACTACATACGCGATCAGATACTACGGTATACAGTCTACAGCAGATAATGTGAAGTAAGAGGCTCCAATTAGAATGTGTCCCCCCCACACCACCGCCCTTACAGAAAAAAAAAACCCGGCAACAACTAGCCACTCGTACACCTACAGATATGCCAAACGAGTGCAATACAAGACACGACAAGGTGTCAAGCGCGCTACTGAAAGGACCATCAAAGCGACCACCCCGAATGTGCGTTACACCATGAATGTTGGATCTGGACATAAATTATAGCATGAAAAGTGTATCGCTAAAATATTTTATGCAACAGTTACAGCGGAAGATATTGCAGCTCTCTCCGTGCTGTTGTTTGAAATATGTGCACGCTGTTCGCTGACAACAATTTCGTAATAATGTTAATGTGTATTGTGGTGCATAATTTATATCTAATAGTATCAAAGTTGCTGATGACAACGTCTTGTGGTTTATCTGATAATAGCGTGAGATCAGTGGGTACATGTAATCTTTGTCTGATGTGTTATATGGCTTCACTTGCCAGTGGAGGATTTGTTTCAGGTCCAGGTCCACGAGTGGTTCCATCCATGTCCAGCTGCAGGATTAGCTCCACCTGCTCTACCTGCTATATATCCTGGATATACAGAAGTATATCCTGGTCCAGAATATACAGCAGTATATCCTATACAAGATGACATGCTCCTGGGTTATAAATGAAATACTTGTACTTATTGTTTAAATAGTAATACTGTGTGTTTTAATGGTACACCCACACCTCAAAAAATTGCATGGCCACGAGATTCTAAAATAAAACTGTCATTTGACATTCTTGCTACATGGTTACTTTTCAAGAACTAAATACAATACTAAATCTACCAAAAAATGTAGGAAACAAGTGATAAAAACACTCTCTATGCGAGAAGGTTGGTGGTATATAGGAATCAAAGGCGGTGGTGGTGTAAAAAGCAAGGGAACAAGGATTGTGATTGAAAAGGAAAAATGAAATAGACCTATATTAGCACACACAGTTAAACATGACGACATGCTGCTAATATAGGTCTATTTCTTTTTTCCTTTTCAATCACAATCCTTGTTCCCTTGCTTTTTACACCACCACCGCCTTTGATTCCTATATACCACCAACCTTCTCGCATAGAGAGTGTTTTTATCACTTGTGTACCTAGTGATGTAATGCGCTATTTGTAGATCAACGCCAAATAAGGAACTACTCGCTTTATTTAATTGCCCGATCAGTTAGGCATCTAACAGACCCCCAAAGATAACCTGCGGACGCATCCTGAAGCGATTGGTACACTTGGCGTGCTTTACAAACGTTCCTGTCGTGAGTTATACTCTCCGGAAGGAAGAAGAAGAAGAAGAAGCCGACGGAGGAGAAATTTTAGGTGGGACTGGGTACGGACGATGGGGACGAGTATTTTTGTTCTCTAAAAGTACACCGTCTTGTGACGCAGATACAACGCAGAACTGTTGTCCTTTTTGATATCGCTCCATTGCCACTAAGAGCGAAGTGACCCGATTCTTAAATGTCCCGCTAGACGTGAGTGACGTTTTTATAATGACATTCATGATACTGTTGGATTCCTATATGGAACCTACTCGCGTAGGTTCCGATAGTTGTGTCTGAGCTTGGCATTACGTAATAACCACGCCTTCCGCTGTCAAAAAAAAAAAAAAAAAGCGTGAAGACTAGTTAGGAAGAAGCAGCACACCGCAGCGAGTACAAACACTGTGTAGGTAAACCTTTTTATTGTACCTTCCATTAAGTGCTTTTCGTTATCGCACGTATGCCTCCCTGGAGTATTGAAATGTACGCATGTGTGTGTTACAAGTGCGTCGTTGTTTTTTGTGTAGTTTACTTTATGTATTGCCCACGTCCGTACGTATGCAAGTGCTCTAACGTGTGCGTATGTGTGTGTGTGTGTTCATCGTTTAGCTGTGATATCCCCCCCCCCCCCCCCCCCCCCCCCCTCCCTTCCACGGGCCCAACCCCGTCGTTCTCCCCGCATTGTTCTCGGAACACCCTCAGCCTTCGGAGTAACGGTTGCAATGACGTATTTACTGGGGCATGTGCCAAATTATAGTACGTCGCTTTGGCCGTCGTATTAGTACCCGATATTTGACCACTTTTCCTTAGGAGTGCGTACCTACCAGTAACCTGCACACACGCACACACACACGCACACACACGCACACACATACACGCACACACACAATACACCCAAGCTCTTCATTGCACAAGTTCAATATGTAGTGTTTTAATAGGCAGACACAAGCACATGTAACTCATTACTCACACACTCACTCCTGCAAAAGCATGCCTTGACACCTCAAAGTTTTTACACCCCCTCACACAGCTACACTTATAACACATCCATCCATATACGTTCCTATTTCCATGTGTGTATTTTTTAGCTGTGTTATTTTTTCATAATGGTAAACTTTGCTGGATAATTTATGAGACTAGCTCACCTACAGTAAAGCATTCTGGGGCATTTGGACACATTTGGGTACACCAGTTATCGACATCCTTGACTTTGGTGAAATGGATGCACCTCACTTTTCATGTATGGGGTGATGCCAAACCTACCACCATCACCATTGTTATGCCAACATCTTATTTTGACGTGCGTTCAAATTGTGCTGCATTGTGTGTGTGTGTGTGTGTGTGTGTGTGTGTGTGTGTGTGTGTGTGTGTGTGTGTGTGTGTGTGCTGTGTATGTGTGTGTGCATGCGTGTGTGCGTGTGTGTGTGTGCATGCGTGTGTGCATGTGTGTGTGTGCATGCGTGTGTGCGTGTGTGTGTGTGTGTGCGTGCGTGTGTGTGTGCGTGTATATGCATGCATGCATGTATGTATGTATGTACGTATGTACGTCAGGCAGGAGGTATAGGCAAACGTACGCACATATTAAAATATGTACATACATACCTACATACATACATACATACTTACATACATACATACATACGTACATACATACATACATACATACATACACGTACACATAGTATACTTGTATCTACATGTAATAGGGGTTCATGCTGGTTTGTGCATGTGATTCTTGTACTGTAAGTGCATTTTCAGCTTGCATTATAATGTTGATGGGTGTGGCCTATATTCATAGCATACCTGGACATGGTGGGTGTGGTTTATTGAGAGGGCTGTACACACAAAAGGTGTGTACATGTTCATGTATGGATAGTGTAGAATGAGGAGGAGGGGTAAGGAGGCTGTGAGGGGTAAGGAGGCTGTGAGGGGTGAGGAGGCTGTGAGGGGTGAGGAGGCTGTGATGGGTGAGGAGGCTGTGAGGGGTGAGGAGGCTGTGAGGGGTGAGGAGGCTGTGAGGAGTGAGGAGGCTGTGAGGGGTGAGGAGGCTGTGAGGAGTGAGGAGGCTGTGAGGGGTGAGGAGGCTGTGAGGGGTGAGGAGGCTGTGAGGGGTGAGGAGGCTGTGAGGAGTGAGGAGGCTGTGAGGGGTGAGGAGGCTGTGAGGGGTGAGGAGGCTGTGAGGGGTGAGGAGGCTGTGAGGGGTGAGGAGGCTATGAGGGGTGAGGAGGCTGTGAGGGGTGAGGAGGCTGTGAGGGGTGAGGAGGCTATGAGGGAAGAGAAGGGGCAGAGGGAGGAGAGGGGGCAGAGGGAGGAGAGGGGGCAGAGGGCAGAGAGGACACTTGGATGTCCTTACCATAGCACATTTAAGTGGGTGTTGTGGCATGTGTTACATCAGTGAAGCAATGTCTGGTATGTGTGTGCATGTGTGTGTGTGTGTGTGTGTGTGTGTGTGTGTGTGTGTGTGTGTGTGTGTGTGTGTGTGTGTGTGTGTGTGTGTGTGTGCATATACGTGTGTGTGTACATTGTGTGTGTATGTGTGTTTTTGGACCTATGTGTTCAGGTGTGCAATGTGCACAAACTGATCATGACTCAACTAAGGAAGTGATTACAAAAGTAGTAGCAAATTTTGCAACCTTACAACATAGCACATGTATGCACCTGAGGGGAGCCACCAGTCTATGAATATTGTTGGCACATGTGTTGATTGCATCACTTTGATGTGTTGATGTGGGCTGGGCATGTGGAGCCCCACCACCACCCACCAGCAATGTCACACACACACACACACACACACACACACACACACACACACACACACACACACACACACACACACACACACACACACACACACACACACACACACTACATGTACTTGGATTGTTCTGGTTGTGCTCTCCACGTACATGTACACATGTGATACCAATCCATGTGCAGGTCTATTTAAAAAACATGTGACCCCATGTACATGTATGTATCAGGTATGTGTAATTCAATGCTGATACATGTATGTAGCTGTACATTTACATGTATGTGCGTGTATGTATTGGATGTGATGCTGATACACATAGCTGTCAGAAGCTATGCTCCACCAGTCCACCCACACAACTGGATCTCTCTACTTCAACCTCTTTTAACCCCTAGTCTACATTGTGTTTAGGGTTCCAAGGGAAGGGTAGGAGGGGGTTAACAGGTCATTCATTTCCTGCATACATTCATGTCCAGACTTGGGCAGGTTAGGGCAGGTTAGGGCAGCTTAGGGCAGGTTAGGTCAGGTTAGGGCCCTCAAAGCTGTTGGCACACATTGTGTCCATAATGTAAATTTGATTTGATGTGTTGTATTGACTAGGAAATCCTTTGCATTAATCATTTGAAGCACTCCCTTGCTGCATGTATACTTGAATGGTGGCTTTTACCATGGTTACGACATGTGCTGCCATTTTTAGACTTGGTATGCTTGAATAGAGGCCAACGTGTACAGTATTTGGTGTTTAATCACAGGATGTGGTGGTGCATGGATCATTGTGCACAGCCTAGCACACCCACATGTCACTACTGCTAGTACATGTGTGGTTTGAAGCACAGGGATTGGTTTTCCCTTGTGTACATGCGTGCCTTGTTCACACACCAACCAGCACTCACAAACACATGCAACAGATACATTTACGTGTACATGTGTGTAAGATACTGCGCGTATATCGTGCAAGTACATGTACGTGTGTTTTGGTTCAGTACATTACGTTTCGTTCAGTACATGATTTCCTCCATTCCTTGCTTTATGTCTCTTAGTGAGTGTACGTGTACATGCACACACGTGCAATATCTGTGAGTGCTTGCATTCCAACACATGTACAGCTTCTGTAGCTGTAGGTTCACCAACATCGTCTTACATGAATGCATAAACGTTCCAACGCACTGCATACATCCACGCATACATGTACACATGTGTGTAGCGGCCTTACGTCAGCCATGACACACAAGGAGGTTTGTCTTCAGCGGACAGTGGATGTCAACGGCCACCATGGCAGCTTTGGGTTCTCTGTGCTGGGAGGTGCAGGGACCAAGTTCCCCGCGGTGGTGTGTGAGGTGGACTCTGGTGGACCCGCCGCCCTGAGCGGAAAGGTTAGCAGTGCGGGGAGGTGGTTCGAGGTCATTACTGATTAGTGACCAGTACGTACATGTGCCAAAGTAGATGGGTGAAGTGCACACATATGGGTCCAATGTGCATGTGTATGTGTACCTGTATGTGTACATATGTACATGTATATGCTGCCTAAAGTGGTGTATGTTAGTACGTTTGGGTGGTTGTCTAGTCTTTGCATTTGTAGAAGTGTATCAGTATTCTATACATGGATGTACCTGTACATGTGTGTGGCTTCTCCTCCCCCTCCACCTCCCCACCTCCTCCCCATCGCCTCTTTCCCCCTTCTCTCTGTGTGTGGTAGTAAGCTGTCAGCTTTGGTAGTGTAGTGGAGTGGACATGAATTGGATCATAGCATTGTTGGAAGGGAGGGATCACAAAGGGTGTCATTCCTTGTCCATTAGGTACCTAGAGTGCACAATGCCTTTCATGGTCCAGGTCTCCACATCTTATTGTGTCCATTTCATTTTGTTTGATCACTTGTGGTGTTGGGGGTAATGCCTATATATGGGTGTGGCTTTAGGGGTGTGGCTATGTGGTATTGGCTGCCAGAGTTATTGTTTCCTTGCATTAAAGTTTGTGTGCAGTCCATACATGTATGTGTGCAGTCCATACATGTATGTGTGCAGTCCATACATGTATGTGTGCAGTCCATACATGTATGTGTGCAGTCCATACATGTACATGAGTATAAACATTACACACATGTACACCTTTGGCTGTGACATAGCTCTTTGCTGTCATTTATGTTATGACTGGACAGCAAGATGCTGTTGGTGGTGGGGGGGGGGGGTGTTATGTGGACACATGTATCATGTCGCCATCCTCAGTACTTCACCCAAGTAGCTGCATGTGCACATGTCTATGCATTCATGTGCATAGTCTCGCCTTTTTGCATGTAACGAGCAATATGTGTATTAATAAGTACGCACTTATAATTATTCTACATGTCACCAGTTGTCGTGGTTTATTTATTGTTGTTAGGTGAATGTAGGCGATCAGCTGCTTACAGTGAACGGCGAAGAGTTGACCAAACTCTCTCCCAAGGAATGTGAGTGCACTCACGGGCAATGGAGGTGTGTCTATTTTGGTACACAGGGTTCTATGCGTGCATGTACACATGTATCCACAACATGTGATGGGTTGGCTTACCTTTAGGAGGGTACTGATGTGGGCTATTTTTTTTTAACATTCATTAGCCGCGTAATGTCATAGCAAGGCATGCCTGAACATATTTCATGACACATTTCTGTACGAGCTAGCTATTGTGTGCTTTGCTCATCATAGACACACTACTGTAGCTTGCCCCTGCACTGTACATGTAGTTGTGACATCGCCACTCCCCCTCCCCCCCTCCCCCTCCATACAAGTAGGAGTGGCACACTTTAAAGGAGCTACACATACGTGTATGATAACCAAGTCAATAAATGTTAGATCGACATTTATAGCTTTACATAGTATTTGGTAGTGACATTGCCATGAGCGTTTGAACGTTATCTTCGTTGTGTATGTTCTGATGTTGCCATAATTGCATGGAATATGACACCTGAAGACAGGTGCAGTTCTCTAATACTTGAAATTACTGGATATTACAGAAACTTGCCAGGCCCACCTATGCACCCTGCATCTTGAGTATTAATAAAGGTGACCATATATGGTATTACAGGAAAGGCTACACATGTTCCTTGGAAACCTGTTATGGTTACCTTGTTCCTGTTTGTGTGTTTCTAACACTCAATTTGTTGTAACACTGAAAGTGCAGACGTAGGCCATATATGTTGGTGTACAAATACTTTGCTCTGATGGTTGCTATGTTATCTCCTATAACCTGCAGTGGTTCAGAAGATCCGTAGTGCTCCACCTGTATCCAAGTTTCAGCTTTTTGAAGGTATGAATATGTGTAAAACGGCGCGCTGATTGATTATTTATTTACTTGTTCGATCGAGTTTTTCGACGGTTGCGCTTCTGAATGGGGTTGGTACTCGGCTTGGTTTCTGTGTGAAAAGAGGGAGGGGAAGGGGGAATCCCTCGTAGGATATGTGGGGAGCGTTTGTTACAACTTCGTCGTCGGAACGGGCACGTCCTGGTACAGTGACCACCAAACAGAATAATGTTTTTTTTTTTGGTCGATGATCCGCTCAGTAAACCAACCAACCCAATTTGAACCCATTCAAAAGTGCAACCGAGGAAATAATTAGATATGCCAACTGCGCAATTTAGCGTACAGTGCGTGGAGATTGGCCGCAAGCGCGTGATTTCAGCTGTGTCGTGCACATGTATGTGGTGTGTACTTGTGTGTGTGTGTGCATGTGTGTGTGTGTGTGTGTATGTGTGTGCGCGTGCGCGCGGTCATGCGCATTGGTATACGGGGATTGAAATCCGTTCTGCACTGCTGAATAGTGCGTTGTTGTAGCTTTTAACTCTGTACCACTTGCTAGACGAAGCCCTTAGAGAGAAAGTCACAAGCTTCATTGACAAGCAGAAGCGACAGAAGAAACCAAGCTCTTCCAGCGCTACAGACATCACGCCTCACCAGATAGCCGTGCCTGACCTCCCAAAATCATCGCCGCGTAAGGTGTCCACACAGAACACTGCTGAAACCCTGCAGGCGAATAAGCCCAAAAAGCACCTGGAGGTGGAGGCATCTGTGAACATCATCAGTGAGGGTACCACTGTGAACGTTATCAAGGTGGAGGCACATCACCACCTGATGGACGGGGAGCAGGACTCCACCCCCAAGCTGCTGTCTGTAAAGCCTCTGCAGGGGAACCACGTAGGGGACGTGGCCCCTCCCCTCAGGACACCCAGTGTTAGCCCTGAGCACAAGCCTGGGGCAACCTCTGGAGCTGAGCGACGGAGCTTGAAGGTTGTGCCGTCTAGTGGTGAGGTGGGGATGACGGCTGGAGAGGTGCCCCAGATCAGCGTCATGGAGGACAGGCAGGAGGGTGTGGTGGCTATGGGTGAAGAGGAAACAAGGTTAGCTCTTCGGCGGGGGGGGGGGGGGGGGGGGAGGTGGGAGGTGGGGGAGGTTAACCCTTTGAGAGAGAGAGAGAGAGAGAGAGAGAGAGAGAGAGAGACATCCATATGTACATGTAGATGTGTATATGTGTGTGTGTGTGTTATTTGTATAGGGGTAAAAATACTCATGAATCATATTCCAGTCGTTACTCTGTGGTTGCTCCACTAGTACACGTACATGTACATGTACATATTCCAGTACTTAAGACTGTGTTTCTACACATTTGCATGTACATACACTGTACAGTACATCTTGATGTAACGGTGTCCCTTCTGGTACATGCATGTTTGTGCTCTGTTGCAGGTTCCGTCGTTCGTCGCCTCAAGTTGATGGCAAATACAACCCTAAGGAAAGGAGAGCTTCCAAGCAGTCCATTGAGTCATACAAGAACGAAACTGAAACCACCACAACTGAAGTTGCCATCATTGGCTTTGATGAGCAGATCACTGAACGCAATGATGGCTCCACCAGTGTACGTTTATATTTAAATAACATGACTGTTTGATGGTCCCTGTCTGTACACATGTACACTGCCTTTTTGAGAGATTGTGGTTTACATGTTGGTCTGTCTCCTATAACAGCGGCCTCTATCAGATAGCTCTGTGTGCTCAGAAACACCTCCACAGGTGTGTACGACTAGTTATATGTACATGCGTATCATACACATGGTGTTCACAACAACACCTTCTAATTGTCAGCGTAATTTTTATGTATTCTTTAAAATTATAAACCAATGGTCGTATGTATGAATTCATAAACAAATTGAAAGCAATCAAAATTCAGAAATGTCTTTATATAAAATCAAGAACGTTATTATTAAAGCTAGATGTAATTAGACAAATTGCTTTAAAATACAGTTTCTTTACTAACCAATTGACGTTCAGCCATTCATAGCTTGAGATTGGCGCTGGGGTTTTTAAATTTTTAAACTTTGATTTTAGGGGGCCTTCAGTTATACCAGAATAGAATATATATCTGTTGACAGCTCTGACCAGGACACTGTGTGCTGTTGCACCAGAGATAATATATAGATATATATTATCTCTGGCTGCACCATACATGTATGTGTGGACAGTACTGTGAATGTACATGTACATGATACGGATATCATTACCACATTCATGTTAGGTTTATCATAGTATGCACAATGACCGATCGTACTGATATCATTATGTACATGTGCACATTTACGGTACGTATGTGTATCTGTTGTGATACAGAGGCCGGTCAGTGCTGACTCGTCAGGTGTTGAGCTGAGGAAGACGTCCCCCAGGAAGAAGAGCCAAGCCGCCACTAACTCCACCTACTCTGATGCAGTAGGGCTGGCCCGTCGTCTGTACATGATGGACGGCTACAGGAAGAGTGAGGTGGCAGGGAAACTAGCAGACATGTGAGTGCATATTTTGTGAGGACACGTGATGTTTGGGGCACCAGTTTTGTTCTGAAGGTATAATTTTATGAGGATGATTGATGAATACAGTAGCACACACTTGTAAGACCTCTCTTTCTCTTTGTTCTGATTTTTTTATGGCTTCTGAATTAGTTATGTAGAAGTGTCACTTAAAATGTTTCATTTCATCAGGAGTAATCTCCTGTGCATTTCACTGCACGTTTTATTATTTCAATTATCTCAATTACAGTATGTACAGTACATGTGCATGCATTGTCATGAAGGTGGTGTAAAACCTTTTATTGATACAGTACACGAGCAAGCTAACATTTCATCCAAGTATTCATGTGCTATCTGATTTGGTTGCCACATGACAAATACATGTACATGTACCTAAGTGGCTAAGAATTATTAAAGCACTTGCATGTATGAGTTGGAATATTTGAATTATCTGAGGGTCTAAATAATGCCCGCCACAGGTCAGAATTTGGCAAAACTGTAGCCAAGGAGTACTTGAAGTTCTTTGAATTTGAGAAGATGTCTCTGGACAGTGCACTGAGGCAGTTCCTCACCTTCTTTAGTCTGACAGGAGAATCCCAGGAGAGGGAGAGAGTTATCCAGCACTTCTCTGAACGCTATCATGAATGCAACCCCACCACATTTCCTTCAGGAGGTACGTGTGACCAGGACTGCAGTTGTTCCAACAGATTTTGTGTTAATTCATGTACATACATGTACACACCTCATCTGAAGATAACGACCCCCCCCCCCCCCCCCCCTTTCAGATCTGATGATGAATACAATTAAGAATCAATACTATTAAGCAATTAACAACACCCCATGTGATATACAGTGTAGCGTATATGTATCATTCAGTGCACAAGTGTGTGACCCCCATAAGCTTCCGCACTTTGCGCGGGGGGGGGGGGGGGAGGCCCCCCTACTTCCCCCCCCCCCACCCCCTGTTGATTATTCACCCCCCCCACCCCCTGTTGATTATTCACCCCCCCCCCCCCCCCTTCCAAAACTCCTGTATTCGCCCCTGGCATACATGTAGATGGTGAATCGTGATTATTTCCACACAAAGTATGTACATCATGAAAACGTTCTTACACATTGTGTGAGTGATTTATACTTGAGCATCATGCTGATTTGACCACACCTCCTGCTCCCCCTGCTGATATGACCACACCCACCACCTGCTCACCCAGCTCTTCTGTTCCACCTGCAGATGTTGTACACGGGATGACTGTGGCACTTCTATTGCTCAACACAGATCTCCATGGCACTGTAAGCCTGTGGGGGGGAGGGGACAGTAAAGTACTGTAAGCCTTAATGTGGGGGGAGGGGACAGTAAAGTACTGTAAGCCTTAATGTGGGGGGAGGGGACAGTAAAGTATTGTAAGCCTTAATGTGGGGGGAGGGGACAGTAAAGTACTGTAAGCCTTAATGTGGGGGGAGGGGACAGTAAAGTACTGTAAGCCTTAATGTGGGGGGGAGGGAGGGGACAGTAAAGTACTGTAAGCCTTAATGTGGGGGGAGGGGACAGTAAAGTACTGTAAGCCTTAATGTGGGGGGAGGGGACAGTAAAGTACTGTAAGCCTTAATGTGGGGGGGAGGGAGGGGACAGTAAAGTACTGTAAGCCTTAATGTGGGGGGAGGGGACAGTAAAGTACTGTAAGCCTTAATGTGGGGGGGAGGGGACAGTAAAGTACTGTAAGCCTTAATGTGGGGGGAGGGGACAGTAAAGTATTGTAAACCTTAATGTGGGGGGAGGGGACAGTAAAGTATTATTTTTATACAAAGAGACTCAGGGACTATACAATGCCTAACTTAGTTCAACACACGATGTTTCATTCTGACGCTATAAATATAAAACAATGAAGTAAATGTTCTATATTGAACAAAGTTAGGCACTATATAGACCCAGGGTCTAACTTTGTAGAAAAATCGAAATTAGGTGAACAATGCAGGATGTACCTACCTTCCAAATAAAGATGCCCAGACCAAACTGTAGCCTTCATTTACGAATTTTTGACGCAAAATAACATTCCGTTTCAAAAGCTGTACAAAATAACATTCCGTTTCAAAAGCTGTACTGGGGGGAAAGTAAAGTGTGTACATGTATGTAAGGTTTTAAGTATGCTATGTATGCCACATGTACAGTAGGGTGGTTAGAATACAATGCATCACCCAACATGTACATACATGTATATGTTTCATATGTATTGCATGTTACGCACAATTTTGATCTTCCCTTAGCATGATGGAGACAGGATGACGTTCAACCAGTTCATCAGGAACCTCGAGGGGATTGACGTGAGGTTGCCCAAAGAGGAGTTGAAGGTGAGGAGTACATGTATGCACATGGACATGTTCACATGCATGTATGTGTATTAAGAGGCATACTGTTGTTGTGTACTGATGTACATGTACATGTACAAACCATAACACTGTTGCCTTTTACCTTTTTAAAAACAGAAATTGTACGATTCTATCAAGAGCAACGCTCTGGAATGGGCCGTGTATGTTACCACTGTTTGTGTGTATTGAAGTATGACTAGGGCCAGAGGGGGAGGATCCTATATGCAATAACCCTCGCCCCTCACATGACTCTACATGTACATGTACATGTGCAGGGTGTCCACAAAAGAACCAAATGTTTAAACTCTTATAACTCAGGATTGAAATTAATTAACTACTTGAAAGTACATTGCCATCATTAGGCAAATATTAACAATCCAGTTATTGTAAGCGGTTAAGTAATTGTATCAAAACCCTCATTCTAAGCCTCTATTATTAAAATCTTCAGAATTAAGGTAAGGGATTAATAATTATTTATAAATAGCATGAGATATCAATATACAGGGGAACAGCATCACTAAGTTCAATAGTGAGAAGTTTACTTTAAAGTTTAAGCTAATGTATTACTTGATGACTAGTTTAGCGTATCTATTTAGTCCATTATTAAGTTCTAAAATAGTGAGTCATTTAAAAAAAACTCAAAGTTCATTAATATTGCATGGTCTTCTAAGTGTTTTCAAGTCTGATTTGTTGTTAATATTAAGTAGTAAAATGTTCTCATAACTTCCATGTATGTTATTCTTCAGTTTTTAAACCCCTCAATGAATTAAATTTTCCTTTCATTATCATGGACACCCTTTAGTTAATTGGTTAATATCATTAAAGTTACTTAGCTATTAGTAATTTTGTTTAAAAATACGTAGACAAATTTGCCTGAACCCCTGACTTCAGTTTCAAAGTATCTTATCAAATGTTATTTTGCTTCAAACACTGTCGGTTCATTCTTGGACACCCTGTATGATTGGCAGTAGAACTTTAGTAATTTTAGTAATGTATAAAGTGTTACATGTAGGTTATGAACTACATGTAATATACATGTACAAGTATTGGTCTAAAAAAACATCACAGTTATTTTTTGTACTGGGATGGTCACACTATGCACTAAAATTCAGCAAATCAATTCTTAAGATGAAAGGTCCGATATTGGCACCTTGAGGTGTTAATAGCATCTTTACATGGAGCTGTAGCCCCTACACCTGAATAATGCTGGAGACCTACCATTTAGCCCAGGACACACACTCCGTAACTTCTATTTCAAGTTCGAGGGAGACTTAAGTTTAGCTGAGGCTTTTTGTCAGGGCATTGCATTATACTTTATCCTTGTTGAAATGAAGAAAAATGTTTGCATAGCTAGAACCAAACATAATTCCAGCTGGGACAGAGATAAGTATATGGGGCGTGGCCTTTTTGTACATGTGTACTGTGATCAGATATTGTAGCCACGTGAAAGAAAGTTGCTGAGTGACAAGGGTTATGTCATATACTGTAATATAGGGTGCATGGGTGTGCTAACAGCTGTTAGGTCTCCTTATGACCACTGGTGCTGGTGATCTGTGGTTCCTTTTTCTTTCAGTGATGATGAAGTGGAGCTGGAGATAGGAAGCAGTAGTGGTCTCATGGACCCAACAGAGCCAACTGAAACTGTTAGTAATTATCTCATTATTATGTGCATGGAGCACTACCACGTTCTATGGTGTGATAAAATCATAGCGTTTATGGGCAGTCAAGCCACATACCACTGAATTACCATGTGCATACATGTACATGTACATACTGCAATTGAAGCATGTTCATGTACATGTATTTAATTTATTGCTACATGTACATTTTAAAATTATCTTACATATACATGTTTACATGTGTGTATTTCGGCTCTGTGTGTGTGTGTGTGTGTGTGTGTGTGTTTGTGTGGTACACTCACAGGTGGTAATGCACCATGTGACCATTCCGGGGACATTTGTCGAAGTCCAGTTGCCTAGTAACGCATTGCTGTTTAAGGAAGGCTACATCAGGAAGAAGAATATCATGGAAGGGTCCCATAAGAAAGGTGAGACCTAATCTGTGCTGCTATATACATGTACATGTTCAATTCCTGTGCTGGGATATGAGTACATGTTATAGACTCACAATTAGATGTCACAGCTTCTATTCAGGCCTACAGACATTAATTACCCTCACCCATTTATCCACCCCCATGGAAAGCCCCTGTAACCATGGTAACAGCTCATCATGGCCTCACACGGTTTTCAGATTGCTCCATACATGCACACAAGCTTTGATATGATTGGGGTACATGCAGGTGTGTAAGTCTTTCAGGCAAGCTAATCTGAATTAGAAGGCAATGCATGTACTGTACATGTATACATGTAGATGACTGTATTTTAGCAGGTGCTGAATGCTAAACTAATCGTTTATGCTTGTGTGTGTTCTCTCCCTCTTTGTGCAGTACCCAGAGGGAAGCGGCAATGGAAGGCCTACCATGCTGTGCTCAAGGGATTCATGCTCTACTTCACAGCAGTGAGTGATATCTTGTTTTTACATACACGTACAAGTGTACAGTGCACATGGTCATATGTTCTGTGTATCTTCATTAGTGTGGGCATTAATTAAAACACAAGCATTGCATGCAAGGTATTTATGAGTACATGTGAAGTACTTCTGTGTTAGCTTCTCATACATTTCTTGTACATGTATATAGTGTAACATAATCCAACATGTACATGTACTGTACATAGATGTTACATGTACATGTATGTTCCTCCATGGTCCTTACATTGTACTTGAGCGATAAAACTCCTGTACAGGGTTAAAACCCATTGCCTTGGAACACAAGCTGTTAGATATGTACATGTAACTATACCTTCCATTATAGGTTGCACAATGTAGTGTAATATGTGTGCATGTAAGTACATTGTACTTGGAGTTTACAACTGAATTGATTATTTAGTGTGCATGAGAACAGGAGTATAGCAAGACAGTGAATGATGAAGGATCTTTAATAGAACACTTTGATTTTTCATTCAGTGAAAAAAAACTTCTGTGAGATATTCATGTTCTGTACATAAGGAACAAAAGCACACATGTATCATGTACATTTACCATGTCCATTCTGTGCCCAGACACAGAATGGATCTGTTGACTATAGCAATTTATAATTTGCTTCACTCTGAAACTGATCATTGCTTGTGTTTGTGTGTGTGTGTGTGTGTGTGTGTGTGTGTGTGTGTGTGTGTGTGTGTGTGTGTGTGTGTGTGTGTGTGTGTTACCCATTCCACTGCCAACAGCCACAGGGAGAGCTTAATTTGGATGACACCTCATCTGCCATTGCAGTCACTCACTGTCTTGCTATTCGTGATCCTGAGTACCAGAAGAAGGACGCTGTGTTTAGGTTTACCACCCCTGATTGGCAGGCCTACCTCATACAGGCCAAGTGAGTCCAGTTTGTGTTCTGGGTACATCCATTATGGCAACTACATGTACATGTACATTTACATGGGCCCATGTGGGCTAGCCACACACATGTACATGTTCATATTTGTACACAGATGGCTAATGTTCATTTTCAATATACATGTATATACATGTACATTTATATGTCCGACCTAAACATGTCTGGTCTGGTTATTGTATTGCCCATCACCACATACATGAACACTGTACATGTATCTGAACATCACATTCTTTTTGCAGCAACATCTCTGAAATGCTTCAGTGGATTGGAGCCATAAACAAGTCTGCTGCCACGTACTCATCCCCTCCACTGGCAGCGGCTGTTGGATCAGGGTACGTGTTCCCATTGATGGAGCCCATCACATGTAATGTATATGTGTGGAATATTTTACTGCCAAGAGAACCAGTAGCGGATCCCTTCTATTATAATATTATTCATAGCAGGCAATTAGGCAATCCACATTGATAGATGTGATAAATCATTTAAACCCCTCTCCTCCCCTGCCACGCCCTCTCGTACGTCCACCCCTGACAACCACATATGTGTCTACATTCTGCATGAATATGTTGTGTTAACTCCTTCATCTGGATGTATCAATTATTTCAGTAATGCTTTAGATATTGAAGTGTTGTTTTGTATATAAAAGTCCTTGAACACAACATGATGTACATGTGTAACTAACTTTGCTTCTCTTTGCAGTAATGCTCACTTCCACAGACCAACATTTCCTTTGGCTCCTACCAAGAACACTCTGGTAAGACGTACAGGTTGATCATAGTGTGAATTGTAGGAGGAGGAGGAGGAGGGGGAAGGGAAGAAGTTGTAAAGTGATGGCAGGGGGGCAATAATTAAGTTACATTGTATTTATGCCTGCTTTACATGTGTGTTTGTGTGTAGTTATGTACATGTACTTGTATGATATAAATTGACTTTGTACATGTACACGTAGATGCCAGTGCATTTCTGTGTGGACCTCAATTGATTGTATGGTACATAGTAGTTGCCTGTGTGGATGGGAGGTATCAGATTGAAGCATACATACATGTACAGTGCATACATGTGTATATTCATATTCCTTATTTGACCTTTACAGGAGGAGCAAATCAAATGTCATGAATCTAGGGTCAGTTAGCAGTGTACTAACACAAGGACAGTGTACATGTGCAGAGATATTGCTTGCATGTGTATAGTGTATAGTGTGTGGTTAACCACATGAGATGTGTTAGTATGAACATGTGTAGGCATTTCCAGTTCATTTCACTCATTTGAACATGTATATAACAGGACACCTCGTATGTGTGGTCTTTTCATGGCTCATACAGTAGAAGGGATCATGTGTATATGTACTGTGTAAAGCATTGTTGTATATGTGTTTTCAAATTGCCATGGCCACATGTCATATTGATATGCCGTATTGGTATTTGTGTGCACCTAACATCATACGTGTGCTCTGACCTAATAACAGGTAGCCTCACTAGAGAAAGAACTACAGGAGCTGGAAAGCTACAAACCTGACAAGAAGAGTCACACGGCTATACAGGTGACCAGCATACTGCTAAACCTGCACAGTTCATATATCTGCATGTATTTATCCTTCTTGCACAATGTGCACTTATTAGAATATGTGTGCATGTCTGTTGTGTACACAGTACATGGAGTTGACACATTAATTATTTTCATCCACCATAGGATTGGTTTGATAGACGAGAGTTTGTACAGTTTGAGGTAAGAACTGGACAATGAGGTTTTGTATTTTATGAATGAAGTATTGAGATGTTTGATTTTATGTCTTGAATTTTTGTGGAAACAAACTTTGCATACATGACATCTACGTACATGTGCATGAGATTTAGTGATGTTACGTTGGTATATAGCCGCATATGAGTCCTGTGTGTGGGCCCCCAGCGTTGATATCCAAGACACCTACCTGACGGCGGGTCCCTGATATTCACTTGTACTAGTACCTGAGGTTTACTGACCAGGTTGTGTACATTGTATGCTGGCTTTCTTGGGCAGAGGGGATGCATGGGCTTCCCATCATGGTGTGATCAGGGGGTAGGAATCTTAATACAGCAACAAAGCTCTTTGATGGGGTTATTTACATGTACATACCCCTCCTCCTCCTCCTCCTCCTAAATATGCACTCCCCAGTGTTACAGTATGTACACCTAGTAGTCACCAATAGCCCACTTACATGAAAGAGTGTACTGCTCATATGCGTGCATACTTGTTTGGTTGTGTTGTGATGTACATATCCATGTACATCAGTCTATGTTTCCAGAGCTGTTAGGCCATTACACAACGTATGCTCACGTAAAAATCGTATCGCTCAGATCAACAGATTTAGGATCTACTTAGCTACGTTGACCAACCCGTCGTTTGTGGATTTCAGTGCCCCGATACCGAGTGGGCTGGTCCCTTCTCCCAGCATCAGCACGCTTGCGGCTATGGGAACCGGGAACTCCATGTCTTCATCGTCGTCCTTCAGAACTGAAACACCTCCACCATCGCTGAGTCCAAGAACGGAGCACAGGAAGGTGCCCATCCGACCGATGAAGAAGTAGAGTCCCTGCTCTCCCGTACATGTGCAGGGTTCAGTGATAGCAGTGCGACTGATATTTGGTATATGTACAAGGTGTATGAATACACATGTGTGTTGTATGTTGTACCGTTCCATCATTGGTCCTGTTGTTCTTTGTGTGTGCATGTGTGTGTGTGTGTGGTTGTTGTTGGATGAGGGTGATCATGTAGTAGTGTATGTTAAGTAATACATGTAGGACTGATCTATTATGATAGGTCCATACATTTGTGGTACATTGTGGTTTACACTTCAACCCCTACATACCAGAGGGATCCCCCCTTTCATACCTGTGGGAATTATCCCTCAAACTTGTGAGACTGGTCCCTCCTCCTTCATACCAGTCTGGCCCCTCCCCCTTCATACCAGTGGGACAGGTCCATACTATATAAATGCCTAGTATCACATGAAACAGCCCAACACTACCACAGTCCCCTCCTCCTCCTCCTCTTCCCCCCAAACTAATGATGTGGGACAACTCTTGGACACACCCACCTAGCTTCCTGGCAGGAGTGGGTGACCCTATATCATCCACACCATTGTGCTCAATGTTCTCCTTCATGGCCTCGAAGGCATCAGTGCTGAGGGCATTGGCCACAACGGATGCAGCTTTGAAAGGTCTAAAATAATTATATACAGATAAGTATATATGGATCTTCAAATACTGATCCTCCGTGAGATGAATGCTTTGAGTTGTCTTGCATCAAAGTGAGGATATAATTAAGTTGGTCATACATTTTGCTGACAGGTGGCATGCATGAGACTTTGAGCAGTTTACCTTGGCCAAGGAGAGTTGTATTTTTGGATAATGTGAAAATCACTATCAGGTGGAGTGTTATATAAGTATCTGATCCACACATACACAAACACTAGAAATGGTAGTGAATTTGTGTGTTTGTTATATAAGTTTCTGCCTGATCTCAAACACACCCATACCGTTGGGCCACGCCCATCTACGGACGGCAATAAAACGTAATTATGGTAAGGTAAGCTGCCATATTAGAACCGGTTTTTAAACGGACTGTACAAGTCAAACGCATCGTCTGGAGGACGTTTTAACACCACCAAGTGTCACTACTGATGGATGCGCACCATACCATCGTTTTAAAAGTTTTCCAGCACCTTTTGTTTTGTATATCCACTCGCACCTCTGAGGGGGGGGGGGGGGGGGGGGGGGGTTCGCGATGAGTGCCAAATTAGAACAGGGGGGTGTGTCGTAGCTTTTTTAATAGTTTCAATCGTACAGACAACCAGCAACGCCGCCAACATATCTAGAAGTATCCGAAGTGAAGTTCTAAACACACAAAAAAATACATTTGCGTTCGCTGTCTGCAACTATGTCACTTTCTGTTAGTTCGAGGGGTAGTGATTTAAAAAACGCCATGCATTGCAAGAGCTAGCAAAAGCCCTCATTTTCCCCATCTTTCTATTCATAAGTCATGAGACATCGATTTTAAGCTTAAAACTTTGTTATAAGTGGTTACGCGGAAGAGCTACTTCAAGTCAAAGAGAGGCTTCGTGACCTCCATTGAAAATTACCGGAAGTGAGTACTAAATGAGCCATAGCTTGCATGGTGGAAATTGGCATCGCTAAGTTACGGTTATAACACAAATCTACGCAAGAAAGAATGAGTTTAAAATCCCTACCTCTTCTACAGCCCCCTGAGAATCGCTGGAATTCAGCAAAACAAAACTTGTTTACCTATACTTGGTTAAATTATTGTAATAAATATAATTGGAAAATTATTGATAGATGCGCGTATATCGGGCACACAATCGATTTTTATGGCGTTCAGATCAGTGGTGACATGTCCTTGGCACTGCAGTTTGGCCTAGGCCTACTTCCTTTGACCCCACGAACGGGTCGGTTCTGTGGAGCGATATCGTTTACATAAGTCCATCGTGACATCTTTACTATTAACTGGGATAGGCGCTTTCCCTTTCGCTGCCAGCCATTTCTTCCACGCTTGGCCTCCAAGAAATAAGAGGTTTACTAACTAGCTTTCGTACGTACGTAAAAACAAATTAACTACTTAGGGGCGTAGTTCGCTAAAGGGTATTATCAACTGTGGTTATAGGCTGCGGTTATTCTGACCCCCCCCCCCCCCCCCCCTGTTCCAATAAGGCCAACCTGTTCTAATATGGCAGTTTACCTTACAGAAGAATTAAGAAGAGAAAGAAAATTAAAAGCTTTATTGGGCAATGCGGATCCAGAAGATGGCCGCCGTATAACTTCCTCACGATTGGTTACATGGTAACAGCTCAACCAAGCTGGACGTCGGCTTTCTTTCTAATCCAAAGTGATGGGTGCTTCGCATTAGTCTCGTACCCAGACCCAATCGTACGTAAGCATTATCGCTTATAGTATAATGCTACGTACATAGGGTCTGGGACATAAGTCGATAGAAGTTGTTCTGTGGAATGTGATTGGAATGTTAGATGTTACATAATAATTATCAATTGGAATGTTGGAATTTAATTATGGATCGCTGCAAAGTGTGCCGTGGTGCCGTTTTGGACAAGAAAAATAGGCGACCGCTTCAAAGTCTCGAGTCGAAGCAGTGCAAAGACGGTCTAGTTTCTCTGTGTATTGAGAATGAGATAGATTTTGCAAGCGAGTTAAGCACAGGTTATGTATGCAAAAGGCCGTGTTATGAAGCTGTAAACAAGTACCTAAATCTGAAACGTCAGTACAAGAGCCTAGAAGCGGAGCTAGTTAGCAAGCTGTCTAGCTCATCAGAATGGTTGCAAACGCAATCAACAGCGCAATCAACATCTCTAACGAGCGCGTCACTAACGGAACGCAGAGGGGTGAAACGTGTCGCAATCAACAGATCATAATAACCCCAAATAAAGCACACCTCTCCAGTTTGAAGACATATACACATTTCCAGCATGGCTGTTGTCGTTTGGTCAGGTGTACGTTATAACACACCATAACACACACACACACACACACACACACACACACACACACACACACACACACACACACCATAACACACACACTAATTGCCTTCACGCTAATTGGGATTGAGGCAGTGAAAGGTGACCTAACGTCACAATCGGCAAGCGTAAGAAGACATCGTTTCCTACCAGAAATGCCTTAACTGCCTTGCTCTGATTTGGACGAATGTTGTAGTAGCCGAGCTTTTCTGCCACACGTGTGATGACAGAATCCACCTTTCTCAATCATCAAAGGTGTGTTTTACACATTGGAATGTAATTAAGGTGACGTCAAATACACATTCCTGAGCTTGAAATGTAGTTAACGTGACGTCACGCAAGCTCTCTATTTTGATTGGACGCGCCGACATTCCGGCGCACAGAACAACTTCTATCGACTTATGTCCCAGACCCTATGTACGTAGCATTATACTATAAGCGATAATGCTTACGTACGATTGGGTCTGGGTACGAGACTAGCTTCGCATGGGCCCAAGTCGCGCGGTCGCATCGCTGATGCACCGGTCCCCGCAGTGCGGCAAAAGGTACGTATCTAGCTAGGGATCAGGGGCTGGTTACCCTGAATGTTAACCTCTCGATCCCCTCGCGTCAGGAACTTTTACGGGACAAATTTTTACATATGTAATCATATCAGAACTACATGTACATGTAATCAGCGCGTATACGTACGTACCAATTAACGTCTCTCGGTCAAATGTAGGCCGTTGCCTCTAGCCCGGTTGTACGGTTTTAACTGGACCATCCCCACCCCACCCCCCTCCCCCCCCGCCACGAAAAAAAACAAATATCAGCTCACAAAAATGTGCTATCTGTATATGTGCTCATACGTCAGCTGCATGCTACATGGAACTGCGCCGTAGAGCTTCGAGCTTCGCCTGGGAAGCCTCCCCCCTGCTGATTATATCCTGCCGGACATCACTACAGTCTACAACCGAACCCCTTAGTATAGTGTGGCTACGGCCCTGAAATGCCATATACCATTTGCTTCTGGACTTTATATTGTTGGCGGGAAATCATAGGTATATATAATTATAGTTTGGGGCATGCATGTAGGTGTAGTTTAAGTGGTGATCTTTTATTTAGAGCCACCTCAGCCTCTCGCTTAGGGAATCCTAACCATCCATCTAACTGCTGAGCCTGTGTTGCTTAGCTTGCTACGTCCAAGGCCCATTTGGTTGAGCAAGGCCATATGATTACCTCTTAAACTACACTCATGCCAAGGCTGATAGTAGAATGAATCGCTTATGATGGTTTTAGCACATGCCCCAATGGACTGTCGTTACCATGACATATCGTGACCTCTGTAGTATCTCGTTACTAGGCAACAGTGCATTGGTGTTCTCTGATAACAAGCTGTGCCCAAAGTGTGGGAGAGACATGCATGTTGTCAGGATAAAGGATGTGACTCTGAGGAGAATGGGATGGAGATCCCCAGGGTAGGAGGTGGCCCTGCATGCGATCGTGGGGGACACATATTGACTGCTGTGGGTAATATAGATGCTTGAAATGGATGTATGCTCTTAGGCTGTTAGTAAGTTCAGAATGGGTAGTTGATTGTCACTGGGTACCTGGGAGGATGGTGAGGACAACTTGGTAATAGTTTTTTGGTGGAGGTAGGTTTTTGGTAGATATTGTTGGTTAAAGGGAACATACATGTGTTTGCATTATTGTATGTTCATCCATGTTGATATCACTGTAGGAACTGGAAGTGAAGCTAAGAGCTGCAGCAAGTTGTCGCAGGACTGAGGAGGTGATCAGGCTGCTTGATGGAGGGGTTAACGTTGATGCTATTGATGAGGTGAGACGTGTGTGTCATAGATGAAGTCCCCTTAGTCCTCAGATGAATGTAGACTGTGTGTGAGCATGAGGCACATGTACAGATGAGGTGTGCCATGTGAACCCACCTCTGTGCATATGGGATCACTGAAGCATATAATTCATTGGCATGGTGGTGAAGTCTACCCTGGAACCACAAGGGTGATCACGTCGGCAACCAGGGTGCCAGCACCTGTGGGTGAAGGTACCATCATAGTGTGAGCAGAAGGCATAGTTAAAACGCTTTCATGGATTGGGTGTGGGAGGCTGTTCCTTGGGCAGACCGGATTGTGCCAGTGCCCTGGGACGTGGGGCCCTGCTGGGGTTTGTACCAGGCTGCTTGGAGGCCTGTGCAATAAGGTACAATATGTGTGCATGTGTGTGTGATGGTGGGTAGGAGGGTGACCTCACTCCTCCCCAGACATCCATTGTTTCTTATTTGCATATACTGTTTCTAACATCTGTGTTAGTGACATTCCTGGTACACCCTGTGATATGACAATTGCCTTACAGGATGGACGCAGCCCACGTACTGCACTATGCATCAGTATGTGGCCATTTGGAGTGCATGAAAGTGCTGTTGGATCACAGTGCCCTCCCTAATCATCAGGATAAGGTGAGTGTATGATGGGACCAGACCTTGTTGGGTGGTTAAACATACACACTCACAAACAAAGAAGTGTTATCCTCTGACATGTTCTCATGTGTGGTGATGTGATGTTTTGTCGTGGTTAAACAGTTAGCGCTCAAATTCAGGACTTACCTATATCTAGATGGACCCTAGGTAATGAGGGTGCTATGGGTGAAGGTACAGTCCAAGTGGGAGCATGCTTGCTATGTCAGGCTTATGAGTTGCACACACACACACACACACACACACACATGCACACACATGTTGCCTTGTTGCATTTGCTGGTTTGTGTACTGCACACGTGTATGATAGGGTGTGATAGTACATGTAGGTTGGGAGGTGACCTCACTCCTCAACAGACTTCCATTGTTTCTCATTTGCATATACTTTTCCTTACATCTGTGTTAGTGACATTCCTGGTACATCCTGTGATATGACCTTTGCCTTACAGGATGGTAAGACCCCACTGCACTGGGCATCAATATGTGGCCATTTGGAGTGCATGAAAGTGCTGTTGGGTCACGGTGCCCAACTTAACCATCAGGATAAGGTGAGTGCATGATGAGACCAGTGTTATCCATTGACATGTTCTCATGTGTGGTGATGTGATGTTAGGGGGTGGAGCATGTTGGATGGTGCACATGTACATGTATATGTACATGTATGTGGATGGTTCATATACTGGTACAGTGTCATGCCAACAGAAGTACATGTTAAGTGTGTAAGGTCTGATGGATAGGGGTGCCCAGACCATCAATCAGTTTGATAGCATGTTGTGATGATGTGTTATGAATATAAGGCACCTAGCCATCAGCATGTGTTGTGACCTACAGTAACTTATTATTACTCTCATCGTTTCTTTTATGATAAAGATGAGAGATCTTCAATGGCTTGAAGATATGGCTTCAAACTTAGCCCCTCTCCAACAAGAGTACTGATTTTCTTCTTTGCAGGTGATAGAAGAAAATCCTTTGCTTCACGTAACCCGTGAATACCATTGTTACAATCGAAGTGATGTAGCGTTGTCTTACAAACTTGTGGGGAAAAATGAAACAAAATTAGCAGCCTATCCTTGCTTTAGCAACTGCTCAATCTGACTCTAGTACCAAACATGTCTTCATGTAATGTGGTGACCATAGGTAATGCATTTTGTCTTGAACCACCAGTACTGTCCACCTACATACATGTACATGTATTATTATTGCTACCTATGTAAGGTACATGTATTGTGTTGCAATGGTAGAGCAGTACCTGTACATAACATACATAGCTCTATCGCTTTACTGTACCTACTATCGGGAGTTGTGTGTGGTGTGTTATGGTAGGCTAAATCTGCATGTGTGACACATGACCCACAAAATTTTCATGGTTTTTACATTGCATGTACATGTATGCATAACCCTGTGTTAGAGACATTTCTATGGTGATACGACATTCTCCTTACAGAATGGTAGTACCCCACTAATGTTAGCTTCACGAGCTGGCCATGTCAACTGTGTGAAAGTGCTTGTAGAAAGGGGAGCTCAAGCTAAAGAATCCGATACGGTGGGTGTGACCTACATATACATATATATGCAAACCATTTCACATACATTGTATGAAGCTTGTAGGAATGAATTCTCCATACTTTCCTGACTTGAGTAATATCAGTTTAAATAGTTATTCTTATAAATGTCCTGTAACTGAATACCTTACAATGCTCTGTAACTGAAGTGGTATGTGTACTGCAGGAGGAGCTAAAGGAGGCAGTTAGAAATGGCTGGGCAGAAGAAGTGGTGAGATTATATCAACTCGCTATGGATAATGATAACGTGACTCCACTGAACTTCTCTCATCGGAACGTTTAGTCCAGATGATTGGCTATTACTACATGTATGTGAAGAGTGTACATCTTGTACATATATGTAATAGGATTGCTATTGCCCTCATGAAGGTGGGGTGTAATTAGAACATAGCGCTATGTTCTCATCAGGAACGCATTTCGAATACATGGCATACTGTACAGCTGTAGTGTAGTGCAATTATAAGGTGAGGTCACTGAACTTCTGTCATCTGAACGTTTAGTCCAGATGGTTGACTATTTCTATGTGGAGAGTGTACCTCTTGTAATAGGATTGCTATTTCCCTCATGAAGGTGGGATGTAATTAGAACATAGCGGAAGTACATGTGCATGAATTACATGACAGGTGACAGTCATGTGTTCATATATGTACAGTACTGCATCCCTGCAATTAGAAGCAGTGGTTTTTAGTCTGTACAAGGAATGCATTTAGAATACATGTACATTGGTTATGAACAATGATAAGGAAGTTAAACTTATGCTACAAGCTGTTACCATACTAAGCAGAGGTGGGTGTAGGGCATGGGTCTGTTGTGCCCCCCTGGTTTTTCTACTGACATGATGATCAGGTTGAGACACACTGTTGTCTGTACAATGTACACATGTTCATGTATCCCATTGGTATAAATCCTTTCAATACACCATTCAGCTAACTGGTCTACATGTATGATATGCTCCTTAATGTGCAGATTGTAATAGATATCTCTACCAGAATGGCTCCTTTTACATGTATCATATGGTGTGCCCTGTTTATCTGGGCCTGATCCATAACTGACCATACATGCAACTAACACGTGGGTTCTTTTCATTAATAATCGGCTTTAGAACTGGTTGGCACTCCCACTGCTTCATAACATGCAGTGTAACAGCTGGAAAACAATCCTTCCTCCCATCCATCACATCTGTACACAATTGGATGGAGGGATACCTGGTAGCTTTAGTCAAGCCTAAACCTGCCCTTGTGGTTGGCATAGTGTACAGATGTAGTGTGTGGACAGTACCACTCACTGGAGCTACACTCACTGCAATGGAAACCGGTACTTCCCCTGTTTCCACGGGAACTCCTATCTGTTTCTTTCATGTGCAGTGCTTGACCTAGTGGACCACAAATGAAATATGACTGCTGTGTGTGAATGATTATCCCTGGTGTTAGTATGTTGTGGGAACACCCGTCTGAAGATTGTCTATGCACACATAATAGAAATGACCTTCAACTGCTGAATGATGCACACCTTGCTTTTACCGAATATCATTTTCAGCTTAGTATCTTGCAATCCTCATTACCTCACAGGTGACCTTCGATGGTCTGCAAGATCACCAGTTGATGTACACACATGTATAACATGGCGTGATGATCATATTGTATTAATCCCTTCATGTATGTGAAATCCAGCAGCGGATCCAGGTTTTAGGGTGTGTGTGTGTGTGTGTGTGTGCTGTCGGTTTCTGGCCCGATACGAAAAGAGGGGGGGGGGGGGGGGGAAGGGTCCTGTCAGTGTCTGACACAATACGAAAGAGAACTGGGGAGGGGGGGGGAGGTGGTGCTGTCGGCTTCTGTCGGGCCTGATACGAAAACTGGGGGAGGGGGGGGGGGGGGGGGGGGTATGATCGCATATCGGGGGGCCCGGGATATAGTACAGTAGTAGAGTTCATGCGTACGGGTATCAATAGGCAGCGCAAGCGTGCAGCTATTATTAAAAAATGCTGCTCAAAAAGTTATGAATATATATATGGAAAGGGAGGAGATGGGGTGGGGGGGGCACCTGCCCCCTTCCCCCCCCCCCCCCCCCCCTGGATCCTCCGCTGAAATCCTAGGGGGTCTCTGCAAAATTCCTAATTTTTCTTCTTTATATGTAGGTATATATACGCCATGCCTTATAGCAGCTACTAAGCGCCTTATCTGACTATTGGGGGTTCCAACAGCTACCAATGTAAATCATTACCTACATGTAAATAGATGTACTGCAATATTGGTACCAAGGTGCTGGTACCTGATAGGGGACATGGGGAGAGGGGGAGGGGCACATGAACCCCTTGATGATAGTCTGAGATGTGATGATGTCCATTCATTGTATCAGTACGATAGTAGTTCCTATATAGGAATTGACCCGGGTCGTGAATATCTTTAATATACGCGACCCGCGTATAACACGCGTACCGAGAAACGGATAGTGTTGCTCTTGGTTGCTATCGAACCAGAAGGCAAAGACGGTCATTTTAATGCTTTATTCCAGTCTTCAAACTGTTTGCTTTAAGAGAACAAAAAAGTTCGTGTTTTACCTCGTCCCCAGCCCAAATCTTCTCCGTCGTCGTCGTCGTCGTCGTCGTCGTCGTCGTCTTCTTCTTCTCGGGTGAGTATAATGCACTTATCAATGCCACCCGGTACCCCCCCCCCCCCCCCCCGTACGGGCGATGCCGGGATTAGGAGGGGATTTGACAATATTTGACCGGCGTGACGTGTTTAGGTAGGGGCGGTTTGACATGATAGGGGATTTGACATTATAGCCACGCCTAACTATTGTACATGTATACTTGTATTGAAATATTGCGCAAGGGAAAAGTTTTCTAGTGTGTTTGGGAGACAATAGGAGAATCGTAAAATTTTCAAGTGCGGAGGAGGGACTGTCCATTGACAAAGTGATTCAGACAGCATTCTGCGACGTTCTTGGCGGCGAAGTTGAGCATATTAGTGTACTGATACAGATAGAAGAGCAATGGGGTGAGCGGAAGGTCTTAGTTGATCTCCAGGCAGGGGCGGATACAGGATTTTCCAAAAGGGGGGGTTGAGACCCGCCATACAAAAAGTGGGGGGGGGGGGGCGGCGGCCCCCCAGGCTTGTGCTCAGGACTAACAGTAGATGTCCTTAGGGGAGGGGCCACGTTCCCTGCAGAGGCTTCTCGGAGGTGGAGTCCTGCTCCCAGTCCCATCAGGTGGTTGACGTGCCTCCACCTCAATAACGTTCACAGTTGTACCCTCACTGATGATGTTCACAGATGCCTCCAACTTATTCACCTGGAGGGCTTCAACGGTGTTCACCTTGCGCGGCGATGATTTTGGGAGGTCAGGCACGGCTATCTGGTGAGCCGTGATGTCTGTAGCGCTGGAAGAGTTTGGTTTCTTCTGTCGCTTCTGTTTGTCGATCAAGCTGGTGACTTTCTCTCTAAGGGCTTCGTCTTGTAAGTGGTACAGAGTTAAAAGCTACAACAACGCACTATTCAGCAGTGCAGAACGGATAATTTTCAATCCCCGCGCGCGCGCACAACCACACACACACACACATGCACACACACACACTCATACGCACAAACATTTACCATTGTACGCAGTCACCGCTGTAGCGCACTCCTTCAAGCATATATCCAGTCTCAGCGCTAGCGCTAGCAACCACATACACTGCGATCAATCCTTTATTGTCATTCAGTGAACCAACCTATTACTATATATACATACTGAAGAAAGACTTTGACTGCCTGGGGCGATGTTCTTAATACCCCAACCTTTTTGTCGCTCACTGTTAATGTCAATTATGTCCGAGTTAGAGAATTAACTTTAATTTTTCCAATTCACACAATTTTACGGTACTAGTGGATGTGTTTAGTACATGATTTCCTTCATTCCTTGCTTTATACATATGTTATAGTGAGTGTACATATAGGGGAGACCAGGGCCGGTTGTCATTACATGTACAACTATTTCGCCTAATTTAAGTACCAATTCATTCGGTTGTATTACATAATAAGGGGTCGCGGTCTCCCAAACTATTTTGGAAAAGACAACCTCATCTAGACGTTAAGGCTCGTGACGCGGACATTTTCAGGTGTCCTGCAGCATGAATTATAAAAATGGCTTTCGATTCCCACAACCTTGGATATCACTGACGTTATGAGCGGGCGGGGGGGGGGGGGGGTTAATGAAACGTCACAATGATGCCAAGGAGACGCCCCGCCCCCTAAGAGGACATCATCTACCCACACTTTGGATTTAGCAGTTTCTTTTAAAACGCAACCATATCATTCAAACGTTATAAAATTGATGTGATAACATGCCCTTTGCCCGGATTGGTTGTCACACTGTTGAACTTCATTTATTAAAATTATTATTATTGTTTTTATTATTATCAAGCTCAGCAGAACATGCATGTACTTATTTATTTATCCAAATGAAGGAATAGAAATAATTTGTAGTAGAAAAGGAATCGCAGGGGGAACTGATCGATCGCGAGGAAACCACCAGAAGAGCAAAAAAGCAGCTATTCACACTGGGATGATTTAAGATACAAGTGTCAATTAATGTTTAATTTTTGCGCATATCGAATATCGTGGAACTAATATACTAACAGTGTATTGATTGTTTATAACTAACCCCATTCCTTGTTGTGACAACCATTCCCGTCATGACATGTTGCGTAAAATAATCAGCTAAATATGACAACATACAGCTAATATAGGTGTATTTCATTTTCCTTTGCGCAAGCCTTGTTCCCTTGCTTTTTACACCTATGTGTTTTTATCACTTGGTCCATTATGTACCCAGTGTACACAATGCCTTTCATGGTCCAGGTCTCCATATCTTGTTGTGTCCATTTCATTTTGCTTGGTCACTTGTGGTGTTGGGGGTAATGCCTATATATGGATGTAGCTCTAGGGGTATGGTTATAGGGGTGTGGTTACGGTATTGGCTGCTGCCCAGGGTTATTATCATTTTTTATCGATTATTAATACTGGCAAGTGCCCCCCCCCCCCCCCCCCCCCCCCCCCCACCCCCCGCTTCAATTACTGTCACGAGCAGACGCCCGCTTTTGTTTGGCATCACTGTAAGGAACGCGGTCTGCTCTCCTCAATTCTAAATATACGTAAATGTCGCCATGGGAACGCTCACTTGTCATTACGTAATGATTACGTATGTCCGTTTCATGCTTTATTCATATATCTGATACCTTAAGATGTCCTTCCAGGAGATTCTAAAGCGATTGGTATAATTTGCGCTCTTTAAACCCATTCCTATCCCGAGTTATGCACTTATCAATGCCACCCGGTACCCCCCCCCGTACGGGCATGGGTCGGGGTTTGACATCGCGTCATATCAATCTATACTGCGGTATGCTGTCAAATCCTCCCTATCTAAGGGGTCGGGGTTTGACCATAGGTTTTGATGTATAGTTTTAATTGCTCTGTTTTATTCAAGCCGGGTTTTTATGCGCGAGCACGGGCATACAAACCGCGGAAGAAGCTAAACACGAGTCCGTGAATTGCATTTTGTATGTGAGGCGGCCAAAAATAGACCAGGCGAATGAAGATTGCACTCATCAATCGGTAGCTGCATGTAGCCAGGCGGAATGATGATCATGCATATGACTAGAAGCTGACGTCCCAGGTATTATACATGCATGTAAATAGCATTCTAGCTCCTAGCTTTATTTATTTATACATTTATCAAAATTTTATGCTGATATACAGAAATTTTCAAAAAAGAACTGATGAAATATACACACACAAAAAGACAATATTCACATACAACAGTGAGTGCAGATATAGGTTTCAGATGTTGGTACATCAATAAGACCCTCACATGAGGCACAGTACCACATATCACGAGTCAGACTCAATATCATCGTATACTCCAGCACACCACAAGTATTGCAGGGATGCAGGTCTTCCATTGCCGCATGGAACAGCCACTGTAGGGAAAGAAAAGAAAAAGCACACATGTAACGTTTTAGAGCATGTATGCACCCTTATACAAAGACATTTTGATGTTTATCAGTATGTGGTCTCACGTGTTTAGATAGATTATCCAATATCTACGAGTTGTTTGGTAGATAATTCCGGCATGGGTAAACTAAAAGGCCTATCACTAGCCGAGATATCGATGTAGAATTTGCATGAATATTATTAGGGCTGGGAGAGTTCGTGATCCACACAATACAGCCACATGTACATGGAAATGTGCATGCATGCTTAACGCCGTGATATGTGAACTCACCCACCGCGGCTGTGGTCTTGTAGAATCCGAGGGCCTCCCTGCAGCATTAAACATACGCGTGATATACGTAATCTACAGAGTTGACTATTTATTTTTTTAACTCGCTCACTTTGCGCACTGGTATTACTTGCAAAGTACTCCTGTCGGGTATATCTCTGCCCTGGCAGAGGCGGATGGGGGGGGGGGGTTTAGGGGGTTGCAACCCCCCCTTTCATATAAGCTTCCCCTCTTCTGCTAAGCAGCTGCCCCCCAACCCTTCCCCGCTTTTTGTATCGGGCCTGAAGCGGACAGCACCCCCCCCCCCCCCCCCCCCCCGCTTTTCTTATCGGGCCTGAAGCTAACAGCACCCCCCCCCCCCCCCCCCCAGTGGCGTAGCAAGGTCTCCTGGCGCCCGGGGCGAGCTACTTGTTGGCGCCCCACCCATAAACTCAAGTCAAACGTATTTCACAAATAAATATTAGAAATAACATGCAAATGATACGAAATGCAGGATTGTAAATTTAATACTGAACCAAAGCAACAGAAAACTTAGAAAAGTTTTAAACTTTAAAATCATTAACCAAAATTTAGTTATCTGCGTTTTTTTGCTTGACTAGTTTTAACAAACTATTGTTAAATCAAACTGCGCAAAGAATTACTGTATCTACAGGTTAATTTTTCGAGCTTTTGCAGAAGCAAAAGTATTTATCACGTCATCGTAATCAAGTCTGGAGGCTAATTCGTGTTCAATTGATAATGTTGCAAGATTTGATAGTCTGTCTTGTCCCATTGATGTCCGAAGATAATTCATCAGGAGTTTAAGTTTGCTGAAGCTTCTCTCAGCTGTCGCCACACTGACAGAAATGGTGATGAATAACTGCAGAACAATAACTAAGTTTGGAAATGCATCCAGTGAAATGGACGAGATGTAACGTAATATATCAAGAGCTGAAAAATTTCTAACGTCACCTTGCTTCGTGGAGGTGTTTGACCGCATCAATCTTCCTAGTGCCAAGAGCTCCTCCAGCAATTCAATGTCGTCCAAATGTCCTGGATATTTTTTGCTCAAATCCTTGCACCTGCTCATCCACTTAGCCTTTATTGAACTCGTCTCATTATCAGAAGGTTGAAGAAGTGATTTGACGTCGCACACAAATCCAAAATCTTCGTCCAATTCATGTACTTTGCTGAATCGATTGGTAATTTCTTGAAGAAGAGCATCAATTACTTCTTTCACCTTCCTATCATATTCTTGTTTTGTTGACAACTGATCATCATTTCCAAGTTCATCATGCATTTTCTTTCTTCGTCTAATGCGCTCTTGAATAGTGATTCCATTTTCTTCACAATGTGCTGCGGCTTGTTCAACCGCTCCTTTTGCAAGCTGATCTCGGTCTTCAACCAGCATTATCCTTAGGGACTCTAAAGCCACCGAGCCTCCTTTAAGGTAAGGTGCTTTGTCTGGAGAACTGCTTGTACTCTATCAATTTCTGGTAAGACCTTGCCCCACAGATTAAGGAAAACCAAGAATTTGAAGGACATAACATTATCCAATAATCCACCTGCATCAGAACGTGTATCCCTTGTATCGCCATTACTTCTTAGTTCTTCTAGGCAATCAATAAGTTCGTTGTACTGCTTAAAGACAGGCTTAACGGCTTCTGCCTTACTGCTCCACCTTGTATCTGCATGCCTTTTTAAGGAGATTTGAAGATGTCTTTTCATGACATCCCATCGGCCAGTGGACTGAGAGAAAAAGGCAAACAGTCTGTCCAGAGTGCCGAAAAACGTTATAACTTCAGGATTCACTTCAGCCGCATGAACCCCTACTAAGTTCAAGCTATGATTGCAGCATGGTACAAAGACTGCCAGTGGATTTAGTTCCCGAATTCTTGTCTGAACACCTGTATGGATGCCTGACATTGTTGCTGCATTGTCAAACCCCAGTCCGCGACAATCTTGAATGGATATGTTATCTTGTTCAAAACACTCTAGCAATTGATTTGTAAAAATTGCAGCAGTTTTACCTTTCATTGCAAAAAAACCAAAGAATGATTCTCTTACTTCAACATTGTTCTGCTGCAGGACAACATACCGAACGATAATCGACATTTGATCCACGTGAGCTGCATCTGGTGTGCTATCGGCAATTATTGTAGAATATTTTGCTTTCTTTATGTCTTCAACGATTTTTTCATGCACTGTTCTGCCAAGAAGATTTATCACTTCATTCTGGATTGTTGGTGATAAATACGATGTACTTCTTGCAGTTAGAGTTACGGTTGTGAGATGCTCCCTCAAAACTGCATCGTATTTTCCAAGAAGAAGAATCAGTTCATAGAAGTTTCCTCTGTTATGCGACTCGTCATCTTCTCTATGGCCCCGAAGTGCTATGTTCTGTTTAGCGACAAACAGAATGACATCTAACACTCTCTTTAAAATTTCACGCCACTTCATTCGTTCTTGTTGGATTGCTTGTTCCAACGAGTGGTCAATCAATGCTCCTGCGTGCAATCCAGCCTCAAGTTCCTTCCAGCTTAAATAACACTGCCTATGATATGGACTCTTTTCATGATCAAGAATTCTTGGATTCAACTTTCTCCATTTAGAAAACCCATGCTGACTTGCGAATGAACTAACTGTACCTCCTTGACCTGATTGCGTGTGAGGAAATAAAATGCAGCAAAAGCAAAAGGCAGCTCCTTTGACAGGAGAATAAATTAGCCAGTCTCTAGGAAGTTCTTTACCATTTGCCAAAGTTTTTATGAACCACTGACTTGTCAGAGATCTGGAAGTTCCACGTTCATCAACATCTTCCACAAATGGGCCTGCTTTGTTTTGCAGTTCACCGACACCCTGCTCAACGAGTTGCAATCGCAGGGAGTCTTTAATTGGCCGCAGCCAAAGACCAATGTCTTTGATATACGTAGGAAACTTATCGGATTCTGGTTCTGACACTTCTGCAGAAGACTCATATGCAAAGTCTCCAGAACGATTTTCTTTTTCAAAAATATTTTCTTCATGCTTGGACTTTACTTGTATCGTGTCATCAGTTTTGTCGATATCAGATGTTTCTTCGTCAAATACTTGAGAACTATCTACTTTCTCCATTTCACTCTGCTCGTATTCATTGTCCAACTGATTTGGCTGCTCCGGCTGGTCAACTTTTAAGAATTTAAGCAAAGAACCGCATTCCTTTTGGCGATCAACTTCACGCTGAGCCGAGCGCTTTCTGTAGTACGAACCTGAAGGTTTATTTTTAAAACTCATTTTTATTATCATAGTCTAAGGGCATGGACAAAAAAGTTTTTTAAGCGAGACTAGCGGGTTAATTATAACTTATTTTCTGTTTACCTGCCTCTTCGAACTATTTCAGGCCAAGAGACACCGATCCAAACGATAGTCGTCCTATGATCGCTATATAATTTTTCCTTGAGTGAGCCTGAATACAACCGGTACCGTACGATTATCAAAGAAATTATGCTGAGCCTGACCTTAGACCTACTTTTAAAATTTTTGTTTGACCTATTTTAAAAATACAAAAAAATTTTTTTTCCCCACGATTTTAGCGCCCCTCTCAACTCGGCGCCCGGGGCGACCGCCCCCCTTGCCCCCCCCTTGCTACGCCACTGCTGGGGCAACCTCTGGGGGAGCTGAGTGACGGAGCTTGAAGGTTGTGCCGTCTAGTGGAGAGGTGGAGATGACGGCTGGAGAGGTGCCCCAGATCAGCATCATGGAGGAGTCGGACAGGCAGGAGGGTGTGGGTGAGGAGGAATCTTGGGGGGGGGGGGGGGGGGGAGGTTAGCCCTTTGTTTGAGAAAGAGAGAGAGTGAGAGAGAGAGAGAGAGTGAGAGAGAGAGAGAGAGTGAGAGAGATAGAGGGAGGGAGGGAGGGGGAGGAGGAGGGAGGGAGGGAGGGAGGGAGGGAGAAAGAGAGAGATAGAGATTCATGTGTACATGTACAAGTAGATGCTCCACTTGTACGTATGCATATTCCAGTACTTAAAACTGTGTTTCTACACATTTGCATGTACATACACTGTACAGTACATCTTGATGTAATGCTGTCCTTCTGGTACATGCATGTTTGTGCTCTGTTGCAGGTTCCGTCGTTCGTCGCCTCAAGTTGATGGCAAATACAACCCTAAGGAAAGGAGAGCTTCCAAGCAGTCCATTGAGTCATACAAGAACGAAACTGAAACCACCACAACTGAAGTTGCCATCATTGGTTTTGATGAGCAGACCACTGAACGCAATGATGGCTCCACCAGTGTACGTTTTATTTAGAATTGTTTGGTTGTCCCTGTCTGTACACATGTACACTGCCTTTTTGAGGGACTGTGGTTTGCATGTTGGTCTGTCTCCTATAACAGCGGCCTCTATCAGATAGCTCTGTGTGCTCAGAAACACTCCCAGAGGTGTGTACGACTAGTTATATGTACATGCTTATCACACACATGGTGTTCACAGCAGCACATATTAATGGTTTATGTATTCTTTAACCAATGGTCAAATGTATGAATTCATAAACAAATTGAAAGCAATCAAAGTTCAGAAATGTCTTTATATAAAATAAAGAATGTTATTATTGAGGTTAGATGAAATACATGCAATTAGACAAATTGCTTTAAAATACAGTTTCTTTATTAACCAATTGACTTTCAGCCATTCAGACATGTAGCTGGAGAGAGTGGCGCTGGGATTTTAAAATTTTTAAACTTTCATTTTAGGGGGCCTTAAGCTATACCAGAATAGAATATATCTGTTGACAGCTCTGACCAGGACACTGTATGCTGTTGCACCAGAGATAATATATACATGTAGATATATATTATCTCTGGCTGCACCATACATTTATGTGTGGACAGTACTGTGAGTGTACATGTACATGATACAGATATCATTAGTAAAGGCTGGCATACACGGGTCGACTTCCTGCCAATTTATCGCCTGCAACTCAAATGAATATGCGTAAATACTCCGTAAAACTTTAGTTTACAGGATTTTCATTGTATTCATTTGCGTTGCAGGCGATAAATCAGCAGGAAGTCGACCCGTGTATATCTCCCTTAAGGGTTACCATAGTATGCACGATGTCCAGTCGTACTGATATCATTATGTACATGTGCACGTTCATGTAAGTGTGTGTATCTGTTGTGATACAGAGGCCGGTCAGTGCTGACTCGTCAGGTGTTGAGCTGAGAAAGACATCCCCCAGGAAGAAGAGCCAAGCCACCACTAACTCCACCTACTCTGATGCAGTAAGGCTGGCCCGTCGTCTGTACATGATGGACGGCTACAGGAAGAGTGAGGTGGCAGGGAAATTAGCAGACATGTGAGTGCATATTTTGTGAAGACATATTTGATGTTTGGGGCACCAGTTTTGTTCTGAAGGTATAAATTTATGAGATGATTGATGAATACAGTAGCACACACTTGTAAGACCTCTCTTTGTTCCGATTTCTTTATGGCTTCTAAATTAGTTATGCAGAAGTGTCACTTAAAATGTTTCATTTCATCAGGAGTAATCTCCTGTGCATTTCACTGCATGTTTTATTATCTCAATTATCTCAATTACAGTATGTACAGTACATGTGCATGCATTGTCATGAAGGTGGTGTAAAACCTTTTATTGGTACATGTACATGAGCAAGCTAAGAACATGAACATTTCATATTCATGTGCTATCTGATTTGGTGGCCACATGTACCTAAGTGGCTAAGAATTATTAAAGCACTTGCATGTATGAGTTGGAATATTTGAATTATCTGAGGGTCTAAATAATGCCTGCCACAGGTCAGAATTTGGCAAAACTGTAGCCAAGGAGTACTTGAAGTTCTTTGAATTTGAGAAGATGTCTCTGGACAGTGCACTGAGGCAGTTCCTCACCTTCTTTAGTCTGACAGGGGAATCCCAGGAGAGGGAGAGAGTTATCCAGCACTTCTCTGAACGCTATCATGAATGCAACCCCACCACATTTCCTTCAGGAGGTACATGTGGCCAGTACTGCAGTTGTTCCAACAGATTGTGTGTTAATTCATGTACATGAGCCGCATGTACATGTACACACCTCATCTGAAAATAAGCACAGTAAATGGTAGTTGGTCGAGATCTTAAGTAATAATAGTGACCACAATTTATATAACAGGTTACATGTGCATACAGTGGTGGATACGGGGGGGGGGGGGGGGGGGGGTTTGGTGGTGTCCAGACCCCTCAGATCTGATGATGAATACAATTAAGTATCAATACTATTAATGAAAGCAATTAATAACATCTCACGTGATATAGCATATCATCCAGTGCACAAGTGCGGGACCCCCAAAAGCTTCTGCGAGAAGCGCGGGGAGGAGGGGGGGGGGGGGGGGGGTGCCTCCTGCTCCCTCTCCCTGTTTATTATTCATGTCAGACCCCCCCCTTCCAAAATTCCTCTATCCGCCCCTGGCATATATGGTGAATCCCACACAGCGAATGGGCACTATGAAAGCATTCTGACACATTGAGTGAGTGATTTATACTTGAGCATCATGCTGATATGACCACACCTCCTGCTCCCCCTGCTGTGTGAAAGTGTGTACATGTCTGTAAGCTTTTGAGCATGCTACACGTATGTATGCCACTTAGAATACTGTGTCATTGTTATTTGCATCACCCAATATGTACATATATGTATATGTTTCATACGTATTGCATGTTACGCACAATTTTGATCTTTCCTTAGCATGATGGAGACAGGATGACGTTCAACCAGTTCATCAGGAACCTCGAGGGGATTGACGTGAGGTTGCCCAAAGAGGAGTTGAAGGTGAGGAGTACATGTGTGTGCTGTATGTGTACATGACAGCTACATGTACGTGTACAGTGGGTTATAGGAATGTGTGTGCACATGGACATGTGTATGTATTAAGAGGCATACTGTTGTTGTGTACTGATGTACATGTGTACAAACCATAACACTTGTGCCTTTTACCTTTAGAAATTGTATGATTCTATCAAGAGCAACCCTCTGGAATGGGCCGTGTATGTTACCACTGTTTTTGTGTATTGAAGTATGACTAGGGGCAGAGGGGGAGGATCCTATATGCAATAACTCTCACCCCTAACATCCATTCTGGAAAGAATGACTCTACATGTACATGTCCATGTGCTGGGTGTCCACAAAAGAACCAAGTGTTTAAACTTGTATAACTCAGGATTGAAATTAATTAACGACTTGAAAATACACTGCCATCGTTAGGTAAATATTAAAAATCCAGTTATTATAAGCGGTTAAGTGAGATATTAATAAATAGCATGAGATATCAATATACAGGGAACAGCATCACTAAGTTCAATAGTGAGAAGGTACTTTAAAGTTTAATCTAATGTATTACTTGATGAATGGTTTAGCATATCTATTTAGTCCGTTATTAGGTTTTTAAATAGTGAGTCATTAAAACACAAAGTTCATTAATATTGCAGTGGTCTTCTAGTGTTTTCAAGTCTGATTTGTTGTTAATATTAAGTAGTAAAATGTCCTTATAACTTCCATATATGTTATTCTTAACCCCCTCAATGGACACCCTTTTGTTAATTGGTTAATATCATTCAAGTTACTTAGCTATTAGTAATTTAAAATACGTAGGCAAATTTGCCTGAAACCCTGAGTTTTAAAGGTCCTTCAAACACTGTCGGTTCATTCTTGGACACCCTGTATGATTGGCAGTAGAACTTTAAATAATTTTAGTAATGTATAAAGTGTTACATGTAGGTTATGGACTCCGTGTAATATTCATGTACAAGTATTGGTCTAAATAAACATCACAATTATTTTTTGTGTCACACTATGCACTAAAATTCAGCAAATTAATTCTTAAGATGAACGGTCTGATATTGGCACCTTGAGGTGTTAATAGCATCTTTACATGGAGCTGTAGCCCCTACACCTGAATAATGCCAGAGACCTACCATTTAGCCCCAGGACACACACTCCGTAACTTCTATTTCATGTTCGAGGGAGACTTAAGTTAAGCTTAGGCTTTTTATCAGGGCATTGCATCATACTTATCCTTGTTGAAATGAAAAAAAAAACCTTTGCATAGCTAGAACTAACAAAAGTCCAGATGGGACAAAGATAAGAATGAGGTGTGGCCTTTTTGTACATGTGAACTGTGATCAGATATTGTAGCCACCTGAATGAAAGTTGCTGAGTGACAAGGGTTATGTCATATACTGTAATATAGGGTACATGGGTGTGCTAACAGCTGTTCGGTCTCATTATGACCACTGGTGCTGGTGATCTGTGGTTCTTTTTTCTTTCAGTGACGATGAAGTGGAGCTGGAGATAGGAAGCAGTAGTGGTCTCATGGACCCAACAGAGCCAACTGAAACTGTTAGTTATCTCATTATTATGTGCATGGAGCACTACCACGTATGGTGGGATAAAATCATAGCGTTTATGGGCAGTCAAGCCATATACCACTGAATTGCCATGTGCATACATTTAGTATACGTACATGTACTGCAAATGATGCCTGTATGAAGCTTATACATGTATTTAATTTATTGCTACATGTACATTTATAATATTATCTTACATATACATGTACATGTTTACATGTGTGTATTACAGCTGTGTGTGTGTGTGTGTGTGTGTGTGTGTGTGTGTGTGTGTGTGTGTGTGTGTTACCCATCCGACTGCCAACAGCCACAGGGAGAGCTTAATTTGGATGACACCTCATCTGCCATTGCAGTCACTGTCTTGCTATTCGTGATCCTGAGTACCAGAAGAAGGATGCTGTGTTTAGGTTTACCACCCCTGATTGGCAGGCCTACCTCATACAGGCCAAGTGAGTCCAGTTTGTGTTCTGGGTATATCCATTATGACGGGGAATATAACTACATGTACATGTACCTGTACATGGGCCCATGTGGGCTAGCCATAGACCAATGCACTGGGTGATAATGTTCATGTTCAATATATGTGCTGTACATGTACATGTATATGTATAGCCATAGACATGTACATGTTCATATTTGTACACAGGGTGCTAATGTTCATTTTCAATATACATGTATATATCTGACCTAAACATTTCTGGTCTGGTTATTTCATTGCCCATCACCACATACATGAACACTGTACATGTATCTGAACATCACATTCTTTTTGCAGCAACATCTCTGAAATGCTTCAGTGGATTGGAGCCATAAACAAGTCTGCTGCCACGTACTCATCCCCTCCACTGGCAGCGGCTGTTGGATCAGGGTACGTGTTCCCATTGATGGAGCCCATCACATGTAATGTGTATGTGTGGAATATTTTACTGCCAAGAGAACCAGTAGTGGATCATCCCTTGTACAGTAATATTATTCATAGCAGGCAATTAGGCAATCCACATTGATAGTTGTGATAAATCATTTAAACCCCTCTCCTCCCCTGCCACGCCCTCTCGTACGTCCACCCCTGACAATCACATATGTATCTACATTGTGCATGAATATGTTGTGTTAACTCCCTAATCTGGATGTATCAATTAATGGTTATATTTCAATAATGCTTTAGATATTGAAGTGTTGTTTTGTATATATAAGTCCTTGAACACAACATGATATACATGTGTAACTTTAACTTTGCTTCTCTTTGCAGTAATGCTCACTTCCACAGACCAACATTTCCTTTGGCTCCTACCAAGAACACTCTGGTAAGACGTACAGGTTGATCATAGTGTGAATTGTAGGAGGAGGGGGAGGAGGAGGAGGAGGAGGAGGAGGGTGAAGGAAAGAAGTTGTAAAGTGATGGAAGGGGGGCAATAATTAAGTTACATAGTATTTATGCCTGCTTTACATGTGTGTTTGTGTGTAATTATGTACATGTACTTGTATGATATAAATTGACATGTACATGTAGATGCCAGTGCATTTTTGTGGGGACCTCAAGTGATTGTATGGTACATTGTAGTTGCCTGTGTGGATGGGAGGTATCAGATTGAAGCACACATACATGTACACTACATACATGTGTATATTCATATTCCTTATTTGACCTTTACAGGAGGAGCAAATCAAATGTCATGAATCTAGGGTCAGTTAGCAGTGTACTAACACAAGGACAGTGTACATGTACAGAGATATTGCTTGCATGTGTGTAGTGTATAGTGTGTGGTTAACCACATGGGATGTGTTAGTATGAACATGTGTAGGCATTTCCAGTTCATTTCACTCATTTCAACATGTATATAACAGGACACCTCATATGTGTGGTCTTTTCATGGCTCATACAGTAGAAGGGACCATGCACACAAATACCAATACGGCATACCAATATGGCATGTGGCAAATTGAAAACACATATACAACAATGCTTTACACAGAACATATACACATGTACAATGTATTTTCATTATTCTGCATTTTCTCTAACTTTCCCTATTTTATTTCCCTAATTTGTGCACCTACCTTCATACGTGTGCTCTGATTTAATAACAGGTAGCCTCACTAGAGAAAGAACTACAGGAGCTGGAAAGCTACAAACCTGACAAGAAGAGTCACACGGCAATACAGGTGACCAGCATACTGCTAAACCTGCACAGTTCATATATCTGCATGTATTTATCCTTCTTACACAAGTGTGCACTAATTAGAATATGTGTGCATGTATGTTGTGTACACAGTACATGTAGTTGACACATTAATTATTTTCATCCATCGTAGGATTGGTTTGATAGACGAGAGTTTGTACAGTTTGAGGTAAGAACTAAAAATGTGGTTTTGTATTTTATGAATTAAGCATTGAGATGCTTGAATTAAATTTTAAATTTTAAACGTTGCATACATCTACGTACATGTGCATGAGATATAGTGATGTTACATTGGTCTATAGTCATATATGAGTCCTGGATATCCCGTGTGTGGGCCCCCAGTGCTGATATCCAAGGCACCTACATGTACATGTACTTGGGGGGTATTTTCCCTAGGTCCCTGATTTTCACTTGTACTAGTACATGTACATGTTTACTGACCAGGTTGTGTACATTGTATGCTGGCTTTCTTCATGGTCAGAGGGGATGCGTGGGCTTCCCATCATGGTGTGCCTGAAAGTTATCAGGGGGTAGGAATCTTAATACAACAACAAAGCTCTTTGATGGGGTTATTTACATGTACATACCCCTCCCCCTCCTCCCCCTCCCAAATATGCACTCCCAAGTGTTACAGTATGTACACCTAGTAGTCACCAATAGCCCACTTACATGATAGAGTGTACTGCTCATATGCATGCATACTTGTTTGGTTGTATATATCCATGTACATCAGTCTATGTTTCTAGAACTGTTAGGCCATTAAACAACGTATGCTCACGTAAAAATCGTATCGCTCAGATCAACAGATTTAGGATCTACTTAGCTACGTTGACCAACCCGTCGTTTGTGGATTTCAGTGCCCCGATACCGAGTGGGCTGGTCCCTTCTCCCAGCATCAGCACGCTTGCTGCTATGAACAACCCGAAGAAGCGCGGTAGCATCGCTGATGTACCGGTCCCTGTAGTGCGGCAAAAGGTACGTATCTAGCTAGGGATTATATTTAAGGGCTGGTTACTCTGGATGTTAACCTAGCTCTCCCCTCGCATCAGGAAGTTTTACGGGACAAATTTTTATTATCATATCAGAAATACTAGTTTTTTTTTGTTTTTTGTTTTTTATTTTTTTAAAATTTTATTATATTAGTAAGCAACTATACACATAAATGAAAAGGAAACAAAATATCAAAATTTATGGTTCAAGTAGAAGGGCTTCCCTTGACACCAGGTCAAGAGGAGGTTGTGTAGCAGACATATAATGGCCAAGAACTTCGCAGCAATGAATAGGCAAGGCGGCATCTCAAGCACATGATGGTTAGGCTATAGGCCTGATTCCATTTGGCAGATAGCAGAGAGGCCAGACGCTTATAGCTTGTTGTGGCTTGAGGCCCAAGGCCACCAGTGCAAGAGAGAATAAGTGGAGTGAAAGAGGCATGTTCAATTTCACGAATGCGTTGGTCATATTTCCTCTTTTTCTCGTTTTCATGGCTACGGTAGCATGCGGATAAAGGAGTCTTTTGATTTGAGGGGGCGTAAGGATTAAAAACCTTTACATCAAAAAATGCCCTTTCAAACCGACTCCCCCAAAATCCATCTGCTGCAATATCCAATCGCGCACCATCCTGTATATTCGTTGAGAGTCCACTCATGACCTCACCTGTTATGGGTTGTAGATGAGGCTCTGTTGATACATTGTGGCACACTTCTGACAAGAGAGCAGCTGTTAAGTCTCTGATTTCGTTGTGTCTGATTGATGGATACCCTCCCTTAGGGCATGACAGTACATGTTCAACAGAAAAGTGGGTGCCACAAGCACAATTTAGTGGAGCATTCACAGGACTCCAGCCATAACGTAAAGCCAAAGCATCACGAAAGGCTCCCTTATGGAGCGCAAAGCCATATTCTTCAATTGGTAGAACTGAAAGCCAGGTGGAGGCACCTTTTTCTTGCGAGAGGTCCATGGCATGTGCAAGAGAAGGTGGAAGAATATCCTTTAATGTCGAAGCTGCATTTAAATGGTGTTCTCGTTTGGATTTGTGGACTTCGGCTTTGGCAGAAAGTTGATCTTGAAGGATCTCATATCCATATCTTTCATCCTGCTTTATGATATGGTCTACTAGAGGCTGTGTGACTTTCATGGAAGCAGAATACTCAGTGGTGGAGAGATGAGAAGGGTTTAGTAGGCCCAGAAATACTAGTACATGCAATCAGCGCGTAGGCCTATACGCGTACGTACGCGTACCGTCGGTCAAATGTAGGGTCGTAGCCTCCAGCCCGGTTGTATTGTTTTAACTGGACCATTAATGATTTCCACCCGGCCGACAATAAACCAGTCCAATATCTTTAAACAAATAGGCCTATCATGCAGCTGACAAATTAAAAATGTGCTATCTGTATATGTGCTCATATTAGAAATTACCTGCAGGCGCTGATCCAGAGAGGGTGGGTAGGGTGGCTAGCCACCCCCCCCCCCCCTCAAATAATTATTTACAAATACTAAAATACTGATTGAGAACTATCAGCAATTTCTGTTTGAGGGTTAAAATAGCATTTCTGTTCAACAGCTTCCATTTAGGGGTGAAAAAAGGATGATGACGCTTTTTTGTTGTTGTGTGATCAGATGTTTATTTTGATGCATAATAATTGTGACTAGTACATAGCACAAAAGAAAAATCAATGTAAGCATCAGAATTGTTGCCAGTGCACATGTTTAAACTGCATGATAATACTAAGTTACCAAATATGTCAATCATTAACATAAAAACATAATATGAAAGTTGTGATTTATTCACTAAACCTAGACCAGTTGCTGTCCTATGGGCAATGCAACTTCTGTTTTGGGGACAATGAAGTTGGACGATGCATGAAAATGATGAGATTTTGTGTGTGAGCAATTGTTGTATGGCTTAACTTACAACTGGACCCATTAGAGTTTCAAACAGCCATACAGTGGTGGCTAGGCGTGAGTTTTTCTCACCATGCTATAGTTGTCCCTGGGCACGTGGTCGCCTGCCTAAATAGGCTTTGAGATGTTTTTGTGGAGCCATACTGGAGAGCTTGTGTTGGTGTTCATGTAGAGGTTGGGAGTGGATATGGACTTCATGAGCACAGCAAATGGCCAGCTGATGTTCTTGCAGCAAATTGGATGCTGAGTACATGCATCATCGCTAGTTTCTATAACAATTCTATATTCAAGCCTCCCCCCTGCTGATTATATCCTGCCTGACATCACTACAACCGAACTCCTTTGTATAGTGTGGCTACAGCCCTGAAATGCCATATACGATTTGATTCTCGACTTTATATTGTTGGCGGGAAATCATAGGTAGTACAAGTAATAAAAACATTCTCTACACGAGAAGGTTGGTGGTATATAGGAATCAAAGGTGATGGTGGTGTAAAAAGCAAGGGAACAAGGCTTCTGATTGAAAACGAAAAATGAAATAGACCTATATTAGCAGCATGTTGTCATTTAAATGTGCGTGCTAATATAGGTCTATTTCATTTTTCCTTTTCAATCAGAAGCCTTGTTCCCTTGCTTTTTACACCACCATCACCTTTGATTCCTATATACCACCAACCTTCTCGTGTAGAGAATGTTTTTATTACTTGTTTCCTAAATTTTTCTGGTGGATTTGGTATTGTATTTAGTTCTTGAAACGCATAGAATCAGGTAGCATAAACGGCAACTTGCGCGATCATGACAGGTTTATATTAGAATCTGCAATTCTGTTGAGGTGTGTAGCAAATATTACACTAGTCCCCAGACTATCTCCATTGAGGAGCAAAGGATTGATACAGGTTAAAAGCGAAGCCATATAATACAAAGGATAAATGTACTCTAAGTAAACTGATCTCACGCTATAATCAGATAAACCATGCACCACAATACATGACCAAATTGACGTAAGCAACTTTGGCGTTATACACACATTTCAAACAGCGCATATTACTATAAAACGGAGATACGCAGTATCTCTACCGCTGTAACTAAACTATTCCTTCCATTTTAGCGATATCATGCATGCTCATAATTTATCGATCCAACATTTATCGATGCCGTATAAACGTACCTTTGGGTGGTCGTTTTGTTGTTCCTTTCGGTACCGCGCTTGACATACGCACGTTTGGCAGATCTGGCAGCATCTGGATCTTTCCACTTTTAGATGCTCGAGTGGAATCAGAATTGTCCTCATGAGATTGTATGGTAAAACCATCGAATTTGATAACGCTGGTTATATTATACTGGTGCGTCATGAACATTGTGAGAGCTGATGTAATGTGCTATTTGTAGATCAACACCAAATAAGGTACAACTAGCTTCAGCTAATTGCCCGATCGGTTAGGCGTCTAACAGATACCTGAAGATAACATGCGGACACATCCTGAAGCGATTGGTACACATGGCGTGCTTTACAAACGTTCCTGTCGTGAGTTATGCTATCCCGAAGGAAGAAGAAGACGACGACGACGGAGGAGAAATTTTAGGTGAGACTGGGTACGGACGATGGGGACGAGTATTTTTGTTCTCAAAAAGTACACCGTCTTATGACATATGTATAACGCAGAACTGTTCTCCTTTTTGATATTGCTCGATTGCCACTAAAAGCGAAGTGACCCGACTCTTGGCTGTCCCGCTAGACGCGAGTGACGTTTTTTAATGACATTCATGATACTGCAGGATTCCTATATGGAACCTACTCGCGTAGGTTCCGATTAAAGCATTGGCAATGGCGGTGGCAAGTGAAGCCATATAATACATCAAAGATTACATGAACCTAAGTCAACTGATCTCACGCTATTATCAGATAAACCATGCACCACAATACATAGTCGTTGACGCTATTATCAGATAAACCATGCACCACAATACATTGTCGTTGACGCTATTATCAGATAAACCATGCACCACAATACATTGTCACCAGCAACTTTGCAGGGCCGTAGCAGAGGGGTTCGTAACCAAGGAAACCCACAATAAAATCCCGATTTCACTAGCTATTTTACGGTTTGCTTGGTTACGAACCCCTCTGGCTACGGCCCTGTTTAGACGCCATTATCAGATAAACTATGCACCACAATATTATGAAATTGTCGTCAACGTCTAAGAGTGGAGAGAGATGCAATATCTACCGCTGTAACTGTTACATAAAATATTCCTTCCATTAAAATATTCCTTCCTTTTTTAGCGATACACAATGGCATGCTCATAATTTATGGCCGATCCAACATTCATGCTGTAACGCACCTTTGGGTGGTAGCTTTGTCGGTACTTTTAGTAGCGCGCTTGACACCGTGTTGTGTCTTGTATTGCACTCGTTTGGCATATCTGGCAGCATCGGGGTCTTTCCAGTAGTGACTCCTTTTAGATGCCCGAACGGTATCAGAATAGTCCTTGTACTTTGCTCTTTTAGAAGCACGGTTTTCATCAATGTCATTCTGATATCGCTGTCTTTTAGAAGCACGGTTTTCATCAATGTCATTCTGATATCGCTGTCTTTTAGTAGACCTCATGGATTCAACATCAGCATTGTAGCTGTCGCGAACAGAGGCCTTCTTTTTCTCAGGATTAGCCTTGTAGCTGTCGCGAACAGAGGCCTTCTTTTTCTCAGGATTAGCCTTGTAGCTGTCGCGAACAGAGGCCTTCTTTTTTTCAGCATTTGCTAAATAGCGCGCACGGGCTTTAGCTTTACACTCTTGCGATGACTTTATTTCTAACACTTCGTCTTTGGTTTGGAGGTATTCCGCTCGTTGTTGCAATCTCTCTGTTTACGTGAAGGCATTTTTTAGCCCAAGTGTGTTAGATTGCATGGGAAAACCAACGAATTTAATAACGGCTGGTTATTTTATATTGGCTGCGTAATGTACCTAGTGATGTAATGCGCTATTTGTAGATCAACGCCAAATAAGGAACTACTCGCTTTATTTAATTGCCCGATCAGTTAGGCGTCTAACAGACCCCCAAAGATAACCCGCGGACGCATCCTGAAGCGATTGGTACACTTGGCGTGCTTTACAAACGTTCCTGTCGTGAGTTATACTCTCCGGAAGGAAGAAGAAGAAGACGACGACGGAGGAGAAATTTTAGGTGGGACTGGGTACGGACGATGGGGACGAGTATTTTTGTTCTCTAAAAGTACACCGTCTTATGACATGTATAACGCAGAACTGTTCTCCTTTTTGATATTGCTCGATTGCCACTAAAAGCGAAGTGACCCGACTCTTGGCTGTCCCGCTAGACGCGAGTGACGTTTTTTTAATGACATTCATGATACTGCAGGATTCCTAGGTTCCGATAAGTTTGGGGCATGCATGTAGGTGTAGTTTAAGTGGTGATCTTTTATTTAGAGCCACCTCAGCCTCTCACTTAGGGAATCCTAACCATCCATCTAACTGCTGAGCCTGTGTTGCTTAGCTTGCTACGTCCAAGGCCCATTTGGTTGAGCAAGGCCATATGATTACCACTTAAACTACACTTATGCCAAGGCTGATAGTAGAATGAATCGCTTATGATGGTTTTAGCACATGCCCCAATGGACTGTCGTTACCATGACATATCGTCATCCATATCGAGAAATTGGCGGTCAAAAGGATTACGCGGTATTCGGTCATTGCGTAATTCTATGTCCATAGAAAATGTATGGACGCATTCAGAAAACTGCATCTAACTGCAGAAAAAAAAAATTATATTGACTAGGTGCTCTCGGATTTGCAATGTGGGGACTATTTGGCATATTTTGAGTACTTTTACGCACCGTAGGTACCTATATCCGCACTTCCACATTAATTATGCAAGGTTTCCAATGTCCATTCATTTTATCTCATTTACTTATTCAGTCATCAATAGTTTCCCAACCAAATTATATTTTCCTTAGGTGCCACCGGATTATATGAGAGTAATCAATGCACTTATTTATCATTATTTTTTCAGAGCTTAGGGCCTTCAAATCGCGCTTCCCTTGAATGGTTAGTGAGACACACCCCACATACAAAACGCATAATATCACGTGCTACCCTTTCGTCAGTTAGCCGTGCCCAGACCGAACTGTTTTTGCAAGTAGTTAAAATGTGTTGACGTCTATAACTACGACCCCACCCACCACTACAATGACACAAAAACTTAACGTGCATGCGATTTATTAACCGTTATTTACGGTACTAGTGGCTCTTCGCTTTTGGTTCGGTACTTTCTAATCCACGGACGATTTCGAACGGTACAAAGACGACGATATCTGAGATCAATCCCACGAGGTTTAAGACCTGGAAGTCTACCTGTGGGACCCTCCATTGAATACCGGTATATACGTACATATATATAGAATACCTCACAGCTAACAGCTACAATACAGTATGGAGTGGACCCTATGGCGACATATGGCGAGACAGCGCTACGGAATACCCGACAGCTAGCAAACAAGTACTGTATGTGTATGTGTGACTGTATGCATGTGTTGTGTGAGTGGCTATGAATCCTCTCTCCCCCTCTCTGTGCACGTACACGTATGCCAGTATGTACATGTATATGTACATGTATGCTAAGAATCAGTTCTTGTGTGTTGTTGTGTTACCTTGTGCATACGTACATGAATGTACATGTAATTGGCTTGTTTTGTGACATTCTGCATTGTTTTCCACAGTACACAGCTCAATCTCCAGCTATCAAGGCAAGTTTAGCTTTGCAGGGTTGGCCTATTTACCCACTCCCTTCCTCCCTCCCTCCCTCCCTCCCTCCCTCCCTCCCTCCCTCCCTCCCTCCCTCCCTCCCTCCCTCCCTCCCTCCCTCCCTCCCTCCCCTCCCCTCCCTCCCTCCCTCCCTCCCTCCCACCCTCCCCTCCCTCCCTCCCACCCTCCCCTCCCTCCCTCCCACCCTCCCCTCCCTCCCTCCCCTCCCTCCCTCCCTCCCCTCCCTCCCACCCTCCCCTCCCTCCCTCCCTCCCTCCCCTCCCTCCCTCCCTCCCTCCCCCCTCCCTCCCTCCCTCCCTCCCTCCCCTTCCTCCCTCCCTCCCTCCCTCCCTCCCCTCCCTCCCACCCTCCCCTCCCTCCCTCCCTCCCCTCCCTCCCTCCCTCCCCTCCCTCCCTCCCTCCCTCCCCCCTCCCTCCCTCCCTCCCTCCCTCCCTCCCTCCCTCCCTCCCTCCCTCCCTCCCTCCCTCCCTCCCTCCCTCCCTCCCTCCCTCCCTCCCTCCATGATCCTCTCCTTCCACTTTCCTTCAACAGAGGAGGCCCAGAACAGTGACGAAGATAAGGACAGACTCAACAAGGTGACCCACACATACCAGTCTGAGAGGAAGGCGGAGCCAGCAGGCCTGGGGGCCACTCTCACCTTGGAGATGGAGACAGAACAGAACAGGGACCAGCGGGGTGTCATGGAGAAGGCACAGAATATGAACCAGGTCTGGGCACTGGGCACCACTTGCAGTAACCCTTTATAGGCCAGTCAGATACAGTGATATAAGACACCAATATTAGCATTATTAATTTTTATTTGTATACATACATATGTCTAGTTGCCATGGTGATTTTACCTTAGTACATGTCCTCGTACTATGCAGCAAAACTCATAGTCTGTTGTATAATGATTTTAAAATATTGTTTGTTTATATATAGTATGGAAGAGGACAATATACAGAGGACAGGACTACACCAAGTACATTGAGAGGAGGGAGACCTCACAGAGGAGTGCAGCCAGCAGGTGGGTGTGATCAAGGGAGGTGTGGTAGCAGATGTGATGAAGCCAAATATTGTGGCATACAAATGTACGATTACATGAGTGTGTGTGTGTACATGTATGTGTGTGTGCAATGTATGGTAGCAAGCACACAATGCATGCACATGAACTGTACAGAAAGTGTCACGCACCTTAAAAGGAGCACACTTTAAAAGGAGAACGCCTTAAAATCAAATAGAGAAATTGGCGATCAAAAGGATTACACAGTACATGTATTCGGTTCAATGTCCTATTGACGCATTCAGAAAACTGCAGCTAACTAACTAGGTGCTCTCAGATTTGCAATATGTGGGGACTATTTGGCTAATTTTTCTTCGCACCGTAGGTACCTATATCCGCACTTCCACATTAATTATGCAAGGTTTCCAATGTGCATTCACAGTCACTGAGGCACGAACAAGGACGTGTGCCCACCGGCATTCACGTAACAGGCCTGATGTCGGCTGACCAGACCAAAAACCTGCCGATGTGCCGTGAGGCATAGCAGCATTGCCACACTGTTCACCGAACAATAAGCATATATCATCAGAACGTACAGCAGAGAGCTGGACCTTGACACATCACCCCCTAAGAGCTCACCATGGTAAGTATAATGCACGTGTATGTCATTACGCATGTTGTGTGTTTTCCACATGTACATGTAGTGGGGTGTTCTGCTTACGTACAAAATGGTGCTAGCTGCATGAGTGCTGTTTATATTGTTGCTTGATCCTAAGTACTTACAATAATGATACGTTCTCACTGAGAAAGTGTGATGCGTGTGTACCTGTGTGTGTACATGTGTGTACCTGTTGTGTGTGTGTGTGTGCATTATAATATCAAATTTTAATTTTTTTCCCCACAGATCATTTTGTACAGGAACTTCTCCATATGTACAAAACCAAACCAGATCGAACAAAGTAGATGAAATTGCATCATTGATAGTTACATGCAACAGAATGAACCCCTTCAATGTATCATGGTCATATTATACATATAATGTGTAATGTAGTGTACTGCATGTGCCCAGCCATTGTACAGTACGCATGCCTTCTCTGTGCCCAGCCATTGTACAGTACGCATGCCTTCTCTGTGCCCAGCCATTGTACAGTACGCATGCCTTCTGTGCCCAGCCATTGTACAGTACGCATGCCTTCTCTGTGCCCAGCCATTGTACAGTACACATGTCTTCTGTGCCCAGCCATTGTACAGTACGCATGCCTTCTGTGCCCAGCCATTGAATAACAATGAGTAAACAAGCGCATACATACGTTGTGGGTGCACGGGTCAAGCATTTTAGTAAAAGATGATGGTGCAGGGACAGATACAGAAAACAAAAGATAGAGGCAGCAAAAACCATTAGCAGCTACATGTGCCTGACAGTAGTCATTTTGCAAGCAAACCACGATGGGTGTGGCCTTAGGAAGAACTAGGAATGTGGTACATGTATCAAGTTTTTGAGGGGTGACTCCTTCATTGTAAGGGTGTCCTGACAGAGTACATTCAATTTCAGTGATGGATCCAGTTTGTGGGGGGCACAATTGACCTATAACCACATCCTGCTCCAAAGCTCCTCAATAGGGGTCTAGGGAAGAGAACAAGTCAAAGAGTGTATGGAAAGCATTTCCATTATATACATGTATCATTGCTAGTGCCTATCGTACCACAAGATAAAGCCCATTACATAGAGGTTTAGCTCCTCCCATGGATGTGAGATAACTACAGGCATTGCCACTTACACATCACACACACACACCCTCCCTCACAAGTATGTACATGAAATCCAACCTTCATGTAAGCTTACATGTAGGTCTAGCTGGCTTACGTGTACTATCAGCCAATCAAGGTCAGTGCACACAGCTCACAAGATACTTTAATTGTATTCATTTTAGCCAGGACAATGGTTGTGTACACTTTGGACTGCCCTTGTGGGTTTTGTGGTATAGCGGTCAGCTACATGGCACTAAGCTTAATAGCAGAAAGGAGAGTTGTAAGAAGGATGCACACGGGGTCCTGGGAAAGAGTACCAAGGTATGGCCATATAAATATAGGGAGAAGACCTACAGTATAGGGTGAAGGTCAACAGTATAGAGAAGGCCAACAGTATAGGGAGAAGGCCAACAGTATAGGGAGAAGGCCAACAGTATAGGGAGAAGGCCAACAGTATAGAGAAGGCCAACAGTATAGGGAGAAAGCCAACAGTATAGAGAGAAGGCAACAGTATAGAGAGAAGGCCAATAATATAGGGAGAAGGCCAACAGTATAAGGAGAAGGCCAACAGTATAGAGAAGGCCAACAGTCTAAGAGAAGGCCAATAGTATAGGGAGAAAGCCAACAGTATAGGGAGAAGGCCAACAGTATAGAGAAGGCCAACAGTATAGGGAGAAGGCCTACAGTATAGGGAGAAAGTCAACAGTATAGAGAAGGCCAACAGTATTGGGAGAAGGTCAACAGTATAGAAAGAAGGCCAAGAGTATAGGGAGAAGGCCAACAGTATAGGGAGAAGGCCAGCAGTATAGGGGGAAGGCCAACAGTATAGAAAAAAGCCCAACAGTATAGGGAAAAGGCCAACAGTATAGGGAGAAGGCCAACAGTATAGGGGGAAGGCCAACAGTATAGGGAGAAGGCCAACAGTATAGGGAGAAAGCCAAACAGTATAGGGAGAAGGCCAACAGTATAGGGAGAAGGTCAACAGTATAGGGAGAAGGCCAACGGTATAGGGAGAAGGCCAACGGTATAAGAAGCCCACCATTATGGCGGAGAAGGTCAACCGTATAGGGAGAAAGCTAGTAGTATAGGGAGAAGGCTAACACTGGTTACAGTACAGGAAGAAGTCAATTATTACCAACTGTATAGGGAGAAGGCCATATCTCCTCTTCTGAAGATATGCCTGTTCTACACATAGGGCCGAACACTACCCACTGCCAAACATACCCTACGCTACTAAATTCACACAGTATACTCACCAAAACACCTGCGTCTCGGAAGATGAAATCATGAAGGGCCTATGTAGTTCGATCCCTGCATGCATCATTGTGCCTAATTGATGCGCTCCACATCTCCAGTGACGCATAGCTGATAAGTTAATTTTAATTTGTGTATATGTATCGGTACGTACCGCGGTACAATTATAATTGTAAAATATAATAGTAGCTGCCGGCATAATTTTTTATAATTCTAACTTTATTCCAAGATGACGCAAGGTACTACGTAATGAGTACTTCGTTTATGAATAAATTATGCGCGGTAGAAATTAAATTTTTTGTCTTGATTTTAGTTTACGAATGGTTCATGGTATAATCTTATAAAGCACAGTTTCATAATCAGTCCGATTTATTGTAATTTTAAAAGTGTTTGAAATTTAATTTGAAAAATAATAGCAAGATGACCGCCTATGTATGGGCCATTTCTCCATATGCTCTGTGCAGCAGTATCTGGTTGCTAGGCAACAGTGCACTGGTGTCAGTGGCACACATTGTTCTCTGACAACAAGCTGTGTCCAAAGTGTGGGAGACACATGCATGTTGTCAGGATTAAGAGTGTGACCCTGAGGAGAATGGGATGGAGATCCCCAGGGAAGGAGGTGGCCCTGCTTGTGATCGCGGGGAACACATATTGACTGCTGTGGGTAAAATGGATGCTAGAAATGGATGTATGCTCTTAGGTTGTTAGTAAGTTCATAATGTTAAGCAATGTGCTGTCGACTGGTATACCTTCATACATGTACCCTGCAACTATTGGAGGGCAGAGTGTGGTATACCTTCATACATGTACCCTGCTACTATTGGAGGGCAGAGTGTGGTATACCTTCATACATGTACCCTGCTACTATTGGAGGGCAGAGTGTGGTATACCTTCATACATGTACCCTGCTACTATTGGAGGGCAGAGTGTGGTATACCTTCATACATGTACCCTGCTACTATTGGAGGGCAGAGTGTGGTATACCTTCATACATGTACCCTGCTACTATTGGAGGGCAGAGTGTGGTATACCTTCATACATGTACCCTGCTACTATTAGAGGGCAGAGTGTGGTGGCTGAGAGATAAAGTTGTATATACACAGAATGGGTAGTTGATTGTCATTGGGTATTTGGGAGGATAGTGAGGACAACTGGGGAATGGTTTTTGGTGGAGGTAGGTTTTTTGGTAGTTGTTATTTAAAGGGAACGTACATGTACATGTGTTTGCATTATTGTATGTTCACCCATGTTGATATCACCGTAGGAACTGAAAGAACAACTAATAGCTGCAGCAGGTGATGGCAGGACTGAGGAGGTGATCAGGCTGCTTGATGGAGGGGTTAACGTTGATGCTACTAATGAGGTGAGACGTGTGTGTCATAGATGAAGTCCCCTTAGTCCTCAGATGAATGCAGACTATGTGTGTGAGCATGAGGCACATGTACACAGTGATGAGGTGTACCATGTGAACCCACCTCTGTGCATATGAGATCACTGAAGCTGATAATTCATTGGCATGGGGGTGAAGTCTACACTGGAACCACAAGAGTGGTTACCTAGGCAACCAGGGTGCCAGCACCTGTGGTTGAAGGTACCATCATAGTGTGAGCAGGAAGCATAGTTAAAACGCTTGCATGTGTTGGGTGTGGGGGCTGTCCCTTGGGCAGACCTTGTTGTGCCGGTGCCCTGGGACGTGGGGCCCGTCTGGGGTTGTACCAGGCTGCTTGGAGGCCTGTGCAATAAGGTACAATATGTGTGCATGTGTGTGTGTGATGGTGGATAGGGAGGTGACCTCACTCCTCCCCAGACATCCATTGTTTCTCATTTGCATATACTTTTCCTAATACCTGTGTTAGTGACATTCCTGGTACGCCCTGTGATGTATGACCTTTGCCTTACAGGATGGTACGACCCCACTCCAGTATGCATCAGGATATGGCCATTTGGAGTGCATGAAAGTGCTTTTGGATCACAGTGCCCAACTTAACCTTCAGGCTAAGGTGAGTGCATGATGAGACCAGTGTTATCCTTTGACATGTACATGTTCTTATGTGTGGTGATGTGATGTTTGAGATATGTGTTTGGTGTAGGGGATGGAGCATGTTGGTTAGGTGGAGCAAATGTACATGTATATGTATGTGAGATGTGACCAGTGCTGGTATGGGGGTCAGGGTACATGTACATGTCATGTGACTGGTACATGTAGTCACCCATATGTGCAATGCACACTTACATGAGTGAGGGAATCAGTGACACCAACACCATATTTAATACTCCTGAGCAGTCAGGGGACCAGACCTTGTTGGGTGGTTAAACACTTAGCGCTGAAATGGTAGAGTGGAGCCATAGAAGCTTTCTTGGATGAGGATACATGTCCGAGTGGGAGCCGGAGACATGAGTGTTACACACATACACACACACACACACGCACACACACAAACACACTCACAAACAAAGAAGTGTTATCCTTTGACATGTTCTCATGTGTGGTGATGTGATTTTTGTGGTGGTTAAACAGTTAGCGCTGAAATTCAGGACTTACCTGGATGGACCCTAGGTAATGAGGGTGCCATGGTTGAAGGTACAGTCCAATTGGGAGCAGGAGGCATGTTTGCTACGTCTGGCTTATGAGTGGAGCACACACACATACATGTACACACACCCATGATGCCTTATTGTATTTGCTGGATTGTGAACTACACATGTGTATGATAGGATGTGATAGTACATGTAGGTAGGGAGGTGACCTTACTCCTCCCCAGACTTCCATTGTTTCTCATTAGCATGTACTGTTCCTAACACCTGTGTTAGTGACATTCCTGGTACACCCTGTGATATGACCTTTGCCTTATACATGTAGGATGGTAAGACCCCACTGCACTATGCATCAAGATATGGCCATTTGGAGTGCATGAAAGTGCTGTTGGATCACGGTGCCCTCCCTAATCATCAGAATAAGGTGAGTGCATGATGAGACCAGTGTTATCTTTTGACATGTTCTCATGTGTGGTGATGTGATGTTTGGGATATGTGTTTGGTGAAGGGGGTGGTGCATGTTGGTTAGGTGGTGCACATGTACATGTATATGTATGTATGTGAGGTGTGACCTATGGGGGTCAGGGTACATGTTATGTGGATAGTTCATATACTGGTACAGTGTCATGAAAACAAAGTGTGTAAGGTCTGATGGATAGGGGTGCCCAGACCATCAATCTATTTGATAGCATGTTGTGACAGTCTTTTGTCGACATGTTGCCCTGTGTGATGAGGTGATGTAAGTGTGATCAGTGTCATAGCACATGTGGTGAGTTGATGTGAGCATGTACATGTAGTGTGCACTCGTTTGGATTCAACCCCTATTACCAGGTCCTGCTTATGAGTGGCACACACACACATACACACACATGCACACACGATGCCTTGTTGCCTTTGCTGGATTGTGAACTGCACACATGTATGATAAGGTGTGATAGTACATGTAGGTTGGAAGGTGACCTCACTCCTATGCAGACTTCCATTGTTTCTCATTTGCATGTACTTTTCCTAACACCTGTGTTAGTGACATTCCTGGTACACCCTGTGGTATGACCTTTGCCTTACAGGATGGTTGGACCCCACTGCACTATGCATCAGCATATGGCCATTTGGAGTGCATGAAAGTGCTGTTGTAATCTTTTATACACATTAAAGAAGGGAACAACACACTCTTGTCAGCGGTAATAAAAGCTGGATAGAGCAGGCTAGTGGTAGTACTCAACGATCAAGAAACAGACTATTCTCGCGAGGCTGTGGGCGCTCGCCGTTCTTTTGCGAATAAATTCACATTCCCTTCGAAAAAATGCAGGTTGTCAACCAAACGCGTGGTGCGCATCACTATACTTGGACGCTAAAATGTAAGGAATGTGCTACAAGCCAGTATAGGTTTTATAGTACTAGCTTGCTTAGCAATGACTACACTGTCCCACAAGATTTGCATACTCGATATGTTATACGGGTGGTTCTGAGCGCGTTATTGGCAAAACAAGAATGGCACGTTAAAATACAACCATTTTTAAGTTGGGGTAACGGATTTCAGAAAGAACAACCCGTCGATTCACTAGATACTGTCCCACAAAAAAGAGCGCACCCAACATTGGAATTTTTCGCTGAACTTCGACAAAAATAAAATGACGCGGAAAACTCTCGATCCTGAAAAACTTGTTAAAATACACATATACAATAACCTGCTTGTGTACTACAGTGAAACGTGCTTATCCATCTTTGTTCCAAAATGCCAGCGAATTTTCGTACCCCTTTCACACTTCGATGTACGTGTGATTCACAGCAGGTCGGATGGCACACATAAAATTGCAAATATCTATGGCTCACGTGACGCGTTGCCAATCCCTCTATATATTATCTCTGTTGCTGGTGGGACTTGTGCAATAAGCTGATGTACTAGGCCCTTATATGGCTTCAACACATTTGTCTTCATGTTTACATGTACAACTATCAAGATCATGCCAGCTGCACTATCCACCCTACACCACATCCCTCACTGACCACACCCATGCACCAAACCCCACTAGGAGTTAATTAACCCCACAATTTCTCCCTCAATGACCACACCCATGGGCACTCTTAGCAAGCAGAGTCACTAGGTCACCAATTGCCCTCTTCAATTCGCTGACGTACATATGTACATATTTTGAATCAGATATCTGGCTATTGAAGAGCATGCGATCAAACAAGCCATGGTCACTTATACCCCAGTACATGTTAGTTCTACACTAGTCTGACTGCAACGGGCATTTAGCTGTCACACACCAAACCCTCCTCCCCTTTTAAAGTCCTAGTGCACCCACAAGTCACTATCCATCCTTCCCTTTGAAGTGCTCAGTCCCCACCCTTTGGGAGCCCCCCTCTCCCATTTGAAAGGTTTAGTTGTCCCAGGTGTGAAGGGCTTAGTCCCTACCCCCTCCCACAATGTGTGTGGCCAAGATAACACTGTGTGTTTGGCGGGGGTGTACCAGGCATCCTCCCAGGGGTATATTTGAAGCCTGAGTGTCAAAGTGACTCATAGTTTGTATAGAAATTTGTATAGTTACCACACGTATCGTGATTGAATAGCTTCACTTTGACGTTCTGGCTTGTGACCAGAGGAAAATAATTAGACCATGGCAATTTTGGGCCAAGCTCCGTATGTACATCAAACATACACTGCAAAATGTAAAACGGATATTAAACTGGCACAACACAACAGACAAGGGAGTATGTGTGTATGTGGGGTGGGGGGGGGGTTGTGCATACACCGCAGAAGACAAATGTACCCCCGGGAGGACATCCGATACATTAGACATTAAGTTGCTTAGCCGAAAACAACCTCTGCCAAAGTGGGAGGTGGTGGGCATACCAAGTGGTTAAGTATCCTGTTTCTTTGAGGTGTTAAACAACTGGTAGCCGAAACCAAAATGCTCTTATCCAAAAAGCATCTTCTGGATTACACATACACTATAGCGAAGAACAATCACCCTACGGCTGCATGTCCAAACCATTAGCTGTACTATTGTTCCAAGTGGATCAAAAACGGTATAATTGGAACAATGCTAGACATACCGGATTAATGGCATCATTAAACTCATTATCTTAGTACATTGTTTGGCGCCACTTTTTGCATAATCAGAATGAAACGCAGCAACATTGAGAGTCTAGGCATGTAGAAAGGACCTTTCTGTACACATACGTACATCATGCAGATGCAGAATATTTTTATACTCAGCGGGGAGGTCTTTCTATTGTATGCATATGCAATTGGTGCGGGAGACTACGATTAGTCTGATTCAAAGTGTTCCTGTCTGGAGGTTTTTCGAGACATGCCACACCATCCGACATTACGTGCTGACATTGTTACACTATATATCAAGATACATTTCCTTAATATTGTGGATGGACTTTATTGCATTCAGAGTGAAGATTCTAAAATTATGCGATTGTTCAAATCTCACAGTTGACTGTACTTTATACCCTCCCGGCAGCTTCGACCTGACTTAGTGACATGCCCTCTTCTCATGCAACATGCATGCATGTTAATACAATGGCATATCCATTAAAGGGGCGTCTCCAAACTATTTTGGAAAAGTTGACGTCATTTTGACGTTTCATTATAACCCCCCCCCCCCCCCCCCCCTCTCATAACGTCATTGATATCGAAGGTTGTGGGAGTCCGGCTGCTATTTTTTTGGTCAGTACATCGGATAACGTCATGAGCCTGAAACCCCCCCCCCCCCCAACGTCAAAATGACATTAAATAGTTTGGAGACGCCCCCTAAATACATATGTTTGTTCATTAATTCCTTACCACACACACACACACATGCACACAGATCACAACTATACGCATGCACAGGAATACAGAAAATAAAAATACAATTATTTATAATATTTGTTATATAAATCATCCTTAAGAAGTGTTTTTAGAGCCACTGAGAGCTGGTTGTGCATGCAGCTAGCTGCATGGTTGTGTGCATCTGGTTGTGGAGCCAGAGCTAGTTTTGGGCCTGTGCTGACCAGAGCTGGTTGTGGTGCCAGGGCTGACCAGAGCCAGAGCTGGTTGTGGGTCCGGCATGGAGCCAGAGCTGGTTGTGGAACCAGGGCTGGTTGTGGGGTCAGGGCTGGTTGTGGAACCAGGGCTGGTTGTGGGGTCAGGGCTGGTTGTGGAGCCAGTGCTGACTGTGGGGCCAGGGCTGGTTGTGGAGCCAGAGCTGGTTGCGGGGCCAGAGCTGGTTGTGGAACCAGAGCTGACTGTGGGGCCAGGGCTGGTTGTGGAGCCAGAGCTGGTTGTGGGGCCAGAGCTGGTTGTGGAACCAGAGCTGACTGTGGGGCCAGGGCTGGTTGTGGAACCAGGGCTGGTTGTGGAGCCAGGGCTGGTTGTGGAACCAGAGCTGACTGTGGGGCCAGGGCTGGTTGTGGAGCCAGAGCTGGTTGTGGGGCCAGAGCTGGTTGTGGGGTTGTGCATTCATGAGGCCAGGGTAGCACAGTTGTACATGGCCTTGGGCCCAGGGTTGGTGTGGGACCAAGCTGCTTGTGAGGCGTGGTTGTGAGCCAGAGCTGGTTGTGGGCGTGCGTGCATGGGGTCAGGGCTGCATGGTTGTGCATAGGCCCAGGATTGGTTCTGACGGTAGGGCTAGTTGTGGATGGGGACAGGACTGGTTGTGCATGGTATCAGGGTTGGGTTGCGGGGGTAGGGCTGGTTGTACATGGGGTCAGGGCCAGTATGTGAGACCATGCAAGCATGTATGGACATTAGAACCTTTCATTTTCTAAAATGCCAGTGTCTGTTGTGTAAAACAGTCCGTGCATGCACAACTACAGTATAACGTAGTACTATACTGATTAACGTTTTGACCTAGTCTCGTGCACGAACTGTTAACTTCAAAACGTATAACAGAGCCACTTCGAAAACAAAAAAAATTATCAAGTTCATTCCATGTACAATACAAAGCTATGCGCCGTTGGAGCCAGTAAACTTCCTCAGTTTGTACACTAACCAATGAGTAATGACGTACCGCTAAAAAGTGTATATGTTTTACGTCACATAGCTAGTGTTCGAATGGCTTAAGCTACGATCATGCTACTAGTACTTGTGGTGTCGGATAGAGTACAAGTTTTATAACCATAAAACAGCGTCAAATATGCTACTAAGTGTTGTGTTAAAAAAGAGTAGCGCACAATCCAACGTTGTTTGATTGCAATATTTCGTTGCTAAGCACACGCAGCCATTTCAGGCGTAGGTCTTTTTGACCCACGTTTCAATGTATTGAAACGCGGCAACCTAATCGCATCAAACATGTATAAGCGATTGCTATTACACTATTTATAGTAACACCGTGTAGTATTGGCGGAAGGTCGAGTTTCAAGCCTATACCATGATTATGTAAGCTTGAATGTTTGTAGCACACGCACTAATAATAGATGGACACAAATCGGCTTTGCCCACGCCCAATGCAACGCTGAGGGCGGATTACGTCACCACTCCGTGTTTATTAATGTTCACGGATATGGCTTGTAAGATCAGAGATATTATCTCTGGTAAGAATTGAGTGGGGACCATATTGCATCCTCGAGTCCCAAGCTTCCACATGTTTGTTCGAACATGACAGAGCTCCCTCAGATAATGGAACACACGCGGTGTTAATCGTAACGGTTAAAAAAACGTCAAGCCCGCTATGGCTGCTTGACAACACATCGCTGATCTGCAGGCGCACCAGCTGGATTTTAGCAGAGATAATACTGATTTTAGGTTCTTTCAAACGCTTCGAGAGCGATGTGATAATGGTATATACCTTTACCCCGGTCACGCACTTGTCATCAAAAACACTATCCGACTGGTGCATTGAAATCCTACGCCTCAGCAATAACATTCCTATGCAAGCGTAGCGGTCGCGTAATAAACCCGCATGCAGCGACATCGTAATGTTCTTTAGAGCAGAAGATATTGATCACCATTCCTGTAATCTGACGTCATCAGTTTAACAAACAAATTTGTTTTTAACGCTCGCGCGCTCCATGATCCAAATGCAATTGCTCAAACTACTGGTGTCAGGTAGCGATGAAATAAAGTGTTTCAACAGTTTTTGGGCTGAATATAATCGCTTGAACGGACGTGTTTCGTGGAAGTGCTTATTGTCTGTTAAATCCGTGATGTGGACAAGCTGAAAAGAACTGCATTGGCAATAACGCATCGAAATGACACATCTTATGATGTCATCTGAGTGAACTGTACAGATGTGTGTTCCCACAAACACTATACAAAACAGTTGATACTTCCTTGCACAAACTACAAACTACATGTGCTACACATTTGAAATACATTATAAACATGCAATATGTGGAATTCATTCATGTACACAACACTAACTAGCTCAAAGATAGGGCGTAATGAACAGTGTCTCTTAAAATTTGATACCATAGCTAAATTAGTGGAATGGGGTGTAAACATGTTCGTCGTTAGCGGTATGGATTGCTCTGTCAGACTTCTTGGCCTCTTTCATTATCCTGAAGTTGTTATCCCTGTGCTTATTCTCTGTCTGTACTCAGACCAATGATCAAGTTTGGTGGTCCGTGATCAGCTCCTTACCATATATGATTTCCTGCACCCAGCCTCCTCCACTGGAGTCTGTTATCTCTCTGCAACCATACACCTCCCAACTAGTTGATCTTTCAGCAGCTACACAGCTGAACCTGATGACAATGATTAATCCAGGAGCATTCATAAAATGCACCGTGCAAGATTTTGTAGACTTGAGTTCTATATCAGGTCATATCTTTATGATGATTGGAAAGTACATTTAGCTGCAAATTTTTTATGATTATTCTATGTCTGCTTGAATAGGTTTCCTACCTCAATTACTTGGTGATGTTTTTAATATTAATGTACTGTAGCTGGTTTATATTATTATTTAGCGTTTAATGATCCACACTGTGTGTCTACTTGATTGTTTCATAATCTATACTGCCCAATCGATTAAACATGGACTCCACCCCATACATCAAATATAGTCCATTTCTGCTACAGTTACATCTGGCTGATTTTGTTGTAGCCTACCCACCTCCCACACCATACCCCTCATCATGTATGGAAACACAACTGGACCATACAAACCTGTGTACATTGGCTATACATGTAGCTGGCATTGCTGTGCTGACGTCATACATTGTTTCCTAGTGGTTACGAAGAGTATTTGTAAAGGTTCTGGGACTCCACCCTATTCTGTGATACCAATACTTACAGCACCCCCCCATACCCCATAGGGTAGTGGGTGGGGCATGACCCCTACATATCCACCATCTTCTGAGGCCCATTGCTATCTCTGCATGTCCTCCTTTATTTAAAATGTGACCAGCATGTCCATGTTGGGAGGGAAGTAAACTAGTGTATTTATGGGTCTGTATCCTTGGTAACAGTGTCTTTGTATTCTCTGTAGGATGATGGCAGAACAGCATTGCATTGGGCAGCACTGTTTGGTAGAGTTGACTGTGTGAAAACTCTACTGTCCTCGTCTGGGATTGATCTCAACATAAAAGACTCCAATGGTCTAATACCTCTGAAGTTGGCTACTAAGTATGATGTACTCACAATGCTCCAGAAGTATACCACCAATTGTGATGACTACCCAATCCGTTCATTTGGTAAAGTTGTTCTTTCTGGTGACACAGGATCAGGAAAGACAACATTGACTGAGGTGATCACGGTGATGTCATTCTCATCACATGTACATGTGTATTTATAAAGCGGAACAGACAACATGTACCTAAACAACAGTGTCTAAACAATTTAGACAATTGCAATGCATATGTGGCAATTATTTCAAATATGGGTCATCCATTATTAGTGGGGTAAGTGTGTGCTTCATATATTCAGATCTTGATGCAATTACTCATATTTTTTTATCTAAGGATGAATGTTACTTGAAATCCGATAGTTATTACGTTAATAATCTTTATGGTTTACATAATGTACTGCAGTGAATAATTAAATTTTCCTTGTTTGTCTAGTAGTGACTTCCTAGGCATCAAATTGGAGCCAAATCTACATAGTGTGATTGTTACATTACACACCTAGCACCGCTGAGTAATATAACCCGAGTAAAATGATCAAACCTACATGTATGCGGTTCAGGGTGTATCTATACACATATTTTATAAATGAAATACGCAGGACATTAGTCTTCTCTTGATGTTTGTATTTGTAAAACCTTCCTTCAATATCTATCCGGAATTCGTCTGAATTTTGAAATAAGCACGTTGTACATTATATTTAAATCTTTCGCCACCTACAACAATGATTGTTTAATATGGGTTCCACTTAAGTTCAGCTTCACCTTGATGTCAAAATTGTCTGTATCAGACAAAAAATGGAAAATTAATGTGCCTGCCAAATTGAAGTTTATAAATTAATTATTCAGGGGAGTATATTTTGTTCACCATTCAAGTTATTAACTTCATAAACGGTTTAAGTAACATTTATCCTAGGACAAATATCAGTAAACGCATCATGTTCTGAGGATGTGAATCACCCTCCCACAAAAATGTTAGTGGAATCACCATTTACTGTAGCTATACTTGTAAGTGCCAGAATGGGGACTTTCTAAGTTCCTGTTCTCCAGGCACTTAAGAATCCATCCTGCATATGATTACTATACACCTGCATCAACCAATCAGATAGGGTGAATATTGTCTATTCTCTGCACACATTACAATTGCTATGGTATACTGTCCTATTGTACTATTAACTGATGGTGTTCTAATTAATGTCTATTCTGCAGGCTATAAAGTATTGCTCTCAATTAAGCATTCATATAGTGAGTTATTTCTCTTGTCTCCTCTTTCCTTATTCCTCTCTACCCTCTCTCCCTTCCCTCCCTCCCTCCCTCTCCCTCCCTCCCCCTTCATCTCTTACTCTGGCGGTATGCATTATTTTTATCCTCTTGGCCCACAATGGTCCAACACTATTAATTATTTCTGCATGTACATGAATATGATTCCTTGTTTCCCATTGCAGTAGATATTTATGGCATGTGGTAAGGCAGTTAATTAGTCATTATTTGTTGGCTCTTAAATATCGACAAATATTTAAAAAATTTTGTCAATAAATCTATTTAATTATCACAATGAGTCTGTACACAGCACCTGATTATCAGCTGTACTAAAGGGAATTTTACCAGGTATTGCTTTTTGCTCGCCCTGAAGTATGAGCTAGTGAAGTGCACATGTGTGCATGCATTGTACACAGTGCTTACGTTTCTCTCAGATAAACAACAAAGAAGCTACTAAAGTACATCTTTATCTTCCATGAATAGTTTGCAATACAAGTATAGGGATGAGCAATTTGTTACAAGTATTTACTTTTAGTACAATACACTTAACCTTAATTCTCCAGGTCCAAGTCCTACGCGTACGACCAATATTTGAAAATTCATTATAAATAGAAATGCAGTTGTTTGGCATCCATTTCTCTACTGCTGTTTGATGTGTTTATCGTGCTAAATTTACCAATTGTCAGTCTATTTTTAAATCACAACCTTGGTTACACAATCCTAATAAACACATATGGTTCTTAAATATGCATTATGTAGAGAATTTAATTGTCACAGAAAAAAGTACCAGTATAACTTTTTTTGAAGCATGATGTGTGTGCTACTATAGCAGTGTTTTTACTCTAATTTTTTTTAGCCATTTTTACCAAAAATACACTGTATGTTTCAAAATTTTGTCGATTCACCTGGCTATTCCCGCAACATGCATCTGACAAATATCTATCATTCATAAGTTTTTGGAGCTAGCAATTTCCAAATCTACAATCTACTTTTTTATATGCTTAGTGCAAAAGACCTGTCTTACTACCCCTTTCTTTTAACATGTTGCTCTGATCTTCCCAACATTGCTTTTTAGTACCTTAAGTTGCTCTGCGATTTACCGCGAATACATCATTTAGCAATGCTACTAGTAGTGATTGTATTTGACAAGCTTTGAAGAATTGCATTTTCTGAATTAATAACCATTTCTACTGTGTAATGAGATTTTGGTTTGTTCTTAGATCATATGAATTTGCTAAAAATTAATTTTCACTTGCGTCCTACGTGTAGGACGATAATTCTAGGATGGGAGATTAAGGTTAACCATAGATATTTGATACATGGATTGGAAACCCAGCAATGAATGTCATTAGTTACGTGCAGTCCGCGTTTCGCCGGAAGTGGTCGTTAGTTAGGGTTTTATGGCCATTAGCATGGTAAAAGTCTGTTACGAATACAAGCTCATAGTATATGACAAGCAGAAATATAAACGTCCCCATACACCAAGATACATTTCAATCTTCTAATTCACAGGCGTGCCATGTAATATCGTGTTACAGTCCCACAAACAGCAGTGGGCATTACATAGCACCGAACACCCTACACGCTACGAGCTGCACGCTACAGACATATGAAGGTTGGCAATCAAATAGCTTTCGTAGGGAAGTATCAGAAACTGCTCAGACGGTTCTTATGCGACCTACCGTACTCATGGTATAGTCCCACAAAGCCTAGCTGTGTATATAATTAAGGCAATTATAACATGTTACGCAAATTTTTAAACACAAGCTCATGCGTAGCTCGACAAGCTAAATGATACACTTCACCATACACCACGATGTGTGCACTACACTTTTCAGTCTTTTAATCTTACAGGTGTGCGTGCATATGAAAACGTGTTACAGTCGCACAAACAGTGGGCCTTATATAGCACCTAACACCATACACGCTAAGAACTGCACGCTACAGATACATGTAGTCTAGTCAACCTCATAGCTTTCGTAGTGAATTATCAGAAACTGCTTAGATGGTTCCTATGTGACTTATCGTACTCGCGATACAGTCGCACAAAGCCTTCTAGCCGTCTATGAACGATGATCAGCGTTCAACCACCGCGAACAATGGGTAGGGTTGTATAGAGATTGAAAACTAACCTATACGATCACTTCCGACCAGTAAAACACACGTTAAGCACTCGAACAGGCACAAAAGCTTGGATAACAGTACGCTCATGCACCAAAAAAGCGAAACGCGGATTGTATATAAATGTTGTACGAGTCATAATGGATCACGTGAGAGGTTTCCAATCCATGTATCAAATATCTATGGGTTAACAACCTGTTGTTTGAGGTTGTTAAAAGAATTAACAACCGGTTGAAGTGGTGATTTCGCCGGAATAGAACCGGTTGTAGCTGTTCTGTTAGTCTGTATATCAGTTAATCGTCGGTTAATTGGTTAACCAAAGCTCCAGCACATGCACAGCCGGCTTGAAGCCTTATAATGGGAAATGTAATCAGATTCACTAATTAATTTCATTTTTATCACATGCAGAAGGTTTTGAATTCTAATTGGAGTGCTAGAATGCTTTCTGGGTCACTAATGCATCCAATGGCCCATATTTTCTCAATTGTTATCAAAAAGTGTCTCTTTTCGGGATTTTGGCTGCTGGAGTGTAGTGCCTCATCTCTATCTTCGACGGTGTGCCATTTAAAATGGATACTCTACACTGGCATTCCGATTTCCTCAGTTTGTTTGGTCACTTCCAGTTCAGATTTTCAAAGTATCTGCAAGCATCTAGTATGACGTATTTGGGTATTTAAAGTCCTTCCTGTGATGCCTGGCCTTTACTACTATGCCACTTGCCCTGCCAGCAGCTGAATAAAATTGGGAGCAACTTTGATCTGAAACCCTGTGTTTTTACAGATAAGAGTAAACGATGTGAAGAATGGTGTAAGGGGTCAGCAGGCTTGCGATGTATGGTGTATGGTGTCACCAGGAAAGGGTACAGTAGGATGGTGGTGTACAAGGTCTACAGTTGTGTTGTGGTGTAAGGGGTCAGCAGTGAGGGTACAGTTTATTTGCAGTGTGCTTCCTCAGTTCCATGCTCCACATATCCCATGTTCCATCTTTATCTTGTCTTGAAATTCCATGGCAGCAGTTTCATCATCTGACCCACATCCTCTAAGTGTACATAATCACTACTAACCTCACTCGTTTTCCTCATCAACATAGCCATCAGAGCCTCATCACTAAAATCACTTGCACCGGAGGAGAAAATCACTGTTGAGAGGCAGTGTGTTTTTATATACCATTTCGTGTACTGCTTCTATAAAACAGTTGTTTTTAATAATGTATGCAACGCCTAACATATATCCATAATGACAGCTGCAAATATGATATTGTTTAATGCATAGAGCATGTACATGTATCCCACTCTTTGCATAAATATGCCCCCAGCATAGCGCAGGTGCTAATAACGGACTAAAAAGTTTTCTACACTGCACTGTGCATTTCATAGGGCAATCTTCCAGAAGCTACCATTGGTCCTGTAAGGCTCCTCACAGCTGGTATTGCCCCTTATCTGGTTAAGAATGAAGAAATGAACATGATGGTCTTTGACCTTGCTGGTCACCACGAGTTCTACAGTAGTCATTGTGCTGTCCTGCACACCATCTCACCCACTCCCTCTACCTTCCTCATTGTGGTCAACGTGCTCCAGGCCAGGACCTCAAAGACATCACTGCACAGGTGTATTACTGGTCTACAATGATCCATGATGTGGGCCACAAGTGCTGTGATAAATCCTCCGTGATAGTGGTGGGAACCCATTGTGATGGAATAGCTGACAGACGTACCCAAGTAAAAATGGCTTGCTTGTGGCAAGCTTGCAGCAACCTTGTTTACAAGGTTGTTTGAACCCTGTAACAAGGTTGTTTGAACCCTGTAACAAGGTTGTTTGAACCATGTAACAAGGTTGTTTAAACCATGTAAACAAGCTTGTTTTTGCCTGTCACTACTAAGTATTTGAAACTGTTCCAACCTTGTTACAACCTGTTGTTAAGTTGTTGTGAGCCAAAACAAGGTTGTTAATTAATATCCAAAACAACGTTGTCTGAGAATGTTAAATAGTCATACAATGTCACAGCACCAGGTGAAAAAAAGCACAAAAAAATGCAAAACAGCTAAATGCAAAAAGCAAATAAGAAAAATGCAAAATGCAAAGGAGCACTGCGCCACAGCATTTAGTATGCAGAGTTGTGCAGAGTCTGCATACCAACCATGTGCAGATGAGTATTGTTGAAGTGTTCGTATGCAGACGTCTGCATATGAACACTTCAATGATATCCGTCTGCATATGGTTGGTATGCAGACTCTGCACAGCTCTGCATACTAAATGCTGTGGCGCAGTGGAGTCCAACTACAAACATTCATTGACTGCGTTGCTTGACTTGTCATTCACACTTGTGTTGGTATTCCGTTTTCGTCTAAAATTCGCACACTTATCATTTATGGCATCCACTAATAGGCTTCTATTGATCTTATGTTGTGACTGCACAAAGCCTGTAGGTAATAAGGACTATATAAATGAAAGAAGTGCATACAATTAGTATACTTACGTATACAAGCAGCTATTACATCTCTGTTGAGGCATGGAAATCTTCTTGTACCCCCACAACTTGACGAAGCCAAGACAGATGGCGTAAAAAATACAGTAAGGAGATTTCTTATCAGCTTAGTAGGCGAGTTATTGCTCTGGTCTATCGCTTCTTCCAGCTGGCGTTTAGAAAGATACACCCCATAGCCCTCTACTAATTCAACCTACAAGTATTACCTTATTTGACTTGTGTAAATGCAACAAAATTTTCACATACCTGCACATGTCTTTTCACACCACCAATAGGTGACTGACTGCGACCAATGGAGGCATTGGAACAGACAACTGGTGAAGGTGATCTCACAGAAGACTGACTACGAGACGAAGAGAGGCATTGGAACGGACAACTGGTGAAGGTGATCTCACAGACGACTGACTACGACCAAGAGAGACATTGGAACGGACAACTGGTGAAGGTGATCTCATAGACGACTGACTACGACCAAGAGAGGCATTGGAATGGACAGCTGGTGAAGGTGATCTCACAGAAGACTGACTACGACCAAAAGAGGAATTGGAACGGACAACTGGTGAAGGTGATCTCACAGACGACTGACTACGACCAAGAGAGGCATTGGATCGGACTACTGGTGAAGGTGATCTCACAGAAGACTGACTACGACCAAGAGAGGAATTGGAACGGACAACTGGTGAAGGTGATCTCACAGACGACTGACTACAACCAAGAGAGGCATTGGATCGGACTACTGGTGAAGGTGATCTCACAGACGACTGACTACGACCAAGAGAGGCATTGGATCGGACTACTGGTAAAGGTGATCTCACAGAAGACTGACTATGACCAAGAGAGGCATTGGAACGGACACCTGGTGAAAGTGATCTTACAGAGGACTGACTACGACCAAGAGAGGCGTTGGAACGGACAACTGGTAAAGGTGATCTCACAGAAGACTGACTACGACCAATAGAGGCATTGGAACGGACAACTGGTGAAGCTGATCTCACAGAAGACTGACTACGACCAAGAGAGGCATTGGAACGGACAACTGGTGAAGGTGATCTCACAGACGACTGACTACGACCAAGAGAGGCATTGGAACTGACAACTGGTGAAGGTGATCTCACAGAAGGCTGACTACGACCAACTAGGGCAGGTGATCCAGCTGGAAATGAGAATGGTGACTGATCAGTCTGGTGGTGTGCCTGCAAAAGAATGACATGTAGTTAATGATTAGCTTGTGTAATTACAACAAATTATTACCTCATCCGCAGTGGTTGTAAAAGAGTTAACATCATCCACAGTATCTAGGAGTTGCACCTAAATGCATGGAAATCAGATTACAATTACATTAACATGTAAAAATCAACTCCCAGAAACATCGCCATGATTGAGTGTGGTCCCTCTCATATCATTCGATTGGTACACAACACTACGAGTAACTATAAAAAGACATTATTCCATCATTATACCATGCATGCTTTACACTTGCACTTGAAAGTTGTTTTGTAATGTGCATTCACAAACAAGTACACGTATACACTTATTTTTCTCACCACGCTGCTTTCCCATCATGTGGTGATGAAAAATGTCTTTGTGGGCTAGTATGCGCTCATGTTGGGAGATTTTTTTTTCTTCTTTGATGGTCTCTCAATTGGATCCAACTTTGTAGGTGTCGTAGAATGAACTTCTGTCGCAGCACTTTCAAGAAGTTCATCACGTGTGATCTCCATAGCAATTAGCTGATCAATTTTCTTCTCTAGATCTCGACGATCACCTAAATTGAAATATAGATAAACCAGCTCTAGGACCTAGTTCACAGAGTGTATTTTATCTTACAGTATATTAATTTCATTGTTATTCATTTTTGACATGACATCATATTCATTCAATCCATGCAGGCATGATCCATCGTAGTGTCTATTAATTGTCCTGATCGGATTTCACCCAGGTGTACAGCAAAAAAGTGTTGATAGAAAGGACCTATACTTGCATTTAACGATACTGGCTTATTGTACAAGTCCATGCATTTAGGATTGGGCCGAGACAACTAATGCTTAACTACTTGTAAAACAAGAAGTGCTGGCGGACATATCCACTAGCACTACGAGTATCAAAAGGAGTAAAGCGTTAGTTATCTTGGCCCGATCCTAAAATGACTAGCTTGTACAATAAGCCAGTCGCTCTAGCAAGGAGGAAAAGGTCAGCAGACCGCTCTTCCATCGCCTTGCGCGATATTAACTTACCTGTACTTAGGGACCGTAAACTACACAATCGCCTAAACCAATTCGTACAGTACTTCATACATAGATACATCATCATTTCTCTTTCAGTCACACATTCTTACGTATTCTTACCAGATTTTGCGAGCACTTCACCATCATAAAGCTTTTTCCCACACCATTTGAACTGTGATATAGCTCCCACGTACGTTTGGCCACCTTGTCGGACGGTTTTCTCAGAAATGACGCTCAACATTTCGTCGTCAAGCCATCTTACTAACAGAAAACTCGGACACGGGAGCGATGTCATCGGAACTATGGCTCTGCTTTCAACCATGCCAATTGAAAATAAAACATGTGAAGCATCAAGTTGTTCTTTTTTTTTGAAATGGCGGGTGCAAGTAGACGAGTACACAACTCAATCCAATTTCAGTTTTCAGACCCTCTGTCAAAACTTGCGACAAGCAGAACTACACGCTACAGGATAAAGAAGAAACGGCGTTGTGACATGGCTATTGGGGAAGCTGGTCAGCAAACTACTGTAAATGCAGACTGTGAGTGTGCGGAACACGTAGAACAGAATGATAAGCAAGAAGCCTATACAACCGTGACAGATGAGCCATTCAATGTCCCTGAAAATGATGTAATGCTTGAGCAGCATGATGTAATGCTTGAGCAGCATTTTGTACCGATTTTACGTGATTTACCCGAAGAGCCAGAATTTTTACCAAATGATTATTCCAATCCAAGCAATTTCTCAGAGTGTTTAGCCGATGACGAATTACCCAGGGAGACAGAATTTATTCCAGGTGTGTGTCGTGATGAACAAGTTGATTCATTCATCAGAATCCAATGTACTCTTAATGCAATTCACCATGCGACACAATTTAACACAGGAAGCTATATCAGACCTTCTTAAACTTCTTCACATTTTCATGCCAAAAATAGACTTGCCCTCATCTGTATATATGTTCAATAAGCCTTTTATGGCAATGAACTTTCCTCTTGAGTTTCATTATTTTTGTAATAACTGTATGCAAGATATTTCCAAAGATGCACAGCACTGCCCTAAATGTAAAGCCACACTACTATCTAAAGGATCGAGATCAACGTTTGTAGAGCTTCCATCGGAGTTGCAATTGCAAAATGTATTACAAAGTAAGACTGACATACATGCATGTGCATCATATTTGTGTGCTAGCGAGATCTGTATACATGCGATGTGTATGAATGTATTACTTATATCTGCATGTATAATCATGATCTATATAGCTATAGTGTGCATTATAATAATCATGATAATTTTTTTGTACAGGATGTTGGGAAGATATACATCAGATGTATCATTTCCGTTGTGAAAAAAGAAGTCATTACTGTGATGTGTATGATGGTGCTTTGTATCGCGCACTGATTAAGGATGGATTTCTAAGCAACAAAAATAACGTATCATTCACCCTAAATGCAGATGGTGTTCCAGTGTTTAAATCGTCATCCTTCTCATTGTGGCCAATCTACCTTCAAATAAATGAGCTTCCTATTAAAAAAAGGTACACTGACATATTATAATTCCGCCCATGCATGCATGCAGGTATTTTATTATCATTATTTAATTCGATCAGTATACATGTGCTTATACCATATATGGTTTAATTATTTATGCATCTAAATTGTTCAGATTGATTGAAAACATATTTTTCTTGCATGCAGGCACTTAATAGAGAACAGACTGGTAGCAGGTCTCTGGTATGGAAAAGGAAAACCAGAGATGACTTTTGTATTAAGATATTTAGGTGACACTTTGGCAAAGTTATACTCTGAAGGTATGTATACATGCATGTGTGTGCATATATATACTAGACTACAGTAATTTGTGTGTCATATCTATATGCGTAGGTGTTGAAGTTACATTAAACGGAGATAGTCACATCCATTTCAGAAGTCAAGCAGTGCTTTTAGCTTGTACATGTGATTTACCAGCAAGAGCTCTGCTCACAAATATGGTGCAATTTAATGGTTATTATGCATGCCTGCGTTGCACTCAAAAAGGCAAGTATTTTTATAAATTCACATAATTTCAATAATGAGTACAGTTATCCTAAATTTAATTACTACTTTTTTAAGGAGCAGTAGTTAAAACAGCAAATAATGGACAAGTGATGACCTTTCCATATCAACTTGAAGATCCAACAGGACCAATGAGAACCTGTGAGCAGTACTGGCAAAATGCAGCTGATGCTGTACTTTCTGGATCTCCTGTGGGTAGATTTGATATTCATATACACAACATATATATACAGTTCATTGTATCTATGTGTTACTTGCATATAGGTCCGTGGTATTAAAGGGCCTTCATGGTTGGCAACCATTCCACGGTTTAATATTATTAAGGGTGTCAGCTTTGATTACATGCACATTGGGTGTCTTGGAATAACTCGACTTCTACTGCATCTTTGGTTTGATTCAACCCATTCTAAGCAACCATGGTATCTCCGATGTCACATTAAAGAAATAGATAGATTATTGTGTGCCATTACTCCACCTGATGAAATATTAAGAGCACCAAGAAGTATTGAAGGAACCTTGAATTATTGGAAAGGTACAAGTGTATATATATATACATGTTTGTGTGTAATGCCTGCATGCAGATAGGTGTGTTTACATGCATGTATGTGTTTGCACTGCGCAGCATACGAACTAAGAACGTGGTTACTACACTACAGCCCTGTAGTACTGCACAGATTTTTGCATAGCGACTATTACCAACATCATCTCTTATTTGTGGAAGGCATATATTTATTGTTGAAAGACACTGTGGAGGAAGAAGACATCTCAAAAAGTGGAGAACTATTAATGCACTACACTATCTTTTTCCGGTTCTGTATGGTAATTAACCGTTTTCATGCATTCAGTTTATTCCTCGCATTTATCATAAATGCATGTATGTGTATTTCTACATGTATATTTGTGATAGGTGAAAGATACAGTTCAATGAATCTCCATGGACTTATACATCTTCCAGATGTAGTGAAGTCATTGGGTCCACTTTGGGCTCATTCATGTTTTCCGTTTGAGTCTGCAAATGGTGAAATGTTGAAGCTATTTCATGGAACAACATGTGTTGAAAAGCAGGTATACATCTCATATGTGTTATGATAAGTTAATTTTTACCACTTGTTTATAAATCAGATTGCTAATCGTATTGGAGTAATATCAACGTTACCACTGCTTGGTAAAAAAATTGCTACTGGAAGCAAAGAGGAAGAACTTTTTTGGAAAATGTCTAACTCTTATGGAAGGAGTAAAAGGTATAGTATTGTTTGATATGTGCTTTTCATTGCTGCATCTGTTTTATCCAATGCAGCCATTGCAATTTCATATCAGCTGATATCTGTATGCATGGAAAACCATGTGGCACTGAGCTTACCCAAGAGCACATTGCTGTATTTACCAAAGGTGGTTTTGCAATCCCAGCTGATTATCCTGTTGTGTTGTACTCCAAAATACATTTCAGAAGCACTGGCAGAATAGTGAAAACTAAAAGAAAGTTACACAAAGGCCTTCTTCGTAATAATTCTGGAATCGTATTCTGCGATCAAGATGGCATGACATGTTATGGAGAGTTATTATTGGTTGTACTATGTGAGAATCATGATGCATATGCAATTGTCTTCCCTTTTATTCCAACTGGAGAAATTCTGAGTAACGATTCTGTCACAGATTGCTCCATTGACCAACACATTACAAAGCTAAATCTGCCGTACGTTTAACATAGCTATAGTATACATTATATTTAAAATGGTAATACTTTCATTTTAAATATGTAGTTCAGTGACTGGACTCAAGAAGTGCATACCTATAAAATGTATCAAGGACAAGTGCATATTGATGCAGTATAAAGAAGATCACATCTATGCAAGTATATTTCCCAACTCAAAAGAAGTTGAATAGATTTATACATGTTTACTTGAACATATACTTGTGCATAATTTGAACAACATTCATGTTCTTTTGTAATGTTATGTAAAGTACAAACATTGTGCATGACAGTATGTAATCACTTCATTTTTGCTTTTTGAGAGTTAATTGTCATCATGTATCCAGCTCACATTGCATGGCAATTTGATCATGTATTTATGATTTAAATAGAGCGACATCTAAGTATATCTGTAGTAAATTAAGAATTACATGTAAATTAACATCTTCAAATCTGTTGCCTCCCTTGGTCATGCATCCATGCATGCATTCAATGATGATAAACTTCTACAGTACAATCTTGTCATAAACAGCATTAATTAATCTTACAATCCCCTACAACCTTCTACAACCATATAGTAAGCTTGTCATGAACTGCCTTAAACAATTCTACAACCAACTACTACCTTCTACAACCATAAGACAAGCTTGTCATAAATCCTACAACCTGTCTGCAACCTTCCACAACTATTAAACAACCATGTTTATCTTACAAGGTTGTAAACAAGGTTGCAGCAACCATGTGGCAAGGTTGTCACAAGCTTGCCATTTTTACTTGGGTAAGCTGGAATCCCTGCACAAGGCTATAGAGAGTGTTGCTAGGGATGCCCTGAAGGACCTCAACTTTGTTGGGTTCACTGCTCTCAATGTCACAGCTCTCCGAGGAAAGGAGATGGAGAGTTTCGTGTCATTATTATGCCAAACCAACCATAGTGTCATAGCCAAACACCCTGCCATATCCCTGAATAACCACATGATGTATGCATTCCTGAAGGACAGAGTCCCTTCACAGGTGGATGCCATACCGCTGACCCATCTTGTTAACCTTCTGGAACAAGAGGAACCAAAGTATCTGTCAACTGCACCATCCGAGTTAAAACCATTGCTGAAGACACTGTCCGATAAAGGACTTATTGTGTTTCTGGATGGTGATGTGGCCAATAGCTGGATAGTCCTTCATCCAGAGGCACTGCTAGAGAAGGTGAATGGAGTGTTGTTTGCTCCTACCTTCTTTGATGAGTACCTTCCCTCTGCTGAAGGAGACAGTGGATAAGAAAGGGAACACTCTTGCTGACTCTACCAAAGAAAGCAGGTGTCATTGAGTGAGTGGAAGAAGGCGAAGCCACAGCTGTTGCAACTCATTGGGATGAACGAAGAATCAGGTTGGTGCATATTGTTGCTGGGATACCCTTGTACTGTGTGAATATTATACATGATCCCCCTCTGGTGATACTGTGCCTCTCTTCAAAGAGTTATGTAGTGCCCGTTTGATGCCTGTTGCATTACCTCATTGTTTAGTTTCACTTTCATCATACTTGTGTCTTCAGAACGTAATTATGGTTGGGGTTCAAAACTATCATCATGTGATGTTTAGTGTAGCTGGTGCAACAATAATATGGACCTTGTGCCCACTGCGCCACAGCATTTAGTATGCAGAGCTGTGCAGAGTCTGCATACCAACCATATGCAGATGAGTTTTGTTGAAGTGTTCGTATGCAGACGTCTGCATATGAACACTTCAATGATACCTGTCTGCATAGGGTTGATATGTGGCCGTTGCATCACAATTTTGTTAAATGCAGTTCATTATTATTTTCCAAATAATAATGAACTGCACTGAGATATTTAAGGTCACCAAGGCAGCAGGTGAGAAATGGAGAGTCATTGGTATGGAACTAGGCTTCACAGAAGATGAGCTGTCTTCCATCACACATGAGGCTGGGAGGACTGGGAAAGAGGATTATTATTCGGCTGTTCTAAGAAGGTGGTTGGACTGGGCACCACCTAACCACACCCACCCCTGCATTGAACAGTTGTCATTAGCACTTCGTACTGTGGGCAAAGAGAAGCAAGCATTAGGCCTGAATATAAAGTATGGTGTGTATTCCAAAGTAGTTGATTGGAATGTGATGGGCATTATTTAGATAGTGTTGAGATATAATATTGTGGTATTTTTGATATTATATATTTGTGAGAAATGGTGAAATGAGCAAGTGAAGTTGTGACCTTGTGGTTATATACCTGTTATCCAAGTATGGTTTATATACGTGCATGTACACCAAGATTGTGTAACAGTGTATATGTACCGTAGATATTTGATGATGCATTTCGAATTATTTGTCCGGACTTGCTTGCATGTTCCTTTGAACAAAGAATTCTTCACTTAGATTGTTTCTTGTTCTGTAACCTTGACTGGAAGTGTATGTCTAATGGCAGTGGTAATAACTCTTACATGTACTTCCAAAGGGTTGGGACAACTTGTAAGTTGGGGAGAGGGGGGGGGAGGGGGGAGGGGGGTCATTTCTACGAGATGAGCAGGGGTTGGTATGGTCATAAGAGCTGGGGTGGGGGGTGGTCATATCAGATGTGGAGTGGGTGTGGTCATATGAGCTGGGGTAAGTCTTTTAATGCAGAAATAGAAATAATATTTGTAATTGTTGTGCATATCGAATATTGTGATGTTTTGGAACTAATATGAAATGGTGGATAAATTAAAAAGTACATGTTCTGCTGAGCTTCTATGATAATAATAATAATAATTTTGAATAATAAACTATTACCTCAAAACAATTTCTTGACAACAAGATCACAGGGTGGTGAACAATCTTGTCAAATTATCCAAAGCTGCCGAGTCACAGCCTCAAGCAGCTTTTGCTGCTCTATCCAAATCCATGCAGTTTGAGTGGTCATACCTGCAAAGAATCCTTCCTAGTTGTGAGGAAGCATTTACTCCAATCTGGAATACTTTGTACCAATATTTTTGGCCTGCCATCTTTGAAGGTACAATCTCCGATCTTGAAAAGCAGCTATTCTCAATTCCTGCACGATTAGGTGGCATGGAAGTTCGCAATCCAATCAAAACTGCCAAGATTGCCTATACCACATCCAGAGCAGGCACAAGAAACATTGTGGATGCCATCAAAGGAAAGATGGAGTTTTCTCTACCTGATCACAATGTTCTAATGTCTGATGCAATGGCAAACGTGCACACCACCCTCCAGCAGCAAGATGAGGTCATACTTCACTCAACATTGGCCAATTCAGAGCTAAATGCCAAAACAAGACGGGCAATACAACGGGCAGTGGAGGCAAGACATCATCATGGTTAACTGCTTTGCTTATTGCTCACCATCACTTTGACCTTTCTGCCACAGAATTCCGTGATGCCCTCGCATTGCGATACAATCGACCACTGCTGAATATGCCAGCCAATTGTGATGGATGTGGAGCTGCAACTAGTTTGGAGCATGCCCTTGACTGCAAGAAGGGAGGTCTGGTAACCCAACGTCTCAATGAAGTTCGAGATGTTATTGGCGACTTAGCATCAGTTGTTTTCAAGGAAGTTGTTAAAGAACCAGTCGTGCAAGAGACAAACGATGCTGAAGGTGTACCCTCCCTAATTGCTGACCTTAGTATCAGAGGAGTATGGCAGCCCCAGACCGTGGCGTTGTTAGATGTACGTGTCACAGACACTGACGCCCCGTCCTATTCACAGCGAGTTGTTTCTGCCATTCTCTCTTCAGCTGAGGAAGCGAAGAAAATGAAGTACTCTGAAGCAGCAGCTCTTTGCCGAGCATCATTCACACCCTTTGTTGTGTCAGTCGATGGAGTCCTGGGTCGAGAAGCAAGCTTTTTATCAAACATCTTGCTCAGAAACTTGCTCATAAGTGGGAAAAGTCAAACAGTGAGGTATTGGGATGGATGAGAGCACGACTGTCTTTTGCAATCCTCAGAACAACAAACCTTTGTCTGAGGGGCTCCCGCACCAAATGGAGAAGTGCATTTGGAATGGATGATGGAGCAGGGTTACCTAGTATCTCTGCCTGAACGTCATGCTTAAATAGTTCTTGTCATTATCATTTTTATTTAATGTGTAATATTATTATTGTTTTTGCACCATATGTATTATGTATTCTGTATATTACATTTATTGTACTGTTATAAACATGTTATTATAGATACAAGAGAATACATGAATAGGAATAAATGCACTTACAGGATTCACGAATATACAGCAGTAAGGTAATTAAATGCACCCTACTATAGGTACTAGACAGGGACAAAACACCTGGAGAGGATGGCTGTGGCATTGGCTCTAACTAGTATGAGGTTCAGCCTCCCATATAAGGCAGCTAGGACCTCAGCCTTAGCCCTGTTGGAGCTAGTTGCAAGGCGAGAAGCCAGAAGAGAAAAAGACTCCATTGCTTCTGTCCCCCAAGCACCATATGCCTCAACCACCATGGGGACGCAAACCCACCCTAGTTCCTTGCATTTGGCATCATTTTCTTCATGCATCCTTTCCTCGGTAGCTCTGGCAGCCTGACCTGCTCCGAATCCTGCTTCAAGTAAAATATTGGAGTTAAGCGGTGACGTCACAATGTTAAAAAAAAAAAAAGTATGTGTATGCATTGTAATGTTACTCTGAATTGTACTTTTATATTGCTATGTAAAATGTTTTCATAATAAAGTAAAGTCTATATACAAAAAAAATAAAAATTACCTCATGGACATGTGTCCACTTGATAGTGGGGCCTCAATTTCAAACCAAACAATAAACATTGTGTTTCACACACACACACATACACACAAAGGTATATGTTTGAACAGTATAGTTGGATGGATTTGAGAATAGAGATGTAGGCCTATCCCAACGCAACGCACCCTCGCAGGCACATGCACACACGCACACACATACAACACACGTACACAAGCACAAATTAACCAAAAGCAACACTAATGATAATAATAACACTAAAAATAAACAATCTAGGACCTAGACAACATCGCCCTAGAGTTTGCCCTTAGCCTTGCATAAAGTTCAAAGGTTGCCATGGACTTTGACACGCAGCCTTGGACAGCAAGGCGAGATGCAAGTTTGGAAAACGAATGCTGAGCCTCCCTGCCCCATGCCCCATAAGACTCCACCACAAGAGCAGGTGCAGTATCAGAGGCCCACCCAAACTCTGCACACTTTGCATCATTGGCAGTGTGCTTCCTAAGCACAGCCGCCTCTGATACTGCACCTGCTCTTGCTCCTGCTGCAGACAAAACAATAATAATAATAATAAATGAAGTTCAACAGTGTGACAACTAATCCGGGCATGGGGCAGGTTGTCACAATGGTATCCAATTCTAAGTTTTATAAATGTGCATGGTTGCGTTTAAAAAAAAAACTGGTACTGTGAAAGTGTGGGTAGATGATGTCCTCTTATTTTTAATGACCACCAATTTATTGGTACTTTCAAAATCATGCATATGTATGGTGGGTAATACTTAAGAGACAACCAGCCCTCGTCTCCCCTACATGTACACTCACTTAGAGATATAAAGCGAGGAAGGAAGGAAATCATGAACTGAACACATACACTGTAAATTGTGCGAATTAAAGTTAATTCTCTAACTCGGACATAATGGCATGCGCAGCGCTAGCGAGCGTCAAAAAGGTGTGTGTGTATGTGTGTGTGTGTGTGTGTGTGTGTGTGTGTGTGTGTGTGTGTGTGTGTGTGTGTGTGTGTGTGTGTGTGTGTGTGTGTGTGTGTGTGTGTGTGTGTGTTTGCGCGCGCGCGCTCATGCATTCTTCTACGGGGATTGAAATCCGTTCTGCACTGCTGAATAGTGCGTTGTTTTAGCTGTTAACTCTGTACCAGTTGCTAGACGAAGCCCTTAGAGAGAAAGTCACAAGCTTGATCGACAAGCTGAAGCGACAGAAGAATTAAACCAAGCTCTTCTAGCACTACAGACATCACGGCTCACCAGATAGCCGTGCCTGACCTCCCAAATTTATCGCCGCGCAAGCTAGGTGAGCACGGTTGAAGACCTCCAGTTGAATAAAGCCTCTGGAGGTGTGACATCATAAGTGAGGGTACCACTGTGAACGTTGTCAAGTTGGAGACATGTCACTACCTGATGGACGGGGAGCAGGACTCCACCACTAAGAAGCCTCGGCAGGGAACGTGGCCCCTCCCCTCACGACGCCATGAGCACAAGCCCGGGTTAAAGGCACGTTGTCAAGGTGGAGGCACCCAACATTAGCCCTGAGCACAAGCCTGGGGCAGCCTCTGGGAGAGCTGAGTGACGGAGCCTGAAGGTGTTGTGCTGTCTAGTGGTGAGGTGAGGACGAGCTCTTGGAGGGGGGGGGGGAGGTTGGGGAGGTGAGTGAGGGGATGGGAGAGGGAGAGAGTGAGTGAGAGTAGCTAGTGAGAGAGTGAGTGCCATGTACATGTAGATGTGCATCACGAGTCATTACACTTGGTTGCTCAACTAGTACATGTACATGTACATATGCTTATTCAAGTACTTACGACTGTGTTTCTACACATTTGCATGTACATACACTGTACAGTACATCTTGATGTAATGTTGTCCCTTCTGGTACATGCATGTTTGTGCTCTGTTGCCGTTCATCGCCTCAAGTTGATGGCAAATACAACCCTAAGGAAAGGAGAGCTTCCAAGCAGTCCATTGAGTCATACAAGAACGAAACTGAAACCACCACACCTTAAGTTGCCATCATTGGCTTTGATGAGCAGACCCCTGAACGCAATGATGGCTCAATATTTAAATAACATGACTGTTTGATGGTCCCTGTCTGTACACATGTACACTGCCTTTTTGAGAGATTGTGGTTTACATGTTGGTCTGTCTCCTATAACAGCGGCCTATATCAGCTGCTACATGTATGTATTCTTTAAAAAAAAATCAATGGTCAGTATGGTAAGTACATATGTATGGAATCATTACCCATATTGAAACCAATCAAAGTCCAGAAATGTCTTTTTATAAAGAACATTATTATTAAGGTTAGGTAAAAATAATCAGACAAATTAGTTACTTAGGGGACAGTAAAGTACTGTAAGCCTTAATGTGGGGGGGAGGGGACAGTAAAGTACTGTAAACCTTAATGTGGGGGGGAGGGGACAGTAAAGTACTGTAAGCCTTAATGTGGGGGGGAGGGGACAGTAAAGTACTGTAAGCCTTAATGTGGGGGGAGGGGACAGTAAAGTACTGTAAGCCTTAATGTGGGGGGGAGGGGACAGTAAAGTACTGTAAACCTTAATGTGGGGGGGGAGGGGACAGTAAAGTACTGTAAGCCTTAATGTGGGGGGAGGGGACAGTAAAGTACTGTAAGCCTCAATGTGGGGGGGGGGAGGGGACAGTAAAGTACTGTAAGCCTTAATGTGGGGGGAGGGGACAGTAAAGTACTGTAAGCCTTAATGTGGGGGGGAGGGGACAGTAAAGTACTGTAAGCCTTAATGTGGGGGGAAGGGGCAGTAAAGTACTGTAAGCCTTAATGTGGGGGGAGGGGATAGTAAAGTACTGTAAGCCTTAATGTGGGGGGAGGGGACAGTAAAGTATTATTTTTATACAAATAGACTTAGGGTCTTTACAATGCCTAACTTAGTTCAACACATGATGTTTCATGTACATATGCATGGGTGACCACTGGTGCTGGTGATGTGTGGTTCTTTTTTCTTTCAGTGACAAAGGTTGTGTCATATACATGTACTGTATGTAGGTTGCATGGGTGTGCTAACAGCTGTTAGGTCACATTATGACCACTGGTGCTGGTGATATGTGGTTCTTTTTTCTTTCAGTGATAAAGGTTGTGTCATATACATGTACTGTTATTTAGGGTATGTAGGGTGCATGAGTGTGCTAACAGCTGTTACCTGTAGGTCTCCTTATGACCACTGGTGCTGGTAATCTGTGGTTCTTTTTTCTTTCAGTGACGATGAAGTGGAGCTGGAGATACAACTGTAGGAAGCTGTAGTGGTCTCATGGACCCAACAGAGCCAACTGAAACTGTTAGTAATTGTCTGATAGTTATCTCATTATTATGTGCATGAGAGCACTACCAAGTCCTATGGCGGGATAAAATCATAGCATTTATGGGCAGTCAAGCTATATACCACTGAAGTACCATGTGCATACATTTAGTATACTGTACATATTCATACTGCAGAAGGACCGATGATACATTACAAACATCATTAAGCACTCTGTCTTTTTAGCGATGCACGCACGCAGTGTCATCGTTTTTCATTGAAAGACCCCATGCTTTAGACAAAACCGTAAACACTGTCTCAACAACATCTGTAAATTTCGGAGTCTGGATTATGAAAAATTTAGTAGTACGCTGAACATGAAGACCTAACCAAGCAATGGCCATATAAGGGCGAGTTCACATGATAATGAACATGACATGACATATGATTTATTGTAAGGTACATGTAACTGTTAGTGATTTATGTCTCATTCCTCTTGGACCTAAATCCATCACAACTAAGGAGTATTTGGTCTGCATGGGCCTATAGACAGAGAGAGTACTAGTATTGAGGACCGATATAAACTTGAGTGATGCACCAAAAGTTATTTGTACAACAATTACAGGTTAATAGATTTTAATGATTCGATTCTATGTCTGACTTTCTGTGGCTATTATACCGCTCGCCAGTTAATACATGTACGTGGTCACATTGAATGTTCTGTAGAACTACATGTAGTACAACAAAGGTTAGAAGTTTTTAAGACTCCTGCCTGTCTGTGGCTTTTCCCACATACCACACACACACATATACATGCGGCACAGTCCACACACACACGCTATTAAGTTCACACACACACATGCCCACACTGTTCATTACTGTAGACATGCATTTTCAGTCTACTCCACACACACTCACTCCTCACACAATCCCACCCTACCACGTGCACTATTTAGTCCTCATACACACACTACACCACAATCACACTAGCTGTTCAGTCCTCACCACACACACTGTTCATTTATCCCACACACAACCATCCACACACTTTCACTGCATGCACCCATGCACATTCTACACACACACCACACCATACAATTTTTTAGTTCACACACACACACAAACACTGTTCAGTCTACACACCACATATGACACTGCAGTTCACAGCACACACACGTTTTGGTCCACACACACTACACCACACACTGTTCCATTCATACACACCACACACACAATTTTTAGTCCAAGAAACCCACTACACACACACTGTTCATTTCAAATACACATTGTTCAGGTGTGGTGTATAGGTGTGTTCCAGGTGTGTAGGTGTGTCCCTGGTGTGTCATGTGTTGGTGTACGTGTGCTCTTAATGTTGGTAATAACTCTTTGACTGAAAGTGCATATTTATATGTCCTCGTCCATGTCAATTCAAATACAGGCATGTGACAAACCTAGTTTTTACTCAACTGTGAAATGCATACATTTCACACTCCAGGACAAACGCTGTTGGTCCAATACAAAAGCCTACCGTGAGGGCAGTAATGATGCAGTATGGGCCAGGAGCTGTACAGTATGGTAACCCTTAGCAATTTATGTCCCATGTCTCAGCTCCAGGCCCTTAGTATGTCATTACTGCCCTTGGTAGGCTCTTGTATTGAACCTTGAGGACCGACAACGTTCGCGATCGAATTGAAAGTTAATTCTACAACAAAGGGTAGTTCGTCTATACCCCAGCCTGTCCAACATCAGTGGCCTTTGTATCGCACCCCGCTACGTACCATTGATGTCTCAGCTCAGGTGCGTACAAGTATCCCTGGTGTGTGTCTCTGGTGTGTAGGTGTGTTCCTATTTGCAATGAGTTTCCTTCCTGCAGAATGTCACCTCCCCCTCTCAAACGTTTTTGCATTGCCCTAACAGAGTGTTAGTTGTTTTCCATATATAAATACAGGCGAATGCTTTATGATTCTGTGTGTGTGTGTGTGTGTGTGTGTGTGTGTGTGTGTAAGAGGGAGCTAATTGAAATCTGCAGCCTATGGACACATCACTACATAAAATTTAGCTTTTTAAATACCTACCTGTGCACAGGAAAAAACCAGGTGGATTTGGCTAACAATATTCATGCAGGTTCCAGTGGTTCAAACAAAACCCCAGTGAGTTCAAGTCCTTCTTTCTCAGCCTTGAATAAGCAGTGCTTTGAAAATCCCTTATAGAAAATAATTTAGTTGATAGGTGAAACAAATTTTTGTCAAACCATTGGTTCAAAATATGGCTGGTTTAAAGGCCATACTAATATTTAAAACACACTGTGTCAACAGCATTGGGTAATTTCTATGTCCTGGTTATGAAATTTTAGCAATACGCCGAACACGAGTAGGTTTAGGTCCTAATACTATATACCATGCATGCATGGTTTAGAACCTCAAGCTATGCCCATATATGGACGCGTTCACATCTTAATCAACATGATATACATGTATTGACATATATGTTTCATTTGTATTGCAACCCTTGGCGATTGATTCCTATATGCATCAAGGCTCTAAGTGTGTCACTACAGCACTAGCGTACTGTTGTTAAATGTATATATATATATTTTGCGATCAGTGTATTGTGCCTGGTTAAGTGTAAAAGCGGCAGCATTTTCCCACAAGCTACACATGCACATATATATACATGCTTTCAGGAATGTGAGGGGAGTTAATTCCATCTTACTACATGAGTACAGATATTCATTTCCGTAATTGGCACTTACAACTGATGCTCAACATTCAGCTACTGTATATAGGTCCATATATGGTGATGAATTCGAGTTACAACTTTAAAACTTCTACTTGAGAGTAACCACTCTTGTTAGGCCCACGACTCCATTTAAATTCCTTAACGCTAAATCGATGGGCATGCATGCACGTGTTTGTCCTGGGGTGTGAAATGTATGCATTTCACAGTTGAGTGATTACTTGGATTTGTCACTTGTCTGTTTTTGAACTGACATGGGATGAGGACATATAATGTATAAAGATCCACTTGTAGTCAAAGAGTTAGTGTGCAGTACTTGCCTGTTAGTGTCTCATACAATTCTTGAACATGTGCGTCGTGTAACATAATCCGACATGTACATGTAGGTATAGATGAACATTACTGTACATGTATGTACCTCCATGGTCCTTACATTGTACTTGAGCGATAATACTCCTGTACAGGGTTAAAACCCATTACAAGCTGTTAGATATATACATGTAACTATACCTGCCATTATAGGTTGCGCAATGTATTCATATGTAGTGTAATATGTGTACATGTAAGTACATTGTACTTGGAGTTTACAACTGAATTGATTTTTTAGTGTGCATGAGAACAGGTGTATAGCATGATAAAGGATCTATACTAGAACACTTTGATTTCGTTCAGTGAAAAACTTTTGTGGGATATGTGTGATTCATGGGCGTCCCCAGCTTTTCTGGAAGGGGGGGGGGGGGGGGGGCAGGATAGGGCATGGGGGCGCCATTTGACAGCCGCGTATACGTTGTCCGCTTTCGGCCGATTCAACCAGTGGGGGGGGGGAGTGCTGTCCGCTTTCAGCCGATTCAACCAGTGGGGGGGGGGGGGGGGGGAGGCTGATGTCAGCTTTCAGCCGATTCAGTCAATGAATACAAACGTGGCAAAATGCTGCATCTCGATCGATGTTGTAGTGTAACCATGGAAACTGCTGACACCAGTTTGCTTTAAAAGCCCTCTCTACCTTCTTCGATCCGAACATGCGCTTGGGTAAGATCAACGTAACCGGCGGGTGGAACTTCTCAGAAATGCACTTGCTAGCCACTTATTAATCTCAACGCACGTGTGGAAAGTACTAAAGTTATTTAATAATAAGATAAATACATCAAGCGACCCTTATGTGGTTATACATTGTACATAAACAGCAACCTCCCTAGGATTAAAGAAACTATTATATATATATATATGGGACAGTTCACGCGAAAATTGCCTATCGCGTATATATATATAAAGTTATAAAAATGACTCATTTTGAAATCGCTGCATCTCCCGAACCGTAGACGCTATTGACTTCCTATTTTCAACACTTCATACTACATCATTTCCCTCTGGTAAAATCGATTATGGGCTCTTGCATTAGCTTCGTGCCAGTGTTACAACGTCCGATACCCCTTGGGGTTCAAACCCGCCATATCTTTCGGCAGGAAAATTCAATTCACTCCTAGTTTGGTTTGTACGTAGAGGGATCCTGTACCTATTGATTTGTTCTGTTCGTTAATTTTTTCTTTATCCGTTGCGGGGATACAACTGTGCAAAGTAATTGCATATTTCCCGGTCGTTTCGCGCCATTTATCTATCGAGGACATGAATATGCAATTACTTCCTGTTCAATAACTATGCCTCCGCCCATCTATACAATATACAACAAGTACGCGGCGTTTTCGCTTCTTGCAAACGTCTGGTTCTGTTCCCCTTCTTGGCTTCTTCAACATAGTGAGCAGAAGCTAAAGATTCGTAATACGTGGGTTCAGCTGCCATCAGCCTGCGCAACACGGTACGTACTCTGTAGCGCATGCACGTAGAAATCGAGCGTGTTGGCTCGGTCAAACTGCTTCATTTATGCGTGCACAACGCTGCAGAGCATGAAAGTGCACGGTGCCTAGGGCTAGCTTAATCTGAAACGCACCCTTCCTTTTTGACTTCTGCACACGCACAGATATATATATGAAACATGCACCCCCTTGTAGCTACATGTATTTACCAACATGTAGTACTCTCATTGGCCTACTAAAACCTCTTTTATCTTCATTGGTGAACCAATTATATTTGGTTCTACAAAATAATATCCATACAAAATAAAATCCATAAGTCACACACACACACACACACACACACACACACACACACACACACACACACACACACACACACACACACACACACACACACACATGCACACACTCACATTCATACACAACCTCAGATCACAGCAATTGGTGTCATTTAATTCTGTCAGAATGCTCCCTCTTGCTTAGTTTCCAATTGGTGGTGTGCTTGGCATAGTTGATTGTTTGCCCAAAAGGGGTCAGGCGACAGTGGGTGTGCTGTCCCCCTACCCTGAGTGTGACTGGAACCAAAGTTACCATTTGGTCAGCCCACACCTTGACACTGGTCAAGGTAAGGTGGTTAGGCCAGGGTAGATACCAAAAGGGTGCTACCTGCCATTGATGTATAAACAATAACACCTGTAGCAATACATTTATAAGTACAGCCATGGTAAGCAACACAGCTGGCATTTAGCTGGAGTGATTGCGGCCCACCCCTACCATCCTTTGTATATACATGTGTGACCTGCAACCATACCAGGTGTCAATATTTTGGGGACAGTGTGTTAATGGGGTATGAGGGAATCAGTTAAATGAGGCAAGGCTTTCCCAGACATTTAGGCTCAGGGTAGAATGAAAGTGAGGTTTTCAATATACAAGACATGTATCCAGGCTAAGAAGAATCTCCGATGCTATGGAGAGATAGTTTCTGAGCTGGCTTTCTGTGATTCCATTAATTGCCCTTCATCTTGACCAATCCATGTCTGTGTGGACTCATCTCATGCCATAGGGGTTGACTACCCCCACAGGGGCGGATGCAGGGCTTTGGGGCGGGGGGGGGGGGGGGGGTGTGTGAAGTGATTTTAATAACGCGGTTTTACCCCCCCCCCCCCCCTCAAAGAAGTCGTGAATTTAATAGCACAGTTTTGCGGGATACCCTACTCCACCCCCCACCCCCCCCCTCCCCTCCCCTATCGTTACACGTATAGCACACGTAAGAAGCGGTGAATTTTTAATAACATAGGTTTTGCGGGAGGGGGGGGGGGGGGGGTATACCCTACATACCCCCCCCCCCCCCCCCCCCCCCCCCCCTAAATCCGCCCCTGCCCCACCATTATGATAAGCCTGCTAACCACATTAGGCTCAGTGATTTCCATCACTTAAGCTCACCTCAGTATATTGCTAGAACCTTTGGTAAGGCTCATGGCTCTAGGCCTGTCCACCACCTATCCAAATCCATAACACTATACACAGCATGGCTGCCCAGGCCACAAAGATCAAGAATATGCCTGTTGTATGACACCAATTATTATGATCTGGTGTGAGTGTTTCCACTTGTTGCTGAGTTCTATGGACAGAGGCATCAGCTATAGACTGGCCTTCATCTGCTTCACCTCCTTACACGTAGCTAATGGAATTTCCAGATGTCATTTAGAGATTGATTGTGTATGTGCTTGTGTGTGTACATGTGTGTGTGTGTGGTGTGTGTGTGTGTGTGTGTGTGTGTGTGTGTGTGTGTGTGTGTGTGTGTGTGTGTGTGTGTGTGTGTGTGTGTGTGTGTGTGTGTGTGTGTGTGTGTGTGTGTGTGTGTGTGTGTGTGAGCCTGTGGGGTGTGATTGATACATGAACTCTGGGAAAAGGGCTTACATGACATGTATGGGTTGGAAGCCTTGCATGTCTGGCAGTGAATATCATTGCTAACCTATCACTACTGATAGTGGCTGGACTGGGCCTCTGTAAAGTTTGTATTGGATTGAGTGGTAATAGTATTCACACCATTACCATGAGTTCTACCAATGCACACACACACACACACACACACACACACACACACACTCATGCACATACACACACAACACGTACAAAGCACATACATACATACATACAAATGTATAAAAGATGGAGTAAATGGAATTTAGAGGCAGCTTATAGCTGATGCCTCTGTACCTTAGCAACAAGTGGAAAATTGGTGTCATTGAACAGGTTCATGTTTGGCATGCCAGCCCTGCTGTAGGGTCCATGGCATGAGTGTGTGTGTGTGTACGTGTGTATGTGTGTGTATGTGCGTGTGGGTGTGTGTATGTGTGTGTGTGTGTTTGTGTATTAAGTGCACATGGCAACACCAGACATATGTAACCAGATGTTTAAAAAATAGGTTCAAGTTCTGTTCATCATCTCTCGATTGAACTCCCTAACAGCGGGGCTACCCAGCCCACAAAAGTTCCGAACTTGTGTTTGTTTATGTAGATGTATAATACTTGGTTTAATGTTTAGGTGAATGGCAAGGTGCTTTATCTGTGAGGTGTCTCTGTGTATACCCTGTCACTGCATGCATGTACACTGTGTTGAGGTGTCTCTGTGTATACCCTGTCACTATGTACACTGTGTTGAGGTGTCTGTATACCCTGTCACTATGTGCACAGAGACACCTGAACACAGTGTACATAGTGACAGGGTATACACAGAGACACCTCAACACAGTGTACATAGTGACAGGGTATACACAGAGGCACCTCAACACAGATAAAGCACCTTGCTATTCACCTAAACATTAAACAAGTATTATACATCTACATAAACAAACACTAAAAGTACAAGTTCGGACTTTTGTGGCCTGGGTAGCCCCGCTGTTAGGGAGTTCAATCGAGAGATGATGAACAGAACTTGAACCTATTTTTTAAACATCTGGTTACATATGTCTGGTGTTGCCATGTGCACTTAATACACAAAACACACACACACACACACACACACATACACACACACGCACATACACACACATACACACACACACACACACACATACACCACACCACACACACACACACACACACACACACACTCATGCCATGACCCTACAGCAGGGCTGGCATGCCAAACATGAACCTGTTCAATGACACCAATTTTCCACTTGGTTGCTAAGGTACAGAGCATCAGCTATAAGCTGCCTCTAAATTCCATTTACTCCATCTTTTATACATTTGTATGTATGTGTATATGTGCTTTGTACGTGTTGTGTGTGTATGTGCATGAGTGTGTGTGTGTGTGTGTGTGTGTGCATTGGTAGAACTCATGGTAATGGTGTGAATACTTTATTACTCAATCCAATACAAACTTTACAGAGGCCCAGTCCAGCACTATCAGTAGTGATAAGGTTGGCAATGATATTCACTGCCCAGACATGCAAGGCTTCCAACCCATACATGTCATGTAAGCCCTTTTCCAGAGTTCATGTATCAATCACACACACACCACACACACACACACACACACACACACAACACAACACACACACACCACACACACACACACACACATGTACACACACAAGCACATACACAATCAATCTCTAAATGACATCTGGAAATTCCATTAGCTACGTGTAAGGAGGGTGAAGCAGATGAGGCCAGTCTATAGCTGATGCCTATGTCCATAGAACTCAGCAACAAGTGGAAACACTCACACCAGATCATAATAATTGGTGTCATACAACAGGCATATTTTTGATCTTTGTGGCCTGGGCAGCCATGCTGTGTATAGTGTTAGGGGTTTGGATAGGTGGTGGACAGGCCTAGAGCCATGAGCCTTACCAAAGG